>JAHDVE020011345.1:0-90982 GCA_022606495.2 Halesus radiatus | reverse complement strand
ATATAGGGTTTATTAACAGTAAATATTTTAAAATTATCAATTAAAAAGAAAACAAAATTAATTAAAAAAAAAATTAAATTTAAAAAATATATATATGTTGCCACGACCGAAAATCGAATCCCGATCAACTGCTTGGAAGGTAACTATACCGACCATAACACCATCAACTATTGTAAGAACGGCGGCATGAATTCATTTTATGTACTGAAAATAAGAAATATGTATTTTTGAATGTTACGTGTAGCACACCACATCCGAAATTATATAGTCTAATAATGACGGTGTAATGAAGTAAAAATAATTTGAATTTTGTATAAATTGAGACGAATTAAGTAATTTTCTAACTACCTGTATGCACTATGGATAATTGCTTGCTAATTAAGTAAGATAGTAACCAGTTCTTAAGTATTTTCTATAATGATAAGGTTATTTCCTAGATACCAGCTTACAGGATACCTAGGTACTGTGGAAGTACATACAGTTCAGAAATGACGTGCTACGAAGCTCTAAAAGTCTTTTCCATAGCAGAGACATTTTTCAGTCTTTGGTGGTGACATATATTCAATATGTAGGATTTTGCAAAGGACTTTGCAGTGACGGTTCGAACAAATAAAATGAAGTTATTTTCTCAAAAGATTGAAGCGACTTTTCCTCTTCCGCCTTTCTCAGCATTTCCCAGTATAGAATGTCACGGTCTCAACGTTTAAGAGCAGTGTGAAACTCTTGTATGATTATTTTTTAAAGTGCCAATTTAAAACACCGAATTTCGATTTGAAAGAAAACGGATATCGCCAATTTAACCCACAAGCGGTCGCGCGGTGTTGAAACAACCGCGCACGTCCATTTATTCCCTGTTACAGGCTTGTCTTTCATCATATTCATTAATTAAATTTGCTGGGCAACCTGAGATAGAGATGTAACAAAGCAATGAATTTATACTATTCATCCTTCTCATTGCATTTATTTCCGCGCCATGCGTAGGATTCAAAGTTAAATAGAGCGAAAAATGCCTAATCGACTAAATATGCGCCTAGCTTAGCTACCCAACCAACAGAAATCACACTAACCACTAAAGAAACAGTGAGAGAGTTCTGAAGATTAATTTTAAAGAATATTGTATTGTTAACTACACAATAATTTTTTTAAAAAACAAATTCAAATTCAACATGAATAAATAATGGATTTGAAAAAAAAATCGAATTATTTCATATAAAGTTAGCTTCAATATTCCATAGGTCGATTAGGTTACGCGCAACCTATTTTGTTATAAAAGCCCGCGCGCCTGCTTAAAGGTTAACTAATAAGACATTTTGACTCCGCAGGCTAATGAAATCGATTACTTACATGCTATTAAAAGAATTTCGTTATATGAAATTGTTTAATCAATTTCACCCAAAATAAATAGAAAACTTCTGTCACACAGACATCTCCACGATATATTTCTATCGATATTTATTTATTAATTATTTTTTTGAGATTTAAAAAACTTATTTTAATATTTAATCATTGTAGAAAATAATGTTAACATAACCTAAATGAAACACGAACACGGAAAACAACGACAGAAAATAAAAAGATTTCAGTCGCATATTATATATATATATTTTTTTAAATAAGATAATATGGGATAAAAAATGGAGAAAAATATTGACAGATCTTGAATTTGATATATGATATCGATGAAGATGACATAAATTGAACTGGTCTCATAAGCTAAGTTGGTAAAACGGTTGCCCCGGATAGGCAGAGGTCCTAGGTTCGAGTCCCAGATCTGACTGAAATCTTTTTATTTTCTGTCGTTTTTTTCCGTTTTCATGTTTCATTTAGGTTATGTTAATATTATTTCTATCAGCTTAGTGATTTAAAAGCTCTTAATACCCCAAAAATACAAGATTCATTTCATCTTTAACGGTCTTCTCTTTCAACTGAGTTCATATTAAAGTAAATACAGCAGTAACGATTATTTTTGTTTTAAAATAAAACGATAACTTTTTTTACATCACTTTTTTTATTATAATCCTTTTCGACCGAGTTTACTACCGTAGTTTCTTCAAGGCAGTTTATTACAAAATTGCTATTTATTTATTCTATTTTAAATGTACATTTATAGAAATTATTCCAATTACAAAAGTACATTACATCATTAGCTAATATTTGTTACATACTTCTCAGATTCGATTATTTATGCGTCAACTATTAGTGTTTTTGCTTATCTGAAATGCTTCTAAATTATCTAGTCTAATTCCTATTCCATTCTTACGCAGTAAACTAATGCCTGCATTTTTATAAAAAAGAGGGGTCTGTTTCTAAAAGGTGGTTGACATATTCCGAGAACCCATTATTATTGAATCATCTTTATTGCTTTGTTACCCAGATATTAAAGTTACGCGACGTTTTGCCTACACAAAGCGCGGGGCAATCGTTGCAAGTGAGTAAATTCCCGAGTAGTCTAACATATTTTCTTTATCTTTACCATAAATTAAAAATTGACCTATATCTCTATACCAGTGTGCATGTAAAATGCTGGTTTAATATCTGATGGAAGTTTTTATGTTTTTTGAGAGAAATGATTAAAATATAAGATTGTACGCCATTGGCATGGTTGATTAATATAATTTATTATATTACTATTAATTTAAAAAAACATATTCCACGATATTAAAAAAAATGTACATTTAGAATGTTTTTGTCGAAGTTTTCATGATATCCGTTATTTATTGCAATTTGTTTAATTATTAATAATTCTAGTGAAAAGTTAGTATCTGATAAGGGGACCGTGAGCAGCCGGTGAATCCTCCAAAGCGGAATGTTTGTGGGAGGTGGGATGGTTAGAGGTGTTATGAATGGGTTAACTGTAAATTTTATTTTTTAAAACTGATAACGTAAGGTCAAGTTAATTCCTATTTCAATGTTGGATTTAATTTGTTTATGGAGTTTATTAATAGGGGGAATGAGTTAGGTGGGCAATGTTTACGCTTCTAATAAAATTTTTATTTATTTATTCAACATATTTGTTATTGAAAGCATGTACCTACTTAATGATCTTCCAGGAAAATGAATGTTTTTACAAGCTTCAAAAGCAGCGAATTAAAGGCTTGCAATCTGTTAGTATTCTTTAATATCATGATGTTTTTCGGATGAAACGGTAGAATAATATGAAATTTCATACTCCAGGCACGTAATATATCTCGAAAGCGTATTTTTTTAAAAAGATGTGCTGTTCCAACATCCATTATTATTATTTACAGTGGCTTATATACGAATAAGCTAATGTTAACTGTATTGGAGTCGAATTCTAATATTAGAGCCCAACACGAACTAACTCATATTTAGCGCATTGAAAGAGTTCACAAGAATTAAAAAAAAAAAAACTTTAACTTGGCTATACCTCATCTGTCTATATTTTAGCTATGGCCAATTATCACTCCTCAGAGACACGAAGAGGTAAATTGAGAGTGTACTTAAATATTGTTTTCTTTTATTTAACGATAATATATTTAACAGAGGGTAAAATACATTTTTTTATCCAAGATTATGGAGCATCCAAAAATCGATCTGCTTTTTGTTGTTGTTGTTCTATAACGCATTGACAGGGTTTTTTGCATTGGATATAATGGAATTGCAATACACTGTACAAACGGTACAATTATAATGACTTAGGTTAAAAATCTGCAATGTTATACATATTTATAAAAATTAACTAACCAAATAAATAAATATAATCACTTCTTCCATAAATCTAAAACGTCATTTTAAATAAAATTAATAGGAAAGAATTTTATAATTTCTTCAAAAGATTGGTATTCACTTTGTGGCATCATTATTAATAAATGAATTAAAAATTACTTTGTAATCATCACTTTATTAATATACGATATTTCGAAAGCGAAGTTTCTCTGTATGTTCCAGATGAGGAAAGATTCGCATTCGATACATTTTGATATGTATATATTAATAAAGTGGTGATTACAAAGAATTTTTTAATTAATTTATTAGGAAATATTTAGTTTAAATTCGTATTTAATATATAAATATAAACATGTTTCGGAAGTAAAGCTTCCCTCATCAGGATACATAGAAAATTGTGAAATTATCACAAGAATAGACAAATAATAAACATTGAGAAATAATATTGTAAGAATAGACAAAGTACAAACATAAAATTAATTAATTAGTAGGTAAGAAATTAATTAAAAAATATTAAAATGATTGAAAAAATAAAAATAATAATTATAAGAAATACTTTTTATTGTTTTTTTTTATAAACAAAATCAAGGCATTAAAAACGATAATAATAATGCAAATGATTTTTAATAATATAATTGCAAATATAGGAATTAATGTGAAAACAAATTTAAGACATGGCTATTTTTTTATTTTTTTATTACTAATAATATTTAATAGACTTTCAAAAGTTTTTCTAATTTAAGAGTAAATTAAATATTTATTTTAAATGGTCGTCTCTTAAATTTATTTTCACGCTAAAATCGATATTTAAAATAATATTTATAATAATTTTTTTAATGCCTCCTTTTTCCTCGATTTTGTTTAAATTTATATCGGAAAATAATCTGATATAAATTTATCATTTAATATTTTGTAATATTTTATTTTTTTCAATTATTTTGAAATTTTTAACTAATGACTACTTTAATCACTTAAATAATTTGTCTATTCTTATCATTATTTCTCAGTATACTGTGTATCCTGATAAGAGAAGCTTTGCTTCCAAAACATGTTGATATTTAGATATTAAATAGTGGTTTAAACAAAATATTCCTATTAATTTAAAATAAACATAATCTTGATAAATTTTAGACTACAAACGACATATGTTAATCATTGTTGATACGAAAGATCTGATTAATTTATAATTTCAGAATGAAACATAAAGGTCATTGAGGGTTGAATCGAAACATGACTATGCAATACTGAAATTCGAAACAAAACATTTCAAAGAATGTGTTTTTTTTTTAACCTGAACATTTAAATGTAGTTTAGGTAGGAATATAAAAAACAATGTATTATAAATTTTTTACATACTTTCCGAAAAAGTTCCTCCAATGAGAGCCAACAAAGTGGCAACCAACAAAAACTTATTCATTATCACAAAAAAATGATGATTTTGTCAAAACAATTAATCTTTTGGCTATGGTAAAGAACAAAACACCAACTGTCTCAAATGGTAAAACACTTACGCATTTATACCAACTCCCTATCTTCCTGTTATCTTTACAATAGAATCTGAATTGCCAATTGAAAATTTGTAGATAAATGTAACCTCCCATAAAAGATATAGCCAAAGATATGGTATTAAACTGAGTAAATGTTAGAAGGAAAGTCATGAATTGGTTTTAATGCAAAGTGATTCACGTAAAAATGTGAGTAATTTAATTATTGATTTCAAATACGGATTTCTTTTTAATTGCGTGTGTTCTGAGATTTTTTGTATTTTTCCTGAGAAATCTTTTTTTAAATGGTTTAATCAGGTAAAAGCCACTAATAATACTGTCATTAAAAAAATGCATCGGTCAACATTAGATTAAAATCTTGGATGAATATTAAGCATTTTGTATTTATACCAATTGTCGTGATATTAAATAAATTACATTATGGATTGTCATAATGTACCTAGACTTCATGCAGAAGGTAATACTTTTTCAGGCGTTGCAGATATGTTTAATTGCACGGAATGCAAATAGAAATATTATTGCAAACATCCTCACCAATTAATAATAAGATATGAGTCTAGAGTATAAGAATTAGTAAATGTGCTGTGTATTTTGTACATTTGCCTTTGTTGCAAATTATATGGTTATTAGATGATTACACGATGTTATTGCTGAATTTGTTTGCAAGGCGTTAATAATTAGTGGTTGCATTCTATCTATGTACCTATTGTGGTGTGTTTTGCGTCTGTGTCACTATTGTAATTTGAATTTCAAAACAAAATATGAAAAGCCCAAATAGAGCGTTTACAATATAATATATAATCTACAATGGCTCAAATGTCCTGAAAGAATCCAGTTCAAGCTCTGCTGGATGGTATTTAAGTCACTTAACGGAATGGCACCGGCTTACTTATCAGAACTGTGTATTCCCGAAAATACCAACTCACGGCAGTCCACCCTTAGGTCAGCAGCGTCATCAGCTATCGGCAGGTTGAAGGAACCAAAGCGCACACCTAATACTAAGTTCGGTGATTCTGCTTTCGGAGTGTCAGGACCTAAAGCCTTCAATGAACAGCCGCATGACTTAAGAATTGTCAAAAACTCGACAGAATTCAGAACTAAACTTAAAGCACATCTTTTCAGACAATCGTATCCATAAATTGAAGAAAGGCACACGTAAATTGCTTAGCTAAGCTAGCTGGTTAGTACTTACCTAAAGTCATTAAATAAAATAAAAATAAAATAAAAATTCACGCATCGGTGCGCAAATGCGTCCACAGCCCGTAACTGCCACAGCCTGTAAATAACTGAAGTGTAAAAATAAATAAAAAATGTTAATATCTATTAAAAGCTTCTTACGCTTTTTATGGTCATTTTATAGATATTTTCAAGTTCTATAATTCATTTTATAAATATTTTCCAGTCCTAAAAATTATGAGTATCTCAATAAATACCAACTCTTCTTGTGCCACCAATGTTCTAATAAATGTAACATCAATAGAAAAGGAGCAACAAATAGCAACTGTAAAATTATCATCTCTATACTTAGAATTTCTAATAAAACTGTGTTCATCTGAAGCAACCTGCCAGTTAAGTATGTTTTTCTGTATCTGTTTGTACATAATTAGTTAATAAATATTTGTACAGCGCCCCTGAGGTGATTTTTTCACGGCGCTATACAAATCATCCATTTATTATTATTATTATAAATAAATAATGAACATAAATTGTTTAACTACAAATTTTGTTCAAAATGTCAACCGTTTTGGGTAAAGTCTTTCCTTTGTTATTATTTTTTATAATTATCTATCACGTTTTATAGCCCTGGTTAATTATAAACACTACCTCAAGGATGCTGGAAAAGTACCAACAACGCGTTTAATAGTAATTAGGACTCTTCCACAGATTTAAACAAGTTTGCTTAAAAAAAACAACAAAAAAATGTTAGTATTTCAAAAACTTTCAGAAAATATGTCGATTTATTTCATAGGTTAATGTAAAGTTAACGTTAATGTTTTAGTTCAATATAATACACGAGTTTCATTTAAGTTGCCATCAGAAAAAACCTTGGAAACAAATGAAGGCTAGAAAGGATTTAAATAAAATTCGCTGCGTAGTAAGTAATCAGAGATTCGAATGAAATATCATTAATCCATAATTCATCGGATATTTGCACTACACTTGGGATTATATATTTCAATTTCCTACTGAGAACGCGTTGGCCTTAAGAAATGTTCATCATAAAACATTTGTAAATAGAAACGGTATAAGGAACCCCAGTGAAAAATATTAACCCATAAACATAAATCAATTTTAAATAAATGAATTGAATTTTTACCTTGTAATCACCGCGAAGCTTTCCTCATCAGGAATATTCAGTATTCTGTATTAATATTAATTTATTAATAATGACGCCACAAAGTGAATACGAATCTTTTGAAGAAATCATAAATCATTTAGATCAGCAAATGCCGATTTCGAAAATACAAGTTCGTAGAATTAAAAATCGGTTTTTAAAATTGAATAAAACATTATTTTAAATTAATTAGAAATATTTTGTTTCAATAATATTTTTTATATATAAATATCAACATGTTACACAAAATATTTCTAATTAATTTTATAAATAATGACACCATAAGGTAATTTTATATTTATTTAAGAAAAAAGTATGTTATAAAAATACCTATTTATTTTGGTACCATTGAATTCGGATCATTTGACGTCACGCGGCTCGATCGTGCTATCCTAATTTTGGATATGAATGTAAATTTTATTATTATTATTTTTTATATTGTATAATATTAATTATAAACAGTGGGAACTTATACCCGCTAAGCCACTGCAAGTAGCTTGTCAGGAGGAGTTTATTTCAACAATATGATATAATACAACAATAAATTACAATCATCATACAAATGTAGGGCAAAATTAGGATATAGAGGCCCATGCATATTGTGATCAATGTACGTAAGTTGAAAAAAAAATAATGGAAAAAGCATTACAGTTTTGTTATTGAGATACTAGAGTCCAATTTTATAAAACCGATTTAAATAATATTATAAAAATATTAATATGATAAATAATATCAAAATTATAAAAGTACAAATATTATAAAAATATCAATATCATAAAAAATATCAAAATAATAAAAGTAGAAATATTATAAAAATATCAATTTTATAAAAATATCAATATTATAAAAATATAAAGATTATAAGAATACCAACATTGTAAAAAATATCAATATAATAAAAATATCAACATTATAAAAACATTAATATTACAAAAATATAAATATTAAATAAATATAAGAAATATCAAAGTATCGGCAAGTATATAAATATAAATTGAGAAAAAAAAATTATATAAATAAAACAGCAGTACAGGTTAGTTCCTTATACTCGTAACGCGGATTACATGCTCAGATGGTCGTAAGACGTCCTTCAGGCTGCTTCGTTTTGTCGCTGTCCTTAGCCGAATCCAGCTTCGGAAAGATGCATATGGCAGGCTTAGGGGTCCCAACACTAAGCCCTGTACGGGTGATTGGAGGTCGTGGCGTGTTCTGAGGACCATTTTTGACCATGTCGGCAAACGATAGGCTTACCTCCGTGGCGTCAGCCACTCGACGCATCACTGGTCCCAGATCAGACTCTAGCTGCTGAATTTTGTCCAACAACTGCTTAATGTAATTGTCCGCCATCGTTTTTTCAGCCTGCAAGACCTTGATGTTTGCGAGGGCTGAGATGAGATCTCCTCTCAGTTCTTCCTTCTCAAACAAGAGCTGGGCCACTGATCCAAGAACACTCGTAACATTTCGGGACACCTTGAGATGCTGTTCTTTTGATACCTTTGACGGTTTTTCCGCCAATGTATCCTGTAAGGCCTTCAGAGTAATTGTATCCTGGAGAGTATTTTTTGTCCTGATGGATTACCGCGGTTAGGGTTGATATCCATCTCTGTCTCCTGGGCATCAGAATCTGATTCGATCGAGTATAGAGAGAAGCAATAGTGGGGCTGTCATTGTTTCGAGAATTAATTTTTTTCCCATATTCACATAAAAGCAAAAACTTTTTATTTGTTTGTAAGCTGAGATTTAATTTGTAAACAAGTGATTTCACAATTTCACAGAAATAAGCGGTGATTGGTTAAAATGAGATCACTACACCAATAGGAGCACTGAAAAGTGAGCTCATAAACAAGGTAGCCAATCAGCGCACTCTACCTCTGCAAACACTGCGCCACTGTCTGATAATTAAATAAAACGAAAAGTTTATCAAGACAAAAAACAGTTCAAAAATGCAAAAAAAAAAACACTAGAGAGTAACACCACAGATCAAATCGCGGTCGATTTTTACAGCGATAGTATTCTTTCTCGTGGCTGATAAGTTAAAAAAATGAATCTTTCAATTATAATTGATAGCTTGTCAGAGCTTCACAAGTTCGAAGTATTGTTGTTGTGTATGTTAAATATGTATTATTTTAGTTTCGGCGAATTTTTAACTAAGTTTGGGAGACTTGCACAGATATGGTGGTCAATACAGGTATTACGATAATGATAATGATAAATTCTCTTATTATTTCTTCAAAAGATGCGTAATCGCTGGCGTTAGAATTTGTTTATTATTATATTCTAATTTTTTAATTTATTACTTTCATCACTTATTGTTATTTTTTGTTTATATTTGTAATTTGTTCAATTTGCTTACTACTTGTCTATTCGTGTCATTATTTTTAGTATATTGTCTATCCCGATGAGGAGAACTGTGCTTCTGAAACATGTAGATATTTATATATTAAAAATAGTGGTTTAGACAAAGTAATTCTTATTAATTTATTTATTATTATTCTTTGAGTTAAAGTACCTAAAAGGAAACAAAAAATTATTACTAATATTTAGTTATGGATCATTATGAAAATAATATAAAATTATGTACTGTGAAGCTCATTCTTGTTTTGACAATTGACATTCTAATCAGAAAACCGAGCGGCCATAGATTTGGAACGTTTTGGCGGGCTTTGATAAATTGAAAATAAAAATTATTTTAACCATGAAAACTTAATTTAGAATAAAAAAAACTGGTATTTATGTTAGACCGTTATTATCGATAAAACAAATTAAAAATGGAATAGAGATCCTTGTTTTGTCAAGTTTTGTGTTAATACTTTTTAGAAATTATGAATAGTGTCTTGTAAGTAAGTACTTGCTTAAAATGTTGTAATCTACGAATACGGAGTAACCCTAGAATAAAATCTTTATTTAAATTTCCTCTCCGCTTAGCAGCTGTTAGGGGAACATTGTTCAAAAGTATACCCCACTTAATACCTGAACTATGTTGAAAGGAACCCGTGTCCTTAATTAGCAAAAACACTCGAATGGTGAGCTGTAACATAATTAAATTTGCGTAATGTGTTGGTAATTTAATTTACATTGTCATCGTCATTGCTTTGAAAGATAATTTGACGGCCTCGTGGTTGAGTGGTTACTATACTTGGCTACGAATCCGGAGGTCGACGGTTTAAATTCCGGCGTGCGCACGTAAATTTCAATGCAATCGTTCGTGTTATTTTACAATGTACTCATTAAAAAACATAAGTACCATGTTTGTGGCATGTTCCAGATTGGTCGATATTTTAAGTATCGCCCTTGTGAAAGACCACTTACCAAATTGGTTTTAGCTGTGTTTTGTGACCAGATGTGATGAACCAGATGTGATGAATAGCCAGGTACTTCCCCACCTTTATCTTTTCTCGGTCTTCTTCCTCTCTTCGATACCTTCAGCCTCATAACATACCCCAATCGGGGATGCCATAGTCTTACTGGCTCTAAACGGTTGGAAGAAGTTGGGACTTTTGTGTGGTAATAAAATAAACTCCGGTAATGTCCTTATATTGGAATCCCGCCAGAGTCCTGATTCCAGCATCGAAGCGCCTTCGAGAAAAATATTGGGCCGACCAATCTTAACCGTGACGGAATCAAATAGCCATTTTTTATCTAAAGTTAATAATTATATATTTATCGATATTACTATGCATGTAAATACTCCCAGTAGGATGCGCGGGATTGCACTAATCTCCCCACATCCTAAAATAATTAAAAAAACATTAATATTATTATTATTATGTATCAAATATATTACTGTGATACTGTGAAAAATAATATCCACGTAAAAGAGCTGGTTTAATTTATGCCACTGCCAGTAGCAAAGAATTTACATTACCTGCTTGAAGAAATACTATGGTTAAAAGGTGCAGCGTTTGAACTGCAAAAAGCCTGGGGCAGACAAGAACGGATAAATTTCCAAGAACTTTTATAAACGGACTTACGGAAACTGTGTGTTTCTTAGCAACGGTTAAAAAAACATCTTTTCTGCATTGCATTCCAGCTGGAAGTAAAATATTTTATTTTTGTTTTTCTTATCCCAGAGGGGCCAGGAATTGATCATCTTATAAAGAAATATCGTTGATTGTATATTTTGAGGTCTAGAAATCACCCTTGGAGAATATAATATATAATGTTTTCATAATAAACAATTCCAGTGAAAATTATGACTCCAAAAAGTTATTTTACAACATTTTTTATTTTTATATGAACACCGCACAAGAGCTCCCAAATGCTCCTAACCGTCTGAAGCCAGTGAGACTATGGCATTCCCAATTGGGGAATGTTGTGAGGCTGGGGGTATTGGGGAGGGGAAGAGATCACGTCGTAAATATTATTTTCCTTGCAAGTTTTTGTATACGTGACACCACTCTAAGTAATACATATACTCTAAATAACGTATTCTCACTTTCTTCAGTAATTTTCTTATGTATCAACATAATTATAGTAATAATTGCAAACCTCACCGTTAACCGTTGGTCCAAACTGAAGCCGTGTTTTTTTATATGGGTCACACCACTATTAACACTATATGTACTCGAAATAATGTGTTCATACTTTCTTTAACAGATTCCTCTGGTTTTAACATAATTACTGAAAAATATTCAATTTCATGCTTCACTATTCTATATTCTCACCATATAAACAAATAACACCCCTTTAATTAAAATTATATTGATCACCATGAAACAGGCAACCGACTAGTATGGTGATCTAAAATATCAACTCGGTGTAAATATCTCCATTAAATATCATGTATTTTTTAAATAAATAAAAATTTAGATCAGCGAACGCCGATTCAGAATATACGAGTAAAATTCATAAATTGTTATTTAAAAGTAATTCCATGAAAATTGGTACCATTGCATTTGGAACATATGACGTCACGGGTCTCGGCCGCGCGTTTTTTTTAGTTTTATATTATTTTATTTTATATTTAAAAACGTATTTGTTTAGTTTTGGCGAAATCGAAAATTGATTGGGTGATTTTAAGTTATACAAGTGTTCTTCAAAATAAAATAAAAACTATTATTAATGAAAGAAATAAGAATATTCACTGGCAAACCAATTGTCAATATGGATATTATTAGAAGGTTAATGTTAAATACTATTATTATTATTTTGTATAATCATTTATTCCATTTCATATTCCGCGTGTACACCCGATAAACACAATTCGTTTTAATACTTAAAAGGATTACGTGCTAAGTGTTTTTTTTGTTCTTCTAAAATATTAAAATTAACACCATCTGGGATCGCGTATTATCTTATGCAAAGTAAATAGTTTTTTTGGTTGGTACATTTAAATATTCAAAAATATATGGATTGTTAAATTATTAGCCACAGCTTTGTCATTTTGACGCAATGTCTCTCATTTTTCTCCGATTTAATACATTCAACAAGTTTATTATATATCACTGGTAGCATCATAGGAGGGGGGGGGGGGAATCAAAAATAAGGGGGGCGAGCTTATGCAGGTCACTGTCATTTGATTTGCGAAACATGCATCCCGACGGTCTCTAGGCAACTCGCATTCCACTGCAAAGTATTAATATTTACTCTTAGAAATCATATCTGCTAATGATTAACTTGCCCTTTTACCAATTATGCGAAATTTATAACAAATCTCATTTTTTTCCGTAGCTGTGGTAAAATATTCCAAACTAACCCAAGTAGTCAATAATTAAAACAGTAAATAAGAAAAAGGTTCGGCTTCTTTACAAAAACCATATTTTGTTAGAGTATTTAGTTTAACCCTTTTCCAAATATTTTAAATTTACTTACCGCACTTAAAATCACACGAAAGAAATGTGGACGGCTGTGATTTAGCCAATCACTAAAACTGTTGATGTGTTATATAATTGAATAAATTACATATATTTAAAAAAAAACGCATGTCTGTGGAATGTTATGCGATAGTTTTGATTATTAGCTTTACCACTTCTAGTTTTACAACGTTAGTAGGAAACCGTTATTAATGTTTTGTTCTTTAAAATCTTCCAATGATCGCTCGCCGCCAGTCAATACATGACGACTTCATGCATTCGCATTGTATAATTCATTGCCTTCAGCTATCGAAATGGTAGGTGACAATTGTTTCATGTCTATTCATTCGGTCGTCTGTGGGTACTAGGTATGGTATCCAAGCGTCCGGTCCACATGCTCATAAGAGATTCATGGAATTTTACAAAAAAATATATCCACAATGATAAGTTCTCAATAAATTTCCGGGCTAATTCATGTGGTAAAAAAAACAGGGTTAATATTTATTTACGAAATTCAAATACGTAAAACCAAAATGTAATTTTTTGATTATGCGCCCTAAAAATCGGTTAAACGCAAATAAAATACCCTTTTCACGAGAATATCGGAAAAACTTTAAAGGTTCTTCATCACAATCCGAACCTATTTACGTTGTCATTCAATATAAAAAAAACTTTTATAAACTTTGGGGTGATGTGGACACTGGTGGGTGGACTGGTTTTTCTACTCACTTTTCCGACCATGAAGTTAATAATTTTTTTTCACGTAAAAGTTTTAATTAACATTTGCTTTGTACATTGAAACCTGAACCATATCGTCGTGAGGTTATGTTTCTCATATCATATTTATACATTTTTATTGGTGAAAGTAACATTATTTTTATGTAGACCATATTTTGCACTTTTTTGTACAGTAATCCGTGTGAGTTCATGGGGAGGGTAAAGTAATATAATAATTTTTACAACTCATGAGAGATCAGTTTTAAGCTATCTCGCGTATTTATTGTATGTAGGTACATATGTATGTCGCAGATTGATTTGTTTAACCTTTCCCTAACGGTGCTGGAAAATTCTTGAATCTCTGGTGCTGTATATTCAGTCTACAGTGAACACATTTAGATTTTTGTAATTTTGAAGATGGAAAAAAAATAAATAGATTACATTTATTACTTATATAAATCATTTAATTAATAGTAAATATATTATATATGTATATAAATAAGTGAAACATCGCGTGTAAGTGCTGAAAATGAGAAAAAAACATCTGCCACTTACAAAACGTGGGATATGTCCATTACTACCGGCAGACCGCTGGCTGCTACTGACGATACCCCGTACCCCTATCGTTCACTACCCCGCCACTCAAAAAGTTTGCAATTCACATATATATTGTACGTAAATATTGGCAATTTTTTTCCAGATTATTCCCGATTCTTTAAGAAAACATTATTTTCTGTTGCTTCCGATAAATACTTATATCGTGAGAATACAACGAAAAGTGGTCTACATAGATACAAAGTCACAGATCAGAATATTACAGTCAGAATATTCTATATCGTGTATCAAACAAAATGGTGACACCTTTTAAAAGTGACATAAAGTCATTAAAACTAAAAAAAAACTTACCCGTAAACCTAATCTAAAAGAACCCAATTAATCATTTTAATTAAAAACAATAAAATAAAATAAAAAAAAGATTAATTAGGTTACGTTTCCAAGAAAGTTTTTTTTTTCGTACTTTTAACGTTTTTAATTCGCTTATAGAAAAGTGTGCTGATTTTATATTTCACGGAACTGACAAAATATACATTAACTAAAAAAAACCTAACTCACTATGGTATACTACGAGCTTGTATCCACTAAAAAAAATCAATCTCAATCTGATTACAAACAAGTACGTTTACCACTTTTTGTTGTATGCTTACGATATATTGTAAATATTTTATTCAGTACATACATATATTGCGGAAGAATTCCAAAAACATGATGGATTTAACAATGAGGAAATCCAGTAGACATAAAGACACCCCCCCTTCTAAATCACGTTGTCATTGTTTGACAGACTGAAAGTGTGACTTTTTTTGGATCTCTTAAGAATAGGCACCATTAACGGTCTATTCTCATCTACCAGCACCGCACAGTACAAGTACAGTACGGGCACAACACAGACGTGAGTATTTACATTACACTGTACAGATACCGCACAGAGGCGAGTACGGCTGTCAACTGAACGTTAGCTTTCGCCACAACATGTTTGAAGATTTTATAATCCCATTCTTCCATTTATTATTATTTTATAACCTAAATTCCCTGGCAAATTTAATAAATTTATCGTTATCCATCTTCTCGGTTTTAGCCATATCTCCGTCTAATGACGCCGAGTGATGAAGATGGCGGTGCGAAAGGGCATGTGTTCATACTAACTGCGCAGGCGCAGACGTCACGAGCAGTCACGAGCACATCAAAATATTCTAGCCGACAATCTCGTCAGATGCTGGGTCGTTCATGCGCAGATACGTTAAATTACGTACGCTGTAATATGAATGTGTTCATAGATAATGTAGGCGACTAATGTTGTCGTGTCTGTACTGTACTGTTCTGCACTGCACGGCACTGGTAGATATGAATAAACCAGTAGAGACATAGAATTTTGGATCTGATTTGATCTGATGACATCAAATAATTGTCAATATCATATTATTAAGCAATAATTTTTGTCACTTGTTATTTGAGAGCTTTTTCATTTAGTTTAATCACGTTGTTTTTACATGACCCCTCTGTAGCCGAGTGGTCCATAGCTTCGGATTCCCATACAGACTTGTGTGTTTAATTCCTCTGCAAACTTAATACGTTCTCCGTCATTTCACAACCAAAAATTTCTGCTTTTTATGATGGGAGTATGATGAATTGTAATTTTATCAGGTTCTTTATAACCCGGGAAAGTTGAACTGTCTAAAAAAAATTGTTTTTACAAAATTGTATTAATGATTGATTGTATTTGATCAGTAGGTAAGTAACAATTTTTTTAGGTGAATACCGCACAAGAGTCCCAACTGTCTGAAGGCAATGGGACTATGGCACCCCCACTTGGGGTATACTTTGAGGCTAAAGGAAGCAGGGAGGGGAAGAGGAAGGCTGTAATTTATGTGGCTATCCAGATCTAGTCACCTAATACTATTTTTTTTACGTAATTTTTTATTTTTTAAAATAATTTCCCTCAGGCATATGTCATTTTTGGGGATGCTGTGTGGAGGTTTTTTTTTAAAGGAAAGGTGGGAAAGGAAGGTTTGAGAAGAAAAAAGGTTTTGAGGGATGGGTAGAAATCTGGAAGTCAGTGTGTCCAGGAGTGACGGACGTATGAATCATCATGCAGTGCAAAGCGATAGATCAAGAGTGTCCGGTTGGAGAGGTCAAAAGATCTCCCCATACCGGCCTCTACCGATCTGGCCCGCCACAGAGTATGGAGTTGGTGGGTAGACGCATCCGCCAGCAAGAACTGGACAAACCTTACCCCGTGAACCTGGATACCCCTGCTAAGTCACCAATTATTGATCTCCCTAATTTATTCATTCGTTCAACCCTGAAAACTATTAAATAAAAATTAGATTGGCACTAATAGAAAAAAAAATTCTGTCTTATCTTATTAAAACAAAGCGGGTAAACAATGTTAAACCATAAAACAAAAGAAAATTTTTCGAGATCAGTAATCTTCAACCGAAACAAAAGATGATAATGTACCCTTTCCCCAAAAAATTAAAGATGACGTAAATTTTTTGGACATTCCTCTTATTCAAAGTTCATTTGCCAAATAATACGTCCATAAAGGAAATTAAGATAGCCTAACTTTCTGTCGTCCCTTTATTTGTAGTAACGGGTGACCCAAAAGTTAGTTTACGATGCGTGATTAATTTTTAGTACGGTCCGTTTTAAATGTTTTAGTCGAAATAATATTAAATTTCAATGGTTGTGTTATCCATCTGTTCATTAGAGTTATTAAATGAGTAAATTACTTCTGGTGTTTTATGTGTTTGTTTAGAGCCATTTGTCGTGTGAATGGCTTTACAAGAGTTCTAATACAAATGATTTTACGAATGTAGGAGTTAATTAAGTTGTTTTAGAAATACATACTGCTTTGCTGAATTTAATTACGTTTTACGATTGAAGCATAAAGGATTACGTATGAGAGACAAATAATAAAATAGGTACTTAATTTGTTTGCACGCTTAACACCTACTGATGAATCCATTGTAACCAACTCTTGCATAGTGTGATGTGCGTGGTAGAGAGATAGGTGACAGGCGGGCGCATGCGCGGTCGAAGATTGAAAATGGCGGTTAGTCGTGCGTAGGTTGATGAAGAAAATAAGGGAGTTTATTTAATATATTAGATCGTTTTATTATTACGACTAAAATAATTTTATGTATGATTTTGACATCTTGTATCTACATATTTACGTTATAGGATATGTAAATAATAATAACGTTTTTTTGTCTTCTTTTTTTTTAAATAATAAGAAATAGTTCTATCCTCACTAGGATTTCCCGTGCTGAGGATTTCATTTACAAAATATTAAATTTCATTATATTAAATTTATGTGCTTGATGAAAAAAATACAAATATTTCTAAGGTGAGGTGTTTTAAGTGCAGAAGAGCGGTTTCGGTGTTAGTCTCTGTATGGTGTTAATATATTTTCTATTTCAGATCTCCCTATGTAACGTATCCAGTGTTTTATTTGATTAAGCGTCTAAAAAGTATATATATATATATATATATATATATATATATATATTTTAACATTTATTCAAATAAAATTACATTCTTAGAAATTGTTAAAGATCGTAGCAACGTGGATAAAAACAAAAATCGAAACTATCTTATTATTTATTAATTTATGACAAATAATTAATTCATTTTTACTAGAAAGCTGTCAAGACATTTGTTTTAGCCGACTCTTTGAAATTTGGTGAAAATGTGACACAGCGTTATCATTGAATAAATTTGTAGCACGCATAGCCACCTCCTTATTAGGATGATGCTTCTCAATGTACTCGTACGATGAAAAAGTTTCCCATGCATTCAGCATTTCTCTTATTGCGCCAGATTGTTGCTCTGCTACTTCCTCTTCCTCCACTAACAAACTCTCCTTCATAACTTCTTGCTGTGAAATACGATCCAAGTCCATAAGCTCTTCAGTGGCCAGCTCTTGATTGTGCTCTTCCACAAACTCTTCAATATCATTGTTATCCACCTCCTGTCCCATGATATTAGCCAAAGATACAATATCGTTGACTGTAGACTCTACAGGTACTGTTTCAAATTCACATTCGACAACGCTCTCTGGCCAAATCTTCTTCCAAGCAGAAATGAGGGTCCTCTTGGTAACCCCTTCCCACGCCTTGTCAATCATCTTGAGGCAAGCAACGATGTGAAAGTGGTCTTTCCAAAACTCTCCAAGAGTGAGATTTGTTCCTTCAGTCACCTCAAAACAACGCTCGAAAACAGTTTTTGTGTACAGTTTCTTGAAGTTGGAAATAACCTGCTGGTCCATAGGCTGGAGTAACGGAGTGGTGTTGGGAGGCAAAAACTGGATCCTGATGAAATTAAATTCCTCAATGATATCGTCTTGTAGGTCTGGAGGATGGGCGGGTGCGTTGTCCATAACGAGCAAGCCACGGAGTGGCAGATTCATCTCAACCAAATATTTTTTCAGAGAAGAACCAAACACTCCATTGATCTATTCAGTGAAAATGTCACGTGTCACCCAAGCCTTCTTGTTGGATCTCCACATTACATTTAGTCTGTTTTTCTGAACATTACATTTCTTGAAGGCTCCTGGAGTTTCTGAATGGTAAACAAGCAGCGGTTTAATTTTAAAATCACCGCTTGTATTGGCACAAAATAGCAGCGTTAGGCGGTCTTTCATTGGCTAATGCATTCTCCTCTGCTGTTGTATAGGTTCGTTTCGGCATCTTTTTCAAGAAGAGACCAGTCTCGTCACAATTAAAAACTGTACTATATATAAACGACAGCTCTGTATTAGAATTAAGTTATTATGTTTACCCTGATAAAGCTTGAGTTAAGCGAAACCGGTTGGTGAAAAAAAAAATTCATGGTTTATAACAACGTGTTTCATTTACTTAATTAAAAACTCGTTGGGGCAGGTAACCCTCAAAATCCACGAGCTTCATGAAGTTGCCGATGAAATTTTCTGCTGCCTTTGTGTCAGAGCTTGCAACTTCACCATGCCTCACAACGCTGTGAATGCCGGTTCTTCTCTTAAACTTCTCGAACCATCCATGACTTCCCCTAAATTGTTCTTCATTTTCGGCAGTTGATGATCCTGACGATTTCTTAACAAGGTCGGCGAATATAGCTTTTACCTTCTCACAAATGATGTTTTCGTTAATAGTATCGCCTTGCAATCCCTTTTCGGGTACATTTTTGCAAGGGTTATTAAACTTTGCACAAATAAAAATACAAATAATGTCTTAGAAAAATGTGTGATCAAATGCGACACTAATGTGCTAACGGTACGAGTGCTAACCACAGACTGACGCAATGACGCGGAAGTTCCGGCTCACAAGTGCGTCATACGTTACGTGACTTCCCCTTTCTTCGTCACTCGTTATGCGAAATGTCGCTCGTTAAGGGAGCAATTTTTTCACTTTTTTTTGCTCGTTATGCGAATTATTCGTTATGAGAGGTGCTCGTTAAGAGAGGTTCCACTGTATACGAGTATCTTTTTGGTTAAAAAATCAATATATTAAAATGGAATAAAAAAGGAGGTATATATATTAAATAGGTTAGCTAGTTTATTTTTCATACTTATAATGTCTATCACTTTTAAAAAGTGTGCCGATTCATGCGTGTGTGAGATTTTATACACTTTCTCGTGAATTTTTCACCATCCCTTCAATTATCAACTTCCCCCTTATATGATTCTATGGATACCTTTGTTATATTGCCTCACTCCCCCATTTAATTATTATTATGTACCCATGCTTCTCCCTATACCTCTCACTCGAACGAATCAGATTCTGATGCCCAGGAGACAGAGATGGATATTGACCCTAATCGCGGTAATCCATCAGGACAAAAAATACTCTTTGGGACACAATTTTTCCTGAAGGCCTTACAGGATACATTGGCGGAAAAACCGTCAAAGGTATCAAAAGAACAACAGCTCAAGGTGTCCCGAAATGTAACGAGTATTCTAGGATCAGTGGCCCAGCTGTTGCTTGAAAAGGAAAAACTCAGAGGAGATCTAAACTCAGCCCTTGCAAACATCAAGGTCTTGCAGGCCGAAAAAACGATGGCAGACAATCATATTAAGCAGTTGTTGGACAAAATTCAGCAGCTAGAGTCTGATCTGGGACCAGTGATGCGTCGAGTGGCTGATGCCACGGAGGCAAGCCTATCGTTTGCCGACATGGTCCAAAATGGTCCTCAGAATACGCCAAGACCTCCAATCACCCGTACAGGACTTAGTATTGGGACCCCTAAGCCTGCTATATGCATCTTTCCGAAACTGGCTTCGGCTAAGGATAGCGACGAAACGAAGCAGCTCCTGAAGGACGTCTTACGACCATCTGAGCATGGAATCCGCGTTACGGGTATAAGGAACATCCGTAACAAAGGCATAGTTATCCAAACCGCTACTCGGGAAGACCGGGAAAAAATACTCAAAACCCCATGTCTATCAAACTCGGCTACTCTAAGTTCCCGACTACCCACTAAACGACATCCACGAGTGATCTTTTTTAATGTTCCTCGGGACCTTACAGATGAGTGTTTTCTCAGGAGTGCCTTAACGGGAATCCAGGAAAACGCAGACTTAGAACCCACAGTGAAAACATGCAAGCTAAGTCATCTAGCTGGTGCTCGGACAGGATCGACATGCCACCGGGTCTACAAGGTGCCTGCCCATCTACGTCACGTGCTGGCGAAGCAAGGAAAGGTCTTTGTTGACTGGAATGTGTGCCGCGTTCGTGACTTTATTGGGCTTACAGTGTGTTCCAAGTGCCAAATGATCGGACATTCCTTCAAGTTCTGCAAGGACCAGCAAAGATGTGGACATTGTGCAGGTGAAGGTCATGCCAGGACAGATTGCCCAAAAGCTGCCGCCAAGCCAGTATGTGCCACCTGTACCAGGTTTGGCAAGCCCGCTGGACATTCGACTAGAGACAAGGACACCTGCCCAGCTTATAAGGCTGCTCTTTCCAAGGACTTTGCCACCATCGATTATGGCGTATAAATACATTGATGACGACCGTGATGTTATCTACACGAGGACTAATGACTTGAAACAGTGGACGGAAGAACATAAAATTGGCCATAATATAGGTATTTTTACTTGCGTTCAACTAAACATTCGATCCATATCTAAATACTGGGATGTTTTACATGCTAACCTCCAAAATTGTTGGAATAATATAGATATCCTAATGCTATGTGAAACTTCAATAAAAAGGGAATATACTTGTCTTTTCGAAATTCCCGGTTACAGTAGCATTAGTTACTGTCGCACATCCAAATCTGGAGGGGGGTATAACCTTGTATATTCGGGATACTTTACCTTTCACCCAAAATTTACTTGAAACAAAGTTGTTCGAGAATATTTCCTGTATAATAACATTACCAAATAATTCTATACTCAATGTACTAGCAATATATAGACCACTAAATCTTAGTAAACAATCATTTATCAATGAACTTTCATCAATATTAACAAAATGTTCAAACCCTAATGAAAATATGCTAATATTTGGTGACATAAATATTGATTTGTTAAATTATATAGATCCTGTGATTATTCACTATGAAAATGCTCTTTCAAATAACTATTTTACAAAATGTATAAACGACGTTACAAGGGAAGCTATAGCAAATAGTAAAATGACACGAACATGTTTGGATCATATTTTTGTTAGATATAATAGCAAACACAAATAAACTGACATACTCTACGCATGTGTTTGTGACTTCATCATTGCAGACCACTTTGCAACAGCTGTGAACATTCCGTACTATAAAACTAATAAACGGCCTACAAATAAAGGGCGGAAAGTCTCAATTTTATCTCAAAAACGAATAGATTTTTCAATTAGAAATTATAACTGGAATGCTTTGCTTCAGACAAATGATTGCAATAATTTATATAGTCAAATAAAAAGCAAGTTTAACGAAGTATATGAAAATAGTAAAATATTTGTAGATGTAAAACCCAATGCAAGACCTTGGATTATAAAAGAATGGATGACAGAAGATATTCTATCACACATTAAAAAACGAGATTCTTTATTTAAGCGGTGGAAAAGCTCCCCAACAAATGCAATTTATGAAAAACAATACAAATCTTTTCGTAATTTTGTTACTAAATTAATAATAAAAAGTAAAACAACCTTTTTCAATGATAAATTTAAGAATAATTTTTCAGATATCAAAAAAACATGGGATGAAATAAATAAAATTCTAGGACGTAGGACAAAGAGTAACTGTGACGATGTAATTAGTAGGTTTATGTTAAAAAATCAATCTGCGGAAAATGTTACAAACCAATTTGTTAATTATTTTTCAGATAACATAGCCTCAATGGTTCATAAATGTGATTTTAAGGCGTCAAATATTGTCCCGATAGAGTCACCGCAAAGTTTGTATATACCACGAGCATCACTCGCAGATATACTGAGTATAGTCAAACTTCTCAAAAATTCAAAGTCCCCTGGCATAGATAATATCCGAATGTTTGACATAAAAAGACACATAGATATTTTGGGTCCTATATTAACCCATCTGATCAACACAATTTTAACACAAGCTGTGATACCAGATGAACTCAAATGTAGTATTATCAGACCTATTTACAAAAATGGGAAACATACTGATATAGAAAACTATAGACCGATTAGTATATTACCCGCTCTAGAAAAGATTCTTGAAAAATACATATCTTTAAAACTAAGCAAATACTTGGAGTGCTTTTCTTTAATAGATCCTAATCAATTTGGTTTTCAAAAAAAAAAAGTACTGAAATGTTACTTCAGGATTTCTCTAACTATATAAATAATGAACTGAATAATAAAAGACATGTTTTGGTACTGTTTATAGACAATTCAAAGGCATTTGATACTATAGACCCGATGAAATTGTTAAATATTTTGGAGGCAATAGGGGTAAGAGGAAACTTTCTCAAACTATTCAAAAACTTCCTAACCAACCGCCAAATCCAGGTAAAAATATCAGACAAATTTAGTAAAAGAAGAAATGTCAAAACAGGAGTTCCACAAGGGTCAATTTTAGGTCCAACGCTCTATATTATCTTTGTATCACTTATGAACAAAATATTCTCGTTTGTTAAACATTATGTATATGCTGATGATACAGCACTTATAATATCCCATGAAAATTTGGATACTGCAATAAAATTGTTACAGGTAGACTTTATTTCTTTATTAAAATGGTCACATGACTCTGGTCTAATAATCAATGCTTAAAAAACGAAATTGATGCATATAAGATCCCCGCATGCAAGGTACAGAGAGGCACCTGTAATCATATCCCATTCATTTAATTGCATTCACAATAATACCAAACAGCCCTGCGCGTGTACAAGTATCGAATTAGTCAACCAGTACGTGTATCTAGGTGTTACGGTGGATTGTAATATGAAATGGGACGTACAAATTTCCAACCTCTGTAAGCGACTTCGAGCCATTGTAGGAAGACTCCACAAGGTAAAATTATGTGTGCCTATAAAAACTATGAAACTAATTTATTTGTCTCTAGCAGAATCGACTATAAGGTATGGTATAACTTCTTGGGGACACTCCTGTAAGACCAACATAAAACATTTACAGCTGATTCAAAACGCCATGGTAAAATTGTTAGTAAGTAAAACAGTTTTTAACCAAAGGCGAGACATTGATATCATGTACAAATCAATTAATGTATTACCTGTTCATGGTCTTTTGTGGCATAAAACTCTACTGCAACATATATCTGAAAGTCCGTATAAGGCAGTGGTGGATCATGTACACAAAACACGTTTCACACAAAATATAGGAATGATAGTGCCAATATTTCAAAATAAATATGGTCAACGAACCCTTGAATACATTGTACCATTTATATTTAACAAATTGCCGTACGAATTTAAAAACAATTGTCCTATGATGAAATTCTCACTGATGTTAAAGTGTTGGCTTTTGGAAAGTAACCTTGTGTATTGATGGTAACAAATATGACGGTCTCCATGGTTGTATAGCTCCTAGATATCTGGTGTACTTACTGTTACGGTGTTACTATTATATTTAAGTCTATCCTCATTGTAACCAACCTGTACTGCTGTTTTATGTATATATCTTTTAAATTTTTATTTCTTAATCTATTTAATACTTACAGATGCTTTGATATTTCTGATATTTACGTAATAGTTATATTTTTGTAATATGAATGTTTTTATAATGTTGATATTTTTAAAAAGTATTGATGTTTTTATAATATTGATATTTTTATAATATTGATACTTTTATAATATTGGTACTTTTATAATTTTGATATTTTTTTATGATATTGACATTTTTATAATATTATTTAAATCGGTGTTATAAGATTGGACTCTAGTATCTCAATAACAAATCTGTAATGCTTTTACCATTATTTTTTCTCTTTAATTTTTTTTTTCTCAACTTATGTACAGGACAAGATGCATGCGCCTAAATATAATAATTTTTGCCCTACATTTGTATGATGATTGTAATTTATTGTTGTATTATATTATATTGTTGAAATAAACTCCTGCTGACAAGCTACTTGCAGTGGCTTAGCGGGTATATGTTCCCACTGTATATAATTAATATTATACAATAAAAAAAAAAATAAAAAAAAAAGAATCGTGTTTTATCGTAATAATGTAATATGTCTCTGTCTTGTATGAATACAATTCAGAATCATTTTTAAAAAATCTCTCCCTAATATCACATCAACACTGCTTCATTATTATTTCTTTGTAATATATACGTATATATATATATATATATATATATATAATAGTGTTTCACACTTGGTTCAAATAAGACTTAATTGCGTTTCTCTGCAATAAACAAAAGACTTTTATTCATAATAGGTATTTACAATTTTAAGAATAACAAAATAAGAAATTTAAGATTATCAAAATATTCACTCACCTGCAATAAACAAAAGAAACAACATTTAAAGCCTCTATTTCAGGTGTTTTTATCTCGTTAAAAATTATAAAGCATATTGCTACAACAATAAAATTTTGCTCTCGTTAAACCTCACGGCCGTTTAGTCAGTAGTGACATCTAGCGGGCTACCAAGTAACCTGTCGGTAACGCGGAAATTACAGAATTAAGAAAGCGCTAACATTAAATAATGTGGTTTTCTTTACATATATTCAACACATTTGTCGAAAATGGTTAGTAGTTTCGGTTGAATTTTTATTTCCAAAAGTTAATTAACTTGTAAGAATGTCTAGTCGATTCCTGTTTGGTTTTTGTTGTATATTTGTAATTTGTATTATTTCAGTACTTACATATCTGTTAGTTCATTTACGCAAATTCCGACTAAATTCATTAAATATTCGCAATACCATATGACATGTATCATTAATTACACCGCAATGTATCGAATACTGGGAAGTTCACAAACGATCTGAATCAAACTGTCATGGAATCAAAGTAAAATCATTATTTCATCCGGAAATAATGTGCTATGTTATGGTTGGTGGTCATCGAGAAGCACTTGGATTAAACGGTAAAAAAATAACAATAAAATTAAACAATAAAAACGTCAAATTTTCACCAACTAGGTTTTCTTCGAATTTCCTTTATTAACAGACTTTTTGGTGGAAAGGGATTTTTATCCTTTCCGCCGGTCCCTCTTTAATGGCGGAATTGCCATCTGAAATTTTACATAAATAATGTATACGAATCACTTAATAAAGGTCCAAACTATATGTACATAAATGTAAAACGTACATATATATATATACACGTCTTTCTTATCTTCGTGTCTTTCGTGGGCTATTTTATCAAAAGGTTAATATTTTGAAACCGTAGAACGGGTAAAATACACCATTAAACTTACGGCACGTTAGATGAGGAATTAAAAACACAATTGTGTAAATTATAGTGGAAGATACTATCAGTATCGCCCCGGTGAAAGACCGCCATTCAGATTGAAACGTTGCTTGAAATGGCTTTTAGCCGTGTTTGGTGACCAGATCTGAAAAGGCAGGTATTTCCCCACCTTCCTCTTCCTCTACTTCTTCCCATCCCAAATACCTTCAGCCTCACAACATTCCCCAATTGTAGACGCCATAGTCTCACTGGCTCCAGACGATTGGGAGCAGTTGGGACTCTTGTGTTGTATTCATGTAAAAAAAAATAATTGTGTCATGATTTGGGTGAATTAAAAACAAGAATGTTTAGTAATTTAATAAAATACATGCATTGTTTACGAAAAAATATACAGCGCCCTTGAATACAAATCATCCAATTATTATTATTATTATTTACTTTAGCTTATTGAGTTGTATTCCAAAGGGTGACCGGATAGTTAAATGTATGAATCGGAACACTTATAAAAAACGATATAAAGTAATTAAAGGTACAAAAAAATAACTACCCCGAAAACCTAAAATCTAACTTAACTTTTTTTTTTTAAAGGAATTATTATTATGAAAATGAAGAACACACACATATATATAAACATTTTATTTTTTTATTCTGAATTTGCCAATCATATTTTAGAAACAAATCATTCTTTTGACATAAACAAAGGTTTAAAATTTTTACACATTAATACAACTCGTTTACAATTAGACAAATTTGAAATTTTAGAAATTAGAAAAGTGTTAATAGTTAATTAAATATAATGAATAATCAACCTTTTTTTAAAAAAAAATAACTATCTCTAATTTATTAAAAATGTTTTATATAATTTGATCCACCTTGTACAGTAACTCTGGCATAATATTGGCAAATTTAATTAATAAGCAATTTGAAAATGTTTCCTTTTGATCATATTTTGTTAGATTGGCAACCGTTTTATGATTTTCGCTTTCTTTGAAAGAAAAGATTAAACGAAGTTTAGGGGAGAAACGTGTCGTTACGAATTTGCCCCAACATGGTTTGTGGGTATGAAAAACGTTGGTTTTTTGTATTATTAATTTGTTTGATAAATTATTTTAATTAAATGGCAGGTGTTGGTCGCACAGTTAGAGTTGAGGCGACACTAATACACACAAAGGATTGTGAATTTTGGTATACATAATTATTATATTAATTTATTTTTATCGCACAACATATTATTTATCTATAATTTATTCGAACGATTGGTATTTACTTTGTGGCGTCATTATTAATAAATGAATTAAAAAATTTACTTTGTATTCACCACTTTATAAATATACATAGATATCGACATATTTCGAAAGCGATGCTTTCTTCATCAGGAATATATATATGTATATATTATAGTATTCATATATTCCTGATGAAGAAATCGTCGCTTTCGAAACATGTAGATATCTATGAATATTTATAAAGTGTTGAGTACAAAGCATATTTTTTAATTCATTGATTACTTATCCGTTATGGTAGAACATTGATTAATTTAACACACTCAATATTTGGAAAGAGGTGTAACGACATTTTAAAGGACGTTTAAAGAGTAATTAAATAGATCTACCATTTTAAAAATGTCGTTCAATAGCACCAATTCTCTTGTCATAACTACGTGATATCTTGACCAAGTCGTGGCGAGGACTACGGCTGAAGTTTTCAGGCACGTATATGCCATAGTACTCCAAGAGGAATATCCAAGGATATTTATACACTTCCGACAGTGATGTCCTTATGAAGCGTCACTGAAAAACAGCCTTTTGTCTTGCTTATACCAATATGTTGTTTTAACAAAAAAGAGCAACAAATAGTAATAGAAAGTTTTGCATTGTGTCTTTTTGTTATGTTAAAAGTGAATTTTTATAAAATTTTTGGAAAAAAAAAATCCTAAAGTCGAACCAATATGCATGCAACGCATCTGTGTGAGTACTGTGGTCGCATTTTCTCTCACTGAAATACGCTTACAATTCTACAGTATTACCTGTGCCGACGGTCAACATTTGTATTAAAGACACATTGTTTTGTGATGTTATTTTTTATTTTATTTTTTAAGATATTAAATCCTTAAACCATTGAAAAGTGATATTAAAAACATTAAAAAAAACATCGTTCTTAACAGTTTTAGGACCAGTTTATTTTTGGTCCATAATTTTCTCGATTTCGATTTTAAATATTTTAAGGACTCAAAGGTTTATTTTTTATTAGTAACGAGTAAAACCTGACACACAAACAACTGTTTTTTTTAAGCATTTACAATATAACTTGAATAATTGTAAAGAAAACCCAAACCAAAATTTTTGATTCCAGACCAAGAGACCAAGAAAGACTGCCGAAAGTGATCTGTCACCATATTTGCAGTATTTTTAATATTATTAAGTATTTTTAATTTGCGGGAATAAAGATTGCAACTTAGGAGAAAAATATAGATGACATAGATACTGTAGCGCTACATAAATGTTCCTGGAAGGACGAGTGCACTCTTTCAGGGCACTTCTCCGCCACCCCATGGGAAGCTTATGGTGCAGAGTACGCCAATCTAAGAATACCATCATTACTGCCACAGCTGCATAGATGGAACCTCCCTTGATGGCCTTTCAAACCTTGATGACCGTCAAATATGCACCATAAAATTGAAAAATAAATTTTCTCCCTTAGCGAATAAACATATTTTGCATATTTTTCTAAATAATCATGTTCTGTACATTATTTTCTTTTTTCTTCCTCTTGTTTTACGTACCTATTGTTATTTATTTGTTTGTATTATTATCACTTATGGAACGTATTGCATTGCACTACCAATGCATACCTTTTGGAATAAATAACCATTATTATTATAGGGAAGATGCCCAATTATTAGAAAACCAAGACTTAATTTTTTTAAATCTTATGGTTATGGAACTAAAAAACGCAACTTTGAAGTAAAATTTTATTCTCAATTAGTTAAGGGATTTATTTTGCACTGGTAATCCAGGGTACGACATCCCCGACTGTACAGTTATGTATGTCGATATGTACTTACAAGCACGTTAAATTGTCCACCGGTTGCCACGGTAACAAGTGGCAAAACACTTTTCGGTAGCGCTGAGTACGCGCCGAAAGTGTTTTGTAGTTTACTTCGAAGTCAGTGCATTAGGTGGAAGTAATATATGGCAGACTTTTGCGAGAAATTCCATTATACGAGTGGTCGCTTTACCTAATCGCTTGGAATTCAAAATCGGTCGCTTTTTCCAATAAAACTGAGTGACAGTGAAGTTAAAAGAAGACAAAAAATGTTCGTTATACAGTAGGTATATATATATATAACACCATATGGTACCATATATATACAAGTGTTCTAATAAGTAAAATCATTCCATTTTGAAAAAAAAACTGCGTACCGGTAACCGCGTGACGTCACACAAGCATCATACGGTCACATATAATAAATTTATGCAGAAAGAATTTAAGCGTGACGTTGTTTAAATGGTATCGACAAAACAGTGTCTTTTGATGAGACGGTTTTTTATTCACTTTTAAATAATGATTTATAAATTCTACGTATATTTAGAATAAGCGTTTGTTGATCTACATCACAGGTTTACAACCTTATTTGTCTCACCGCCCACTTTAGGAGTAGATTATTCATCAGCGCCCCCTCACCGGTTCCTCGTACGCGAGAATGCGATGAAATTTAAATATATACACTGTGATTAAAAGATAATAACTTTAATTTTCGCGGTCGACTCTATATTCCGACACGTCTTGTCATCACCCCTGTTCACCATGGTGATGGCATTTTGCTCTTGATAAATACATACATTCATATTTTACATATTATATCATGTAGTACATTATTGTTCACCTCCCGAGAAACCTGCTTAGATGTTATAGCACCGTATAGATAATGCAAAAAAATATTAATCCATCCATAAATCAATAGAATAATAAAATACTTCATTTCATTGAATGATTCTTTCAAAGATGTACCTACGAAAAATTAAAATTCATAAGGAAAATATAATTTTTTTTAAATTTTGCCCTCGCCCCCCATTTTAACCCTTCACTGCCAACTTGTAGCCATTCACCGCCTCCCATTTACCATTGAAGTCACCACCTGGATCTCTTTAACGCCCCTTGGGAGTGCGATATCGCCCATGTTTGGAATGATCTCCATCATAGGTTCCTAAACTTTTTTCCCCGTGGACCTCTTTGCCGTTCTTTTAATTTTCCGTGGACTCCCACCCCTCCCAGCCTGTCTGTCCAAAACTTGGTACAATAAAGAACAATTGGTATTTATTCACTATTATTCATTGCTGTTCAAAAAAAAAAACTTGCACATGGACGTGCCTGCGTGGATGCGATTCGCTTAAGTGTGCAGTATTCTTGTCGAGAGAAACTTACTACGGTGCTTTACTATGCGTGCAGTTTAAATGAACTCCGTACCATGGACCCCTTTTTTTTCCTTGCCATGGACCCCCTATAAAACTATATTGACCCCAAGAGGTCCGTACGGACCACGCCTGGAGCCAGTAGAACTATGGCACTAGAAACAGGAAAAGGAGAAAGGAACAGGAGAAATGTCGCTTACTCTTCATGTCTTGTCATTAAACATCGCTCTAATGGCAGATTCCTTCAGCATCGCTCTGGTACTAGCCAGATACTTTTCAACCTTCCTCTACTCTATCTCCATCTTCCCTTTCTCTACAATATACCCTAAAAGGGAATCCTACCGGTTTCGGTCATGTTCACATCAAAGAAGTTGAGTTTAGATTCTGAAGTGTTATCTCCCACCAAAACAAAACTGAGAGTATCACCCGCTAATGTTTTATAAGTTATTTATATTAGACTTTTTTATGTGAATACCGCACAAGAGTCCCAACTGCTCCCAATCGTCTGGAGCCAGCGAGACTATGGCTTCCCCAATTGGGGAATGTTATGAGGCTGAAGGAAGTTGGGAGGAGAAGGAGAAGAGAAGAGGAAGGCGAGGAAACACTTGACTATTCAGATATAGTTACCAAATACGGCTAAAGCCATTTCAAGCAACATTTCAATTCTGAATGGTGGTCTATCACCAGGGTGGTCTTCCACCCTGGAACGAGGGTAAATATATTATTTTTAAAGAATTAATTGTGAAACAACAAAAATTAATTGATTGATTAATTGATTTTAACCCGCGGCCATCGGATTCGTAGTCGAGAGCCTGACCTCTCGACCCCGGAGGCCGTATTATTATGTTATATTAGACGTACGTACATTATATGATAATATGCGTTCCACGGAGAGTGGCTCGATTTTTGCCTACCGTGCCCAAAATATTCTAAGAACGCTCGTTCGTTAGATGTAAACGCCCGCTAGAGCGAGAGTCCAACTGTGTTATTTTTAAAAATATTTTTGTACAATTGTACAATTACATAAAACACACAACACGAAAAGAGGAACACAAGACCTAATATAAAAAGAACATCACGTAGACAATACATGAATTATTATATGTATATATATATAAAAAAAAAATTATGTTGTGCACAAGGTTAATTTGTAGGACTCCACTTTATCAAATTGAAAAACTTCAAATCCAAAATATGTATTTGGGAGAACATCCAAGTCAAAGGCCGATTTGAAAATTTCCTTTGAAAATAATTGTAATAGTTAAAAATATATATATATTCTCTGAGGTACTCACATTTAAAAGCTATTTTCCCGACATAAAGTGATGACAGTGTTTACTTAACTATTTTATAATGACATGGCTGTTGTATTCAATGCATTAAATATGTTTTGTAACTCTCTGAAATATTAATTAATAAATTAAGGAAAATTATTTATTTCCCACTTCTAAGTATACACGCGAAACCCAAACAAAAAATGTTAATATCATGCATATAAGAAATAACATGTATCTACTTAAGACAAAAAGAAAGAACGAAGGAATAGAAAGAAAAAAAATAAATAATAATAATAATTCTGGCAGTGGTGAAGATTGCGTCAATGAAGATAGATTCATACAAGAATCAATACGATTTTAATTTTAAATCTCTCTCCACTGATGCGTAATATATCGATATTCTGTGAGATTTTGTTCACGAGCTTCTGAATCGTAGCCGAAACATTGGTATTATGTATCCTAGAACTACTGCGGGGTAAGAAGGAACTGCAGGTGGGTATTCCAAACAAGTTATAACTAATTTGAACCACGATCGGTGTGCATAAATGCATTCAAACGTCCGCTTTTTAACCTAGTTACATATAAAATGTGAATAAAAAAAAATTTAATTTAAATTCATTTTAATTTGACGAATTTTATGTTACTTGAGCATTTTTCAATCTTAATACTATATACATTACTAAGGAAATGTTACATTCCCATTAGATTTAAAATTTTAAAATTAATATTTATGTAGGTACTTAATAAGATTTAAGGAAAGTTCCCTTGATTTAAATAAATTAGTCTAGAATTTATATTACCGCCTGAAATTTATATAGCGATATTTGGTAATAAACCACTTCCAGGAGATCCGTGACGGGTTTCCAGGGGCGTGCGATGGTTATATTAAACCGAATTTAGCATTTTTTCAGTCTACTAGCAATTTAAGTATAAATGTTTTTAAAGAAAGGCACATATTCCCGGGTTTCCTAATAATGCGACAATATTTGAAAAAAATTCCTACCATCATCATACTAAGTGGAAATATTGCTTGTGTCGTGATGGGGGTCATGGCTAGGAGAGGAGTTGAACCTACGAAGCCCACGTGGCAATCCGACGTATTTGTCAACTCAGCCACTAATCGGTCATAACGTGTAATAGGTTTTTAGTTACAAAATTTGGCATAAAAAAGGCGTCTTATTTGAACCCCTGGAATGAAGCTATACTTAATTTCAAAACAAAATACGAGAACCGATATATAATAAATTAAAGAGTAATCCAAATCAAATTCCAAACAAATTCACAAGATAACAAAATTGTAAATCGTCCGGTCAGTGGCTGAGTTGGCATCGCGTTTGGGTCTCACCCAGGCATCGTGAGTTCAATTCTTCGCCTGGCTAAGTCCTCCATTACGACACAAGCAACATCTTCAGCTTACTGTGATGGTAGTAAAAGATTTTCAAATGTGGTCAAGTTATTCGTAACCAGGGAATATTTGTCTTACTTAAAAAAAAAAACAGTACGAGGTATTATTTTGTCACATATTTGAGATTTATTTTGTTTAAAAATATATACTTACTTTGAAAACGTACACGAAAAACACCGATACCTATATAAAAGGCTTGTAGGATTGTTAGGTCGATGGCTTGCAGTAATAAAAGTGCTTTTTTCGAAGGGTAGCATGTGTCTAATTTTTACGTAACAAGAGATTGCGAAAGCTACTAGAAGAAAAACTGAAACAGAAAACCGGTTTGTATTTTTGAAGAAGAATATAAAATTCTTGAATGAATGTAAAATCAACCCACGTCATTTAAAAAAAAATACACATATCTAAAATTACATCCGTGCCGTACTTTAAATTGTTGCAAGAATCGCCCCGGTGAAAGACCAACATTCAGAATCGAAACGTTACTTGAAATGCAATAGCCGTGTTTAATGACCAGATCTGAATAGCCAGGTACTTCTCAACCTTTATTTGCCTCATCCCCTTTCCCTCACCACTCCTTTCTGCCTCACAGTATACCGAGTGCCAGGCCCAGTACCACTGGCTTCGAAAAGTTGAGAGCAGTTATGAGACTAAATTTTTTTTTTTTATAAAAGAAAGAAAAACATTCCCGGATTACGATTAACCTGACGATATTTGGAAATCTCCTACTACCAACACATAAGCTGTAAATTTTGCTTGTGGACGACATAGCCAACCAAAGAATTGAACTCATGATGCCCGGTTGGGACTCAGAGGTGATGCCAACTCAGCAACTGACAAGACAATATAACCACTGTATACTGATAAACACGATAAAATAAAATAAAGCAAACTAATAAAAAAAATATCAACCCCCGAATTTTATTAGTTTTTTTAATTCATCAATTAAAGATTTTCTATAATCATCGGAAGGTACCGCACGCCACCGATACCTATCAAACACTTTCAGCAGGGTGCTCCCTACATCTTTCGGCAAATCTTTCATAGTGGCTTATTGTTGGATAATTAATATTCAAGGGAGATGCTTAAAGTAACGGCCGGCCTCAAAATAAACAAACCTGTCCAAACTAAACCTCGCCTGAGTAAACTTAACCTTATCGCGTAATCTTTTCATTTCGAAATTTTAGGCCTGATTCATTGATGAAGGCAGATATCACGTTGAATTATTATAATTTATATTAAAAGCCTATGCAAGAGAAAAATCACACAATGAATTTTTTTTTAATTCGCTGAAAGAAAGTAATTAACATTTATAGTAACTAACTAACTAACCATCACGCCGTTTCCCCGCAGGAGTAGGCAGAGAGGCAACACGATCTTGGCATACACTTCTTGCTTCATTCACTTTCATACAACGTCTCATACATTCTCTTCTGTTATTCCGACTTCTGACATCGCCCGACTCAAGTATTTGATTCACTTGATCGTGCCACGTCTTCCTTGGACGTCCCCGGCTTCTTCTTCCATTCACATTCGCGTCATATATTCTCCTTACACTCCTTTCTTCATTCATTCGCTCTACATGCCCAAACCATCTAAGCGTCCCTTTCTTAATCTTGCTCACTACGCTTACATTAGCCTTGCATTCTTTACGAATCTCAACATTTTTCACTCGATCATACATGGTTTTACCACACATTCGTCTCAGAGATCTCATTTCTTCAGCATTCAGTCTACTTTCATCCTTCCTCTGCCAGTTCCATGCCTCACTGCCATACATCAAGGTTGGTATCAGCACTCCATTGTGGACTGCTAGCTTCGCTTCCTTGGACAACTTTTTGTTTGCGCCAACCGCGTTCAGTCCTCCGTTAATGGAGTTTCCTGCATTCACCCTTCTTTCAATATCCCTATCAGTCTTTCCATCTCTCGTAAACATACTTCCCAAATACACAAACTCGTCTACCTGCTCCAAGTATTCATCATTCACAACTATATTGCGCACTGTTTTCGTACTCTCTCTTTCAAACACCATGACTTACTTACATTCATCATTAGCTCATTCTTCATACATACTTCGTTCATCCTAAGAATAAACAATTCCAATTAAAAAAAATCATCACTCTAAAAAAATACTTAGGGAATTAAAAAAAATTGTATATCTGATAGATACAGCAAGGGTGTGCCGTCTGTATGGGCGCATAAGCACTGCCTACCCTATCTTACTCGCATAAAATTATAAATAATATTAAAATGTATCAAATTTTTGCAAGATCGATCGATCTACATTAAAAAATACGCTCATAAGAATTGCAGTGCCTTTGCACCGACCGTACTTCTATAAATAAGGTGTCAACGGCAGGAACTAAATATGTAAAATGAACGCATACTTCATATTCAAATCTGGCCTTCATTCGACGCGAACAATGTACATGTGTGCGCGGTGGTCATTCAAGAAACGATTCATTTGTGTTAGTGTCATAAAAGGCCTTGCCTTTCCGTACGAAATACACATGTAGAGTAATCAGTGCCATCTGTTGGTATTTCTATTAATTAGCACAATTTTTTAAAATTATAATTTTATTATGTTGGATTTGTTTCATTCTATTGTGCGATCAAAAGAAAAATATAGAAATTTAAAATATACAGAAATTTATTAGCTTGAGAAATTCACAAATGAAGTGGTTATTTGGATAGGTAATCCTAACCAACATCGGTTAATCCCTCCAACTTAGCCATTCGTATCGAATACTTACCACGTCTCTAGTATGTTTTAATGTCATTTAATTAGCTGTTTTTCCCACCGTCTACCCCGATCAAAAACTCTGCTCACGCCACTGTTATACAGACGGAGAAGTAATTTTATTTCGTCAAGCCATACTTGGTTAGCGTCCTGCCAAAATTTTAATGCGATATGTCTCTCAGTTTAGTTGTGACAGGAGTTTGAAACGGAAATTGAAATGTTACTTTTGTGTGGCAAGAACGCTACTAATATTTATATAAATGTGTTCAGTATGTACGGTTACTTTCTAACTGTCTATACCACCATGACAAGAGGGGGGTATTGGTTTTTTTTAAATTTTTTTTTTACGTGACACTTCCTCACAAGAGCGCCCCTATATGCGCGAGCACATATACGGTAATTATACCATTTCCCGGTTGGGCAAAGTTGTGAGGAGAGTTAAGGAGTGGGCTGTAGGAAAGGATTTGTTAATGCGGGCTTGAAGAGGCCCAGATTAAACGTACGGGGAAAGACTTACACAAAAATGAATCGGCGAAACGACCCGTTCTCATGAAACCAACATCAACAATGAACGGATGTTTCGCTCGTGTCTCTCGAGTTTCACGCAAGTAATTTTGTAAAGTTTTTATTTAAGATTTTATCAATTTAATTTGGCATATATCAGTCTCCATCTCTTTCCCCACTCTTTACTAATCCCCAGTTATGCCCCCACCACCACCCCTACTGCGACACCTACTATGCATGCCATAATTTTGTAATATTATTTAGTATATATTATGCCCTGATGATGTAACGGTTATTCCGAAACCGGTCGGCGTTAAAAATAAAATGTGGTTAAAAAAAAGTTTGATTGTTTCATTTAATTATAATGGTTAACCACAAAGTGATAGCTTCATACAATGGTATGATATAAATTACTTTGAAAGCACACATATTTTTTTTTTTAAACATTTGTTCGTTACAATTTTTGATTTCATAACTTATCTACGCTTCTTAACATCATCTATCCACACATGTTCTTTCTTTTTATTATTATTAGTCACACATATATTCATTAGTTACGAAGCATTCTCACTTCAGACAAAAATAACAAGATATTGAATGGACATCCGTAATACGAGTAGGTACTCTAATAATGTAAATTTTAATATACCAACTTTATCATTTGTAATTAAATGTAATGAGTATGTCTAAATAAATAAAAATATAATAGGTCACTCCAGGTGGTTTGCTACGTTTAGTGAATTAGCAGTGGTGCCCGGGCTTATGGGGTGACATTTAACCAAGTCTTGACTGCGGATGCGTCTGCCAAAGGGCCGGATCAGGAGAGGCCGATTGAGGAAGACCTCTTGACCTCTCCAACCTTTCTTTCTCTACCCATCGCCTTGCTCCGCAGTTGGAGGGATGGATTAATACGTACGTGACTCCTAGACACACTGACCCCCCAGATTCCTACACATTACGCAAACCTTTTTCTTTCCCAGAACTTCCCTTTCCTTAAAGATATCCTCTATAAAGCATCGTCTATATGTCAGAGGCCACGAGGGAGATCATTTTCCTCACAGCCTCTTGTGTGGAGTCAAGGTATAAAAATAATTTACAAGTGGTAGAACGTTCAACGAAGATGATTTTCTGCAGAAAATGTTTCTAACGTGCTTGATAAATAAAGTAATGTGGGAACGACGACTGAATATACATAAAATAGCAAAGGCCGATAGAAGGTACACGCATAATATTAACAGATAATTTAGATGTGTCGAAAGTTTCATCGAGTTGGGTACCGTGAATGCTGAGTTTGTAAAAAAAAAATTCTAACGATTTCAAATTTCAAAGAAGTGTTTAGCCATGGTGGACTGTATTAAAAAAGTTTTTTCTGTCAATTTGTGACCTCTGAAAACTTAAGTTCATTATTATCAAACAAAGTTCAAAGAGTGATCTGAACTACCGACAAAGGAAGAATATAGTACCATCAAGAAATTAAAGCCCGGTTCAACGCCAGCTGAAGATATGGCAACAGTTTTTTGGTAAGCTCAAAGAATTTATTTAAAATCATTTATTTAACTAATAAAAAAAGTAATAGAGCCCCCACCCTTGTAAATAAAATCTCAAGGGGGTGGAATTTCAACAAAGGTGATCTCACCGGCTTGTACGATTCAATGAGCCGGGTGAACTGGCAAAACCTCTTCACATTTGCTACCGTGGATGAGGCGGCGCAATATTTCTACACTTGTATTTACGATGTATTTGATTCATGTTTTCCCAAAAAAAATGCAGGCGGTGGTGGTCGCAAATATCCGAAGTGGTTTTCGAGAGAAGTCATTTCGAATATAGAGATCAAGCATGCCCTTCACAGGCGTTGGAAGGCAGGAGGACATCAGAGTGAATACGATCTGTTTAGTTTTTACCGGGCATTGGTTAGGCGCGAGGTTCGAGTGGCCTATCGAGCTTACGTGTCTGAAATCGAAGGTAACATCATGCACGATCCCAAGATGTTCTGGCATTACATAAAAACCCTTCGGAAGGATGGTGGTCTTGAAGATACCATGATGAAAGGTGATCAGGAATTTCATGGCTCGGGTGTGGCAAACGCGTTTGCTGATCATTTTCAATCTGTCTACAGTAGAGACCCTCCACTTCTAGATATTAATAATGCTGCCGCATTTAATACCAGAGGAGCCTCTAACGTCGACTTATGTATATTTACGGAATCTGATGTTATGAATGCCATAAGACACATGAAGAACTCGCACTCTATCGGCCCTGACTTCGTTCCCGTATTCTTTATTAAAGGGTGCGCTGAATTCCTTAAAGCACCTTTATCTTTTATATTTAATCTAGCTATTAGTACCTCCACTTTTCCAGAATTATGGAAAATTTCAAAAATATGTCCTATTTTTAAAAATGGTTCCAAAAAGTCAATCGAGAATTATAGACCTGTTGCCATACTCTCAGCTCCTGCTAAACTATTTGAAAAACTAATCCATAAATTCATTGTACCTCAAATAGACGCATATATTATCCCCGAACAGCATGGTTTCAGAAAAGGAAGATCTACGGAAACCAATCTGATGGTTTTCACTGACTATGTTGCTAGGTCCCTAGATAGTGGATACCAAGTAGACTGTTCGTATAATGATTTCTCCAAAGCCTTTGATACCGTGAATCACGATATCTTACTAACAAAACTTGCCCAAATGGGTTTCTCCCTTCGTATGCTAAAGTTTTTTAGAAGTTACCTCAAAAACCGGAAGCAATTTGTCACACACGGAATTTTTCAATCCGCTGATTTTCTTGTTTTTTCTGGGGTCCCCCAAGGGTCAATCCTAGGGCCTCTTCTCTTCTCTATTTTCATTAATGACATTGCTAAAGTCATCCGTTTTTCTCGCTTTCTCCTTTTCGCTGACGATCTCAAATTATTTCTACTAATTAGAAATATTTTAGATTGCCTACATCTTCAAGCTGACATTGATAACATCTCTGAATGGAGCCTACGAAATCAGCTTCATTTCAATATCTCAAAATGCGTAGTCCTGTCTTTCACCAGAGCATTTAGTCTCACCTACCACAGATATACTATGCTCAGTCATAATCTCAAACGTGTTTCTACTATAAAGGATCTTGGAATCGTGTATGAAAGTAAACTTACGTTTCGTGTTCATATCGAAGGGGTATGTCAATCTGCATTAAAAATGTTAGGATTTGTCATTCGGACCGTGAGGGTTTTTCGGGATACCCGTACTCTTAGAATATTATACTTCTCTTTAGTCCGTAGTAGGCTGGAGAGTGGGTCGGCTATTTGGAATCCTCACGAGACGGGGTGCTCCCTCATGTTAGAGAGGGTTCAGAAAAAGTTTTTGAGATTTCTTTACATGAGGGAGTACGGACTCTATCCGTGGCTATATCCAACTAACTTTCTTCTGGGCATGCTTGGATTTCACTCCCTGCAGCTCAGAAGAGAGGGGTATGCCGCTACCCACTTTTTTAGACTGCTGCGAGGCTCCATAGAGAATTCAGCTATTTTGGAACGCATAAGTCTTTATGTTCCTGATGACTATCTAAGACAGCGTCGTCATAGATTATTCTATCTTCCTACCTGTAGAACCAACCTGCCAATGGTTCTCCCGGTGGGGAGGAGTATATTGCTCCTGAACAAAATCTCACAGGATATCGACATATTTTGCGTCAGTGAGGAAAGATTCAAAAGGGAAATTCTATTGATTCTTGAAAGAATCTCTTCTCATTGACGCGATCTTCACCACTGCCTGAATTTATTTAAATATTTCTGAATTTATTTTTTATCTTTAGTATATATTTTTTCCTTGTACATTGTTTTACAAATACTAAATATATACCTATAATTTCTCTTACGTATTAAATATAACATGTTTGTAATTGTATTAGAAATTAAATAAAAACATTATTATTATTATTATTATTATTATTATTATTAACATCAACGGTATAATTATACCATAAACAATAATTGCACGTCACAGTTAAATACAAGCATAATAATGTAGTATAAATAATTTTAAAAAGTAACTATTAAATGTGGCATTAGATCGTACAATGACATCAGAAAGTATATAAAGAATGAAAGCTAATGGAGGATATAAAAGGAAGAGATATGCGTAAATATAAAACACATAAGTAGAATTGGGTTAAATTGATATTGATTAAAAAGATATGATAGCTTTTTATATTTTCCTTCCGTGGAGTTAAATAGATACGCTATATCTGTGTATCTATTACTAACTTCATGTAATCTAGGTACAAGCGAGTGTCTGTAATGTTCAGTCCCGGTGTTGTTACATTTAAACAGGATTTTGGAACGACTAGTTCTCGTAAGTATATGAAATTGAATAAATTGTTGAAAAATTATTTTTGAAAAAGGAAGAAAAATCAACTAGATTATTAACATGATCTTTTGGATAAATTGTACGAACTGCCACTGAGGGAAAAAATCGAGTAGGCTGTATCGGGGACGCATTCTCAGTGGGGTACGTTTTTTTATATATTTTTTTTATATGCATACCGCACAAGAGTCCCAAATGCTCCCAACCGTCTAGATCCAGTTAGACTATGGCATTCCCAATTGGGGAATGTTGTGGGGCTGAAAGTATTAGGAAGGGGAAGAAAAAGGGGAAGGAAAAGGGGAAGGGGGAGGTGGGAAAATACCTGGTTATTCAGATCTGGTCACCAAACACGGCTATAAGCCATTTCAAGCAATTTTTTTTTTAAATATCGAATAATGTTATTATTCCATACACTCGCATCGTTACTGCGAAGCAAATTCTCATCCTTCAACATCTCTTATAACTTCATCTAGTATGGAGTTCTTAACTAGAACTAAAAAATAAAATACTATTGAGTTTAAAAAGGTAATTGGATGTAGGTAGAATTATTTTGACTTGGAAGCGTCGAAACGTCTTTCGGTTAATCTAGCCCGTACTGTGTTCGTGCTTGGTTTTCATATTTTCCTTGTCAAAACCACGTATTCTGTCAGTGAGGTATTAAGTTTAGAGTTAAGTGGTACTCATAAAGTACTGTAGCTTTGTAACCAAACGTTTTTATATGGCGAACTTTCGAGTGGTTCAGTAAATAAATAAATAACATAAGTAGGCTAGTAAGAGGTTTTTTCCTCGCTTTTGGTATTATCTTTTGTTGGTAAATAAAAACAATTTTTTAATACAAAACGTATTGTTTTATCTGTAAATTGTAATAACAAATAACTTTTCTAACATTAAAATAAAATAATAACAAAATGTTTACATGAACATGCGCCAAAAAGCCCGGCCGGGTGGAGTATGTTTACTTAGAAGAATTCGGCCACTTGGGGAATAATTACGTCGCGAACTACTATTAATTTACAAAGAGTTATTGATTTTTTACAGTACAGAATTGTCCCAGTGGCTGTAGAAATCATTGGATGCATGTATCAAATAATAATCACTTAGTGCAGGTCTCACCGGCCACGTTTGGACAATAATTTTAATAAACCCCCCGCCCCTGTTGCTTTTTACGTGACGATCCGATGAAATCTAAATATATACACTGTGACTGAATGATAATAACTCTCGTTTCCGTGGTCCACTCTCTACCCCGACAGGATCCTTTCATCACCCCTGTTCTCCATTATGAAGACATTTTGGTCTCGATAAATATTTATGTGCATATTTTAAATATTATATTGTAAATTAATGTTCGCCCGTTCTTTTTAATGAAGATGTCTTATCTTTTTCCTTAGGCTTAAAGACTTCTTGATTAACTGCGGAATTCTGGTGAGATATAGTAAAAAGATCTTAAATATGTTATTAGGAGATTATTTGAAATAACATAAATAAGCCTTTTAACGAAGAATCACGTTTTATAAAAATGTACCTTACCCATTAGACAGTAATGACCTTTTTTGTGTATAGTTAGTTATATGAGTGACATTTGAATTTGTGCCGACCGAAGAGATGGGTTATTCCACTTATTTTAAGAACTCGGTTCCAATTCTGAGTTTAGCCACATGGACTCGATTCCTCGGACTCAGTCTTCGTTCCTTTCTGTCCACATAGGTCCGCCGTTCCGGAATCAAAAATCGTTAATATTACACTAATGAATAGGGACGCCTTTCGTTTCTGACTCCAATCCAATCAAGTCAGTTGTTTTATAAATGATACGTTTTTATTTTTTTTCATTATTTACAAAGGGGTATAAGAACGGTTTTGTTGCATGATTCTTTCAACGATGTACCAACGACAAATTTGAACTAATAAAGAAAATTTATTACAAATATTTTTGTTGCTCTCGCTCCTAGTTTCAGCTCTTCACCGCTTTATTGTAGCCCTTCGCCGCCCATTTGCTCTCGAGGCTACCACCGCTCCTTTGAATCTGTCTCTCCAATAAAAACTCCTTCGATTCCCCTCACCACTGATGTCAGAATTAATAGAGGTGCCTTAACGTACAATTTCGACGGTTGGAGGCGAAGGTCATATGACACCCATTATGGCAACATCCTAGTTCACTGCCGTCCACGATTACTTCGTGATATTTTGACTGCGTTAAGCAAATTATAAAACACCTTTAAAAAAGTCAAATTAAATATGCTGCTTTCGGACACAATACGAACCTTTTTACTTACTTGCTGTTTTAATTAAATTGACAGCACGCTTACCTGGCCCCTCGTCCCCCTTATTTTGGTTTTTTCCTCTTGCATTTTGGGGAATCTCTATGTACCCTTCTTTATACTCATTTCATCAAATATTCTTTATCCAATGGCTATTACGAAATCGAGATTGTAAAGAAGATTCTGAAAAATAATAAAAATCGTCATTAATCGAACCCAGCTATAAAATCAGTCGATAGCCCCCAGTGAATTATCTACATAATAATAACATGCATATATTTATTATCTGCTATCAAACGTTTATCTTTGTGTGCGCTTATCGAGCAAATAAACAAAAATTCCTCTTATGATTGCACATATTCTAACACAGTTCATACGGTTCGTTAGCTCAATAGGTAAGAGCGCCGTACTTGATTCTTTACGGAGGTTGGGGGTTGGAATCCTCCACGAACCAACTTTTTTTTCATTTGACGTTTATTTTTTTATTGTTTAATTTGTAGAACTCCATTTTTATTTAAAGTTTGTAAAATTTATTAATAACTATTATTTTAGTTTATTCTGGTAGGTAATTATTATTACGCGTGATAGCTGTTTCGCCATCCGAAGGCATTATCAAACTGAACAGAAGGCGAAACAGCTGTCACGCATAATAATAATTAAATTATAATATATAATTTCTTCAAACGATTGGTATTCACTTCGTGGCATCATAACATTCCAAAAAAAATAATTTTCAAATGGGATTCCACCATAAATTGACTGTTTCAAAATTAAAAATAATTAGCGGCACATATACATGTACCATTAATTATTTAACCATCAGAATCAATGTACACTTCTCTTTCATCCACAAGCAAATGCTTCTAATGGAAGAGACTGCCGTAAGAGCGTGCAGCTTGCCACACTAAACTATAAAGTGAAAGGTGGGTTCTATTAAATCCCAGCACTGGATGGAATGGGAGAGGGGATCCCGAATGAGACAATCAAAATTACTGATAAACGGACCTAACCCCAGACGAACCAGGAAACTACTCAATATGGATAGAAACTCACCGAGGGAACTGAGTGACACTGCAAACTCTGGAGACACATGCAACTGTTGGAAGTGGAGAACACCAATATATGCAGAAAGTGTGAAGAGGATGTAGAGACTGCAATCCACATACAGTGCCAATGTCCTGTTTTCATGAGAATAAGTGTCAGCTACCTGCGAAGATATAATATTGTGGAACCAAGACACAACGAATATCCAATGATAATCCTGGTGAACTTTATCACAGGGATCGGGTTCCTGTCAAAGGAATGAGGTGAAAATGGGAGATAGCACAATGGGCCTGTGACCCGAGTACTCGCGGGAGTTACACAATCCATATAAATAAAATAAATAAATAATGGAATAGTAGTATAACATCTGAGATGTAAAATAAATAAAGTTAATACTTGGTACTTATCTCAAAATTTAATTCATAATATACCGATAATTCCGAGATCGTCGTACGATTTCCTGGAGACACAGTTTTAGATGTTTTCAAGTTATTTTTATTACGAGATGAAAATTTGAGGTTCTATTTAATAAGCTGTTGAATGAATTGTTTTCCGTATTTCGGCAGTTAATTTGAATTCCAAGAAATATTTGTGTTTTGTTTTTTGGTAGGGATTTCGACTGAAAATTTTTCGTGTTTATAAATATTACCCAAGTTTAAAAAAATCTCTCTTTAGAATAATGAATTAATATCAGTCACAGGGGTGTTCTTTTTATAATAATAATAATAATAACAAAGCATTTATATAGCGCAGTTTTGTGTTATTTCACTTCAAGTGCGCTTAATACTACTCATACTACTTATACTACTCAACACTTAATTAAAGAGTGGTAGATTACAACCAGTAACGCCCTGGCGAAAGACCAACGTTCGGAATTGAAGCGTTCTGGATATTCTGATCAGATATAATAATAATAATCAGTGTTTATTCCAGTATGTTGGGAGGTTAGTGCAGTCCCACACATTCCATACAAAATATACATGCAATAGTTATAAAAAAAATAAAATATATATATATATATATATATATACAAAAGTTTAAAAAATAAAATAATAATACGATATTAGGTGAATATACATCACACATGAAAAAAAAATTAAAAATATAAATAAAATAACTAATAAAAATTAAATACATCGAAATAACGCCTTTAAGGTACTGCTGCATTCAAGTTGTGAGGGGCCAATATCTTTCTCCAGTATGCGTCGATGCTGGAGGCTGGAGTGAGGCGGGCTTCCATGATGAGGATATTCTGGAGCTGTTTATTCTTTCCCTCATTCCAGCCACCCTGGATCTCATAAGGGCTGCAAAACCGGAAACTTGCCCCTCCGTGAACATACTGGGAGCGCTGCAGTATCTGGGGAGGCCAATCATTATGCGGAAGGCGTTATTATACTGTACACGAAGTCTTTCCACACTAATCTTTTTATAGTTTGCCACAGTTCGCACGTGTACAACGTTGCGCAGAAAACAAGGAAGAGAGTCCTTTTCACAGCTGTACTACAAAGGCGAAATCTTCTACGGAACATGTTCGATTTTACGCTGAGAGCTCGTCTTTGCCTATCAATATCATCATCGTCCATCAGAGTACTGGTGGTTATGTGTCCTAGGTATTTGGTTCTTTCAGTCAGGATAAGTCAGGATTACCTTCAGGATTACACCGTTCAGGGTAGCTGCAGATATGAATAACCAGATACTCTTCCCATATCTTTATCCCTTCCAACTTTCTTCAGCCTCACAACATACACTGGAGTGGTAGATACTCTCAGTATCGACCTGGTGAAATACCACCATTCTGAATCGAAACGTTGCTTTAAATGACTTTAGCCGAATTTGGTTACCAGATCTGAATATCCAGGTACTTCCAAACCTTCCTCTTCTCCATATCCTTACCTTACCCACTCCTTTCTTCCTCACAACATACCCCAATTCGGAAATCTATAGTCCCATTGTCTCTGGACAGTGGGGGGCAGTTGGGACTCTTGTATTATTAAATGTGGCATTTGATGCAACAAAATGAAAGCTGTTTTCATATATAAAAAAAATCAAACTACAACGAACAGTGTTTACACATTATGTACTTTTTTATAATTTCTTTGTATACTACTATTTTTAATTTTTTTTTCACTTAAAATTTTTGTAAAAATTATTTTTAAAGCTTATTTACATTATGTTACTTTATCTAGACATTGTGCACTTTTTCAAAATCTTTCTGTGTAACACAATCTTAAAATCCTTAATTTGTGTAAACATTATTTTAAAGCTTTATTTATCTGTAGCATATTAATCGGTGCGAAATAGCTAAGATTCAGGCGAATTTTCCAGATATTGTATATTTTTTTAATATTACTGTCTGTATTTGTATTTTTACTTAAATAAATAAATAAATGATACCAACAAGTTAATAATAATATCTTTATTGTAATTAAGTTTAACTATAACTAAATACATTTATAATACAATAATGTAAGTGTAAAGTGGTTTATAAAGTAAAATAGAAAATAATATAATAACAGTTATAGTTGAAGTTTCATATAACCCGCCTCACTAGGCTAGCCTGTGTTGAGGCAGTAATTTTTCAATTTTATAATACCTATGAATATACACTTATATTAAGATATGCTCTGTAAATGGTTAAATCAATAACTTTTTTTATATAACGATTTTTCGAAACTGTCAGTTTGAAAATGGCCTTAAACGCCGAAACAGCTGTCACAATAATAAAAACTAAAAATAGTTGCAGAACTTTATAATAACATTATTAAATTTGATTTACATTAAATTAAAAAAAAATCAATGGAGTTCTACGAATTAAACACAAATCAATTAATAATCAATAACTTCGAATTTGGGTGAGTGAACCATCGTTACTTTTAATCCATTTTTTTATATTGTGTTCGAACTGGCAAAATGCTGAAAATTCTTATCGCAAACTACCTAAAATTCCGTGGCCAAAAGTAGTATGAATTACAGGAATTTGGAGTAAATCTTTGCTGGTATTTCTAGTAATTCGAGCGTTTAGTCGTTTTTCATAGTATTTACGTTTGTTTGAATAAAGATGGGTATGGATTATTTTAGCGTAAATTTGCCGAACGTCAAATACTCTCATCATATTGAAGATTGAGTCTGTAATTAGAGGTAGTTTAAGGATTATTTTTATAATCGTTTTCTGTGCCTTTATGCTTGAGTCCAAGTGCAGATGAACTACCACCTCCCCATTCTATGATACCATACTCAATAATAGATTGACAAAATAAATCATTTTCAAGTGTTTTCAAGTCGAGAAAGTTTCGTATGGTTCTGAAAAAGTGCAAGGTTTTTCTTATTTTATTTTCGATGATTTCGGTATGAAGATTCCATTTGAGGTGTGGATTAATGGTGAGGTACCTCATCTCATTAGTGTGATTAATGTAGGGGCACTGACAATAGTCATTGGGATTCATACATGTATGTATTTTAATAGAAAAATCGTCATGTGGTTGACCTGTAATATTTATGCTTGATGTGACATATTTATTTTTCTCGGTGTTCAGTATGAGCGTATTTATGTCCAACCATTTTTTAAAATTATTATTATACCCGTTTCAGTTTTGTTGAAAACATCTAGCTAAGTGTTAGCTTCAAAAAGTAAGGCAGTGTCGTCAGCAAATCTAACAATTTTCGCCTTAATATTAAGGTTGCATAAATCATTAATATACAACAGGAATAAAGTCGGTCCTAATATGCTTCCTTGTGGAATACCGATATATATATTGTTAACTTACGGATTTGGCGGGGAAACGCGGGAATGCGGGAGAAGGAGAGGAGGAAGGTTAGGTAGGAGAATTTGCGGGAGACAGTGTGTGTGTGTGTGTGTGAGTGTTTACCCTGAGAGAGGTTTCTTCCAGGGAGCTCGGCTCAGGACCTACGACTAGCTCAGCATCGGCAGGCCTCGGAGCTCTTCTTCAGGATCGTGAATCGACAGGCAGTCTTATAATTGGGAATTGACTCGGAACTTTATCAATTAAAACACTCAGATGCTTTCAAAACTCAGTGGTTTACTCGGTAAAAGGGCACAGACATAGTAAGATTACACAAGGGGAACAGGCTAACCTAAATATTACACGAACAATGTTACGGGTAAATTCTCTGATTCTCTCTGGAATATTCTACGAACGGCATAGTTAAATGTGACTTGAAATAGAATTACAACACAATGAAATGGGTATAACCAAGATACAGCTCACGGTGGGGAATGATGTGGCTCGGCCATGGTGAAGTCGGACGCCGATCGTGTGTCCGGGTAGTAATCCATGGTCCGGCCCACGGTGAATGGTGCACCTCGGGAAGGTTGTTGTCAAGGCCAAGTCCACAGAGAGAATGCGGGAGTGTAGCGAGCGTGCGGGAACCGGAACTCGAGTAGGAGTGGTGTTTATTTTTGTCGCTAGGGGTGCTAACCTAACGAGTGGCTAGTATTTATGGGATATTTGCGTTATGTAACAATATACATAAAGAATACAAGCTCTAGAAGGATATGAAAGTAAGATATATGCCGGATATCCGGTATCCGGCCAATTCACCGTCCGTTGCATCTCTAATTAGGATACATCCAAATTTAAACTTTTTTCCATGTTCCATTCCAACCTTTTTTCAAGTGGAAAGCCGCATGTGTCTCCCGAGGTGGGTGTGTCTTGTTAATAAAGATTAGTTCATAAACTTCCATAGTAATCGTCCACCTCTTTTGAGTAGGCAGCAATTACCTGCCTCTTTTGGTTTTTATCACCAATTCATGAGCAATATAGATTGTTTTTTTCCCGCTCAATAAAACCATATTAAAACAGTAGGTATAATAATCTTTAATTTCTTCTGCAAAAAAATAATCGCCTACGAAATTATGTTGCAATTCAGTCATAAAACCAAGTTATTAAGGTGCGATTAAATTGGTTAAATTCGGTATTACCTAACAACCCCCATTAAAACTGTAATAAACGAATTAATATTGTTCTTGAATTGGGTTTGTAATTAAATTACGTGCTAAAATACTTTCACAATCTTAATTTGTTAATTCACAGTGCAAATAAATTTAGTGTGCTAATATTGTTTTATTGCCTTGTAAAGTAAAGCCTAAATCGATTGACATACTCATCTGATCTGTCACTCAATAATAGGCTCCAAGTTCATATCTACCTGTTTTTTTTAATATCAGATACTTATTACTATTTACTTATTAATATTTATTATTAATATTATATGTGTATTATTATATGCTTATTAGTATTTACTGATAATTATTTACTTATTATTACTATTTAATTATTATTATTTAATTTTAATTATTTATTTACTTATTAATATTTACTTATTTTATCATTCACTATTTACTGATTATTATTAAATTGTAAAGCCTCTCATCTCAACACAGGATTGTCCTAGTGAGGTGGGTCTTAATGTTTTTGTTAAAATATATAAATTTAAGAATAAAAAAATAAATACTAATAACAATGGTTGGATTACTCCTAAATCACCGTTTTTTTTAAATAACCCAACTAATTTATTAAATTTAACAAAAATACACTTTGTTTGAATCTACTTTTGTATAAATACGTCTATTAGTTTCGATTCTATTGATTCATCTTCAGGAGTAATAATATGCTAATTAAATAATAGGAGTGTGCATGTATATATAGAGGTAAAAATCGGGAAAAGAAAGATACACTATTAAGAGGGAGACAACAATACAACAAAAGAAACATAAAATATATTATAAAAAATTGTACAGACGATGGGAACACCACGAAAGATGCTAACAGAGCATCAAGTAAGCGGATTGTTTGTGGGGAGGGGGAGTTGGAGAGGAACGGAAATATGTCCAAAATTGGACGATAAGTTCAATTTTTTGATCATTTAGTAGATGAAAATTATTATTTTTTATTGATTTTTTTTCTATTTCCAATTCTTCTAAGTTATTTAGCAGTAGGGTGTCCTCAATTACTTCATCATGTCACTCCACAATTTGTTTGCTTATTGTGAAAATCTATTTTTTTAAACCTATAACTTAGGTAATATAATAGAAGAGAATGTATGAGACGATGTTTGAGTATGAATGAAGCGAGAAGTGTATTCCAAGATCGAGTTGTTTGGCGGTCCGTTCTCTCTGCCTATCCCTGCGGAAAACGGCGTGATGGTTAGTTAGTTATAACTTAGGTTAACGTAGATAACTTAATACTGATTTAATGGTTTTTTTAAATTAATTATGAATACATTTCAAAGGAAATCTTTTAAAATGTATAAAAAAAACCACTTCGTATAATCCCGGCCAGCAATTCGTATATTATTGTGTTCTATGTTTATCGTTTGCTTATACTTGACGTCATTAATTCTTAGTATTCTATATATTCCTGATGAAGAAAGCATCGCTTTCGAAACGTGTTGTTATGAATATATTAATAAAGCGATGAATACAAAGTAATTTTTAATTCATTTATTAATAATGACGCTGCAAAGTGAATATAAATCTTTCTAGATATTATTTTTAAATGAATTAATTGCGGAACAGAACAAATTAATTAAATAAAATTTACTTGCGCCCGCCGGGATTTGAACCCGCGACCTTCGGATACGTAGTCAAGAGCCTTACCCCTCCACCATGGAGGCCGTCTAATATTTATTAATTACTTAATGTGGAAATTCATAATACTGCTATATGACTTACAACTATGGCTTAGAACTGGAGATCCATAACTAACGTACATATCTACATTGACGAATTCATGGTATGATGATTGCCCGTGCTGTCAGTGGTTAAGTACACGAGAAGTTGAATTCGTACAAGAAATTAAAATATCATTAATCTAATCAAGGATAAAATTAAAAAAAGCTGGAATCTTTCTTCCACGGTTAGAGCTTGCCCGCAGTATATTAAATACCTATAAATAACGCGAGCATTTGATTTTAACTCTTTTTTTCTATCATGACAAATTAGCTCACAAAAGTGATCCTATTAAGTACTCCCAAATCTCATAATTTTAAGAAAAATTATGTTAAAACACTTCCCTTACAGTGCTAAGAAATCCCTAGAGCTCCGATGCTGTACACTCAGTGTACAGTGTACACAAAAAAAAAAAATTGTAATTATTATGTTGTATCAAAATGAACAGTTAACATATATTACTTTTTTAATTAATGTTATTAATACTACGTATTTACAGATGTGCATACTTAAAAGATTACGCATAACTGCTGGAAACGAAGAAAAATCATCCGCCATGTATAAAACGCATGCTATGATCGCGCATCGTGGCACGGTGAGTGAAACTCTGCGCTTATCTAGTTCACTCGGTATGTTATGAACGCACGTAGACATACGTATACATTAACTATATTTTCCCGATTTTTCAACAAAATATTTTTTCCGTCACGTTCGAAAAATACATATGTATTTTTATTATTTTCTCCAATACATAAATGTATTGCCGAGGACCACCTAAAATATGAAATTTGTCCTTGACATCTTTGTAAAGACATTGAAATAATCAGAGACACGTCAAATACAACATCGGCAAGGAAGGATTACGATTCCATAATTTCAGAGTGGTAGATACTTTCATATCGCCCTGTTGAAAGACTACCATTCAGAATCGAAACGTTGTGCAATGTTTGAAATGCCAATAGCCTTGTTTAGTGACCGAATCTGAATAGCCAACTATCCTCTTCAGCATCTCCTTCCCTTTCAACTCCCTTCAGTGTCACAACAAACCCCAATTGGAGATGCCATAGTACGAATAAGGATGAATACTGACTCCCAATATCAGTTCCGTAATCTCACTGGTCCTGAACAGTTGGGAGTAATTCTTCTTTTGTTCGGTATTCACATTTTAAAATTTCATATACGAGATTATAATAAAAATGCTAATTTTTATTTAAACGGTTGATCAACATTGAATCATTAAATAGAGGTGTGCACCCCTTTTATCGATCACTTTTTTATGATCAAGAAGAAAGGAATCATAAAAAGTTATTATTAAAAGCAATAAAATAATGTAAAAGATATGGATATAATAAACCACGATAACTTCTAGTATTTTATTTGTGCGTTCACATAAACAAAGACTCTGGTAGTCATTAATCAGAGAAGTTTCCAACTTTTATAACGGCAATGAAACGCGTCGGTTCACTCGAATAATAAATAATAACAACGATCAGAAATGTATTGATACTTGTTGAGGCCATTGATTTCATTAACGATCCAATGTGTATATTAAGTAGGTCTGGAAAAACATGTTGATTTTGGTTGGAATAATTATGATTTTAAAACCTTCCGTTTCCAGTTGTTCCGTATTGGGAACCAAATGACGGTCCTTATAATTCGCATTCTATCTCCATTTCTCTTATTGTCAGACACTTGTTTAAGAAAGAGAGAATTCCAGATCTCACTTTACATCATATTTTGATAGGTAGATCTAAAATCTCATGTAGAAACTGGTGACAGCATTTAAAAAATCTACGTATAGGTATTCTTACTAAACTACTATTACGCAGGTACACTACTCCATTTTTTTTGAGGAATGCTTTGCACAATTTATTAATTAATTGTCTTTTCTTTGAAAGATCGGTTACATGACGAAATCACACAAGGACAAAATGACAATGGAGAGAATTACATCTTTTGGAATTACAAACTTCAATAAAATCTTTTTTAATAAGTTTAAACTATAGAGTGTTTAAGCGTGTGCTAAATAAATATCATTTCGGAATAAGCGAAGGAAGAAGAGTTTCAAAACAGGGGATGTTTAATCATAATATTATTCACTGAAATAACTGCAAACAGATAAATATTTTACCGACATTCATTATCGCATTTATTTTATTTTAAATGATGCGAAATTAAGTTTCTTGGAAATTGAAATTCGATTGGAATCTGTGGTATTTCTCGTGCATATAGTCGGAGAGCATATAATTGTTTACACATTTTCGGTTTTGTTTACACGTTGTTGATACGTATTAATTTTTCTTACATGTATTATTGTACATATAGGAAAAATGTATTGTCTAAAGTGCCTAAAATATATATTTTCCAGAAAAACACTATTCTCGAAAAACGAAAATTGCTTTACTAACATAATAAATAATGTTCTTGAAGTACATCTGCGTAAAACTAAGCTTGCGTAGAGGCATGATTTTTTATTGTTCTTAAAATGCATAATTTACTATCTACAGAATGTAAATGTCCAAACATATCGTCTCTAAACACATATAAAAATGTTGTAAAAACTGAATAAAAACCAAAGCCATTAGCCTTTTCCCGCTATAATTGTAAATTTTCCGCATTTTCTTTTTCTTATTTAACTCATACTTTTTTTTCGAAGGAAGCAAACACTTTGGTGGTGTGACATTATATATTAAATGAAAAACACAATTTGTAAAACACCACTTGCATTTGAATTAATAACGAATGCCAACCAGGTTTTGCTTCACCGAAGCTTCGTCAGGGCTTATTATTAACTAAAGATAATTAGATACAGGCACACATATATATATATATATATATATAAAACAATGAGTGAAAGAGATACAAAATGAAAGAGAGAGTAGGAGGGGACACATTATTTAGGAAGGATAAGTGGGGAGGGGGGGAGAAAGGAACAACTGATATAACTAACTAACTAACTAACCATCACGCCGTTTCCCCGCAGGGGTAGGCAGAGAGGACGGACCGCCAAACAACTCGATCTTGGCATACACTTCTTGCTTCATTCACATTCATACAACGCCTCATCCGCCAACAACTGAGATTACCGGAATAAATTAAGTATGGAACTATTGAACTATGGGACTATCATACTTTTTATTTACCTTATCTTCAACATCCATGTATGGTTTTTTCTCACAAAAAAACATTAAAATAAACAAAGTTATAATTTTTCTATTTTATCCCATTTTCTATTACAATCTTATTAGTATTATATAGTTATTATTTTAAAGTAAGAACTCACTTAATTTGTAAACTTGTAAAGATACAGATACAAAGAATATAGATATATATGTATGTAAATGAGTAAATATATACAAACAAATATTAAAAAAAATAATAATACCATAAAAAAAGAACCCTTTTTACTGCCACTAATTATTATACAAGTATACCCACGCACTGGCCTTTATAAACAATATACATAAATGTATATACACGTATAGAAATATACATAATTCCATTACATTTTTTTTAATATTTATAACCTTTGTACCTGTGTTTATATAAATGTAAGTATATAAAAAAAATAAACATATATTAATTAAAAAAAAATAATAAAGTTTGACGTAAAATCATTCCATTTTTATTGTTTTTTTTGTTGTTTTATTCATATTTCGGACATAGTAAAAAAAATGGAAAAGTTGTGGGATGTTTAATAAGAGAACATTACCAATTTAAAAAAAAAGTTTATTTAAGCATGACAATTCGAAGAATTTGGTTTATTAAGAAATAAGACCACTACTGCTTTATTTAGATTTTTAAAATTTCGTATTTTGTCGCATATCATACGCAAATACTAAATAAGCCAGGTGTTTCGTCATATCAAACTTTTTATTTTTTTTCCTATATCAAATCTAAACCTATTAAAATATACGAGAATGTCTGAAGTGCGTAATTCCAGTGAGTATAATTTCAGTAGGTGCAATTTGCTCCACGTGTAATAACTTCGTCCACGTGTAATTCCATCCGTGTATAAGTCTGGCAGTGTAATATTGATAGGTACGTCAAATTCAGGCCTGTATGATTTCGTCCTGACACCCAAAATAATGTACCTAATGCAGTTTGTACATGATAACAATACAATATATTATGATCATTTTTGCAAGTCTATTTCCAAGGATAAAGTGAAACTTATTCTATCTTCCTACCAGCACAATAAATCCACGTTAATTCCACTCCTTCCCTGCCCTTTTTTTCTTTAAATTAACTCAACACAGGAGGCCCTAAAATAAATAATTTCCCTCAAGGTCTATATAACGGCCTCCATGGTCGAGGGGTAAGGCTCTCGACTACGAATCCGAAGGTCGCGGGTTCAAATCCCGGAGTGCGCAAGTAAATTTTATTTTTTAAATTATAATGTCACATCACCAAGTTACCGCTTCATATGAAAATATTAATTTTATTTAATTAATTTGTGCTGTTTCACAATTAATTAATTTAAAAAATAATATGTAGTATATTTTAACACGTTCCAGAGTGGAAAATACTCTCAGTATCGCCCTGGTGAAAGACCACCATTCAGAATTGAAACGTTGCTTGAAATGGCTTTTAGTCGTGTTTGGCGACCAGATCTAAATAGCCAGGTATTTCCCCACCTTCCGCTTCCCTTCTCCTTCCCCTCCCCAATCCCTTCAGCCTCACAACGTCCCCCAATTGGGGATGCCATAGTCTCACTGACTCCAGACGGTTCGGAGCAGTTAAGACTATTGTGGGATATTCATAAAAAATAATCTTTAAATATGTTGTGTGAAGGGTGAAAAAATAGCCATAGAAGCGAAGCCAGCAGTCCATAATGTAATGCCGATACCAATCCTGATGCATAGCAGTGAGCCATGGAACCGACAGAAGAAAGGATGAAAGTCGACTGAATGCTGCAAAAATGGATCCCTGAGCCGTATTTGTGTAAAACCATGTTTGACCATTTGAAAATGTTGATATTCGCAAAAAATGCTAGGCTGATGTAAGTGTAACGATTGAGATTAAAAAAGGGACTCTTAGATGGTGTAGGCATGTTGGCCATGTAGAACGGATGATCGAAGAAAAGATTGTAATGAGAATATATGACGCCAATGTGAATCAGTGGAATAAGTTTGGGACGCCCGAGAAAGATATGATATGATCACGTGAAGGAAATACTTAATAAAAAAAGAGTGTGTATGAGACGATGCATGAATGTGAATGAAGCAAGGTATGTTTGTGTGTTTTTTTTTAATTTAATGAAAATCAAATTTAATAATGGTATTATTAAGTTCTGGAAGTTTTTTGGGTTTTATTATTGTGACAGCTGTTTCGGCGTTGAAGGCCATTTTCAAACATCTGTTAAACATAATTTTGAAATAGCTATCACAATAATAAAAACCAAAAACGTGCAGAACTTAATAATAACATTATTAAATTGGATTTACATTAAATTAAAAAATAAGAAAATAAACGGAGTTGTACGAATTAAACAAAAAAACAATTAATGAGGAATGTGTGCCTAAACCGAATTGTTTGGCGGTCCGTTCTCTCCTCTTACTTCTCCGTGCGGAGAACCGGCGTGATTATTAGTAATTTAGTTTCAATTTTGACTGATCAGGTCGATATCTTTCACTTAGAGGATGCACCTATATATTCACATTTCAAAGGTATTCTATAAATATGTCATCAGTGTCAATGCTTATTTTATACAGATTTCACGTTTTCCACCTAAAGAAATCAGTACAGAATTTTTCATAAATTATTCTATGTAAGAGAGGTACGATAATTATTCTACACGTGAATTTTTTATAAATAACAAGGTACGGAACGGGAACACATAATATCAGTGCGCATTTGAATGGCTAAGCCTATCCGTTGCCACCAACATTATTACGTATGTAAACCTCGTTTTGCCAGCCCGATGCGATATGAAAACTTTAAACATGGAAAATAATTGGGGAAAAATGTGCGTTTTTCTATGTGAATACATCCCAGGTACGCTTCATTATTTTAGAATTGTTTTTCGACGAGCCTTCCGGAAAGGGATAATGGAATCTGCTTGTGTTTACTTAATGGAGGGAAAATTTACTCTAGTGTGGCTAATATCTGAGTATGGAGGCTGCAACGCCTCGGGGTAAATTATCCTCCCTTCAAGGGTAAATTTTCCAGTGTCGGAGGTTGAAAATATTATTTTACCTTCCATGATTTTAGATTCTCGTGTATTATGATAATAAGGTGTGTTATATACAAACGTATCATTGTATGTGCTGGTGCACACGGATACACTCCCGACAGTGATGTCCTTGCAGAGCGTAACCGAGAAACAACTGTTTATCTAGGCCGAATGATTCTCACCAGCAAAAAAGAGATAACAAGTTTATACGTTGTTTGAATTAAAATATGTATTCCAAATTTTCTTTTATTATAAAAAATTGGGGCAGATGTGTTAGAATGTTTATTAAACAATTATTTATCGAGATTATTAAAAGTGTCGTGGGCCATGTTTCAATATTTTAACGAGCATATCCTTGAATGTCCATCAACCTCACATGTTTATAGTCATAACTCTTTAGATGCCGACATTATTTGGCTGCTACGTTCCAGTCATGTCGCTGGAGGGTCTTAAAAGTGTAGTAAAAGGTTGTTATCTGAATTCATTTAGGTAAAATTTACACAGAAAAAGATATGTACTTATTAGAATACAAGCGCAGACCCGTTTAAATTAAAATTAAAAAGTAAATTAAAAAAATAAAATAAATACATTAAAACAAAACAAAAAAATTGCTACATCCGAGAATCGATTCCAAATAAACTGCTTGGAAAGCGAGAAAAAAATGCTCTGGAGAGCTACGTATATTTGATTTAATTTGGTTTATTTGTTCAAAGAGCTATATTTATAATAAAATTGAAGTGATTTGGTTTATGGTTCATATAGCTACATTTGAAGTATTTTGGGTTAGTTGTTCGAAAATTAGTTCAGATTCGGTAAAAATAAAGGATATCGTTGGATTTGTGAGTTTATTTTTATTTCCAATATAATTAAAATAAATATTTTTTTATAAATGAATGGTAATAAATATATATTTTTTTATTAATTGATAAACTAAAGTTTTTAAGACAAGGTTTTTGTGCATAGCGCAAAGGGTAACATTTATTTTTATAAACAATAATTATTAGCCTGAAACACCCATCCAAATTGAAAAAAACCTTCCGAGAAAAGATAAATGTCGCCGACAGGACTCGAACCTGCACCCTTCTGATTGAGCTACGTCGTCTTTTATCAATTAATAAATATTTGACAAGTCAAAGCATTTTTCACCAATAAAATGTAGACATAATTTGTCTCGACGCCATCTATTGAGGGATTTAGCCGTTACAAGCCTTTCTCATACTAATAAAGTTGGTTGTTTACAGGTGAATATAATAAAAACAGTAATTATTGAATGAAACACTAGTATATATTGATTAACGTGGCGGGTTTACGATAAGCCGACGTAGCTCAACGGTAGAGCATCTGACCGGCAATCAGAAGGGTGCAGGTTCGAGTCCTGTCGGCACATTTATCTTTTCAATTTGGATGAGTGATTCAGGCTAATAACTATTGTTTATAAAAATATATTTTTTTAATTTAAAAGATAAATAAAAAATAAACGCAATCATTAAAAAGGGATTTTTTAATGAAAAATTTATATACCTATACATATTGCCACAGCCGAGGAAAGAAACCCGATCAACTGCTTGGAAGGCGACTATTACACCACCAACTATTGTAAGAACGGCGGCAATTCATTATATTTATTGAAAATAAGAATTACGAATTTTAGAATTAAAGCTTTATTTAAGAATTGGAAAGTTATGTACATCACATCACATCAGAAAACATATTGTTTAATAACGTTTCGGTTTACTTGTTAAAAACGTGAGGTACATTTAAAACCACTTCCTTATTGATAAAAACTGCGGCATAAATTCATTATATTTATATATACATACTGAAAATACCCGCCATACAGCACTATTCCACACGCATAGTTACAAAACAAGTGTAGCTGTAAATTCACCAATTAACAGTGCTCTTCATTCATTCAATAATATTAACCTGAACAATTCAAACATTTATATATTTTTGGATTCACTGGCCACGTTTAAAAGGAGCATCTTGGCAATAATATAAACTGCTCAATTCAATACATCACTTCTATAATATTATGTAGATAACCACTTCTCACACCTACAAACACATTCACACATCCACATATACTTATACACTACACATAGTATACATGTCACCCGGTAAATACAAGTATAAATCAGAAATTACAAGAAATAAATTATCATAAATTATTCAGAACTAAACTTATAACACATCTTTTCACACAATCGCATCCATAAATTGAAGAAACTCACCTGTAAATTGCTTAGCTAGGCTAGCCGGTTAGTACTTACCTAAACACATTAAATAAAAGAAAAAAAAATAAAAAAAATTAAATTAAATTAAAAATTCACGCATCGGTGCGCAAATGCGTCCACAGCCCGCAACACTGTAAATAACCAAAGTGTAAAATAAATTTAAAAAAAACGTTAATATTTATTAAAAGCTTCTTACGTTTTTTAAGGTAATTTTATAGATATTTTCGACTAAAATTCATTTTATGGATACTTTCCAGTCCTAAAAATTAATACCAATAATTCAATAAATATCAACTCTTCTTGTGCCACCAATCATCTAATAAATGGAACATCAATAGAAAAGGAGAAACAAATAACCATGTAAAACTATCATCTCTATAAATAAATTTTTCTAAAACTGCATTCATCTGAAGCGACCTGCCAGGTAAGTATGTTTTTCTGTATCTGTTTGTACATAATTAGTTAAGAAATATTTGTACAGCGCCCTTGAGGTGATTTTTCACAAAAACGGCGCTTTACAAATCATCCAATTGTTATTATTATTATTATCGTATTTTTTTAAAATTAATTTTTTTTTTAAATTATTATTTTTTTTTTATTTAATATAAATCAAATTTAATAATATTATTATTAAGTTCTGCAAGAATATTTAGTTTTTTTTTTCATTTTGAAACCTGTTACAGAGTTCTAGGCCGTTTTCAAACTGCTGTCGCAATAATAATAATAAAAAAAACTAAAAATACTTGCAGAACTTAATAATAACATTATTAAATTTGGCTTACATTAAATTTAAAAATAATCGTACGGAGTTCTACGAATTAAACACAAAAACAATTAACATATTGTCTGTACTTACTTCGTAAAGTTAATTTCTGGAAATTGTTTTTCATTTTAACAAATGTACTGTTTTAATAAAGTAAAATAAAAATAAGAATTGTTTAATTCGAATTTTAAAATTTTAATGTTACATACAGTCCCGTACTTTGTACTCGCATCAGAGCAGAAATCATATTGGTTACAATGCATGGGATTGATACAGTTATGCCCCATCGAACAACAACATAAAGTTATTAAAATTATTTTTTATAACTTACATTATTATACAGACATATTTTTAAGCTTTTAGAACAAAGAATTTATAGCAAAACTATCCCAGTCAATAGAACAATTATTTATTACCGACTCGGTTTGTCGGGTATTTTTTTTTTTTTCAATCATGAAGAATTTGCTATGTTTACAACTCTGAACAAAAGGCGCTATATGTTCACAATAACAAGAACATAAAACAGCGTATATTGGGTGATTATAAATCCTTTTGTATGTGAACATGAAAAAGATTCTTGACACAACAAACAATCGATAAGGAAGTGTTATTTTCTAAGTGTAATAAGAACAGACCCAGTAATGAAGGGAAACACAAAAACAAAGAAAAAAATCACGCCTATTGGAGTAACGAAATCACCCGGGTGAAATCTTGATTTTTAAAATGTAAATAACGCACAATGGTTCCAACTGCTCTTGACTGTCTGGAGCTAGTGGGACTATGGCATCCCCAAATGGGAAATAAAGCCAAATTACCACTTTTCCGACGAGTCGCCTTTTTTATTTCTTAAAGCCTAAAAAAATGGCACAAAAAGCTCCCATGATACCAGCATTTCCGACGGAGATGCGGACTTCGCAAAAAGACTGAAATTTTGCCAAATGTTATAAAATTAAGTAGATTCATATAAAATTAATTAGATTCATTTAAAATTAAGCAGATTCATATGAAATTAAGTAGATTCTTATAAAATGAAGTAAACTCGTATAAAATTAAGTAGATTCTTATAAAATTAATTAGATTCATATAAAATTTTAAACGTACGTAGTTTTTTTAGATTTTTTTTCAAATTTGGAGTCTGGTCCTTAATAATTAGGTTATGTTATGAGACAAAAGGGAGAGGGGAAGAGAAGGAACTGGTGAGGAGGAAGATTGAGAAGTGCCTGGCTGGTCTGGTCACCAAACACGGCTAAAACCCTTTCATTTTTGGAGGCGAGTACAGGTACCGCCGCCACGAAAACTATTAATTGGATAACAAAACATCTCTGCCATAGGTCACTCCAAGTGTTTCATCACAGTACATAACGCCATGACCGATTATTTCGTCCACGCAGCACCCCCAAATATAACAAAGGCCCTGAGGGAAATATTTATCCTCATGGCCTCCTGTGTGTAGTCGGTCTTTCACCAGGGCGATACTGGGAGCACATAACACCACGGTATATTATTGCCTCATAGGTACGGTTACGGGTTTTGATTTTCTCGTCTCGTGTCCATGTTATTTTAAAGAAATTTAATTACTTGACTGTTTTTATGTTTTGTCATATTTTTATGAAATTTGCATCGTGATTATTAGTTTACTGATTTTTATCTCAGGTAGCAAATTATCTTGTATACATTTTACGCTTGTATTATTCATACTGAACCACAGTGAAAAAAATTTCAAACAATACAAAAAATATAGAAAGACCTAAATATTGCGGGTTGGAGTGACGAAAGGTTTAACTTAAAAGTTGTGCTTTATTTTATTTTATTTTACTTATTCTTGAATTAAAAAGAAAAATACAATAACGTTAGCCACTTATCTCACTAGGACAGTCATGTGTTGAGATGAGCAGCTTTACAATTTTAGTGAAACGGTATATTTTATAAAAAAAATTAAATAACACCAAAATTATTCAGATTATAAACAACTGTAAAATCTACAGTAAACCTTTAAGTTGGACCGTACATTTATAGATTCCAATAATAATAATTTCACCATATCAAGTATCTGTGCTCCAATTAGCAATAATCATATAGTGACCATATTTTTGTTATCAAGAAGCAGTGAGTAAATAATAATAGGTAAATAATAATAAGTAAATATTAATAAGTAAATATTATAAATAATACATGAATAAAAATGAGTAAATATTAATAACCAAATAATAATAAATAAATAATAAAAATTAAATAATGATAAGTAAATAATAATCATTAAAAAGCAATACATAAAAAATATTAAGTAAATATTAATTAGTAAATAGTAATAAGTACATACTAATAATAAGTAAATAAAATAATGTAAATAGTGATAAGTAAATAATAAAAGGTAGGTAAAAAAGTAAGCAGTAATAAGTAAGTAATAATATGTAAACAATTATGATAATATCGGGCATACATAAGGTTTCAACATTGATTACAACATAAGGGATTACATGGATAAAGTAAAATCACCACTCTCAGCTAAAATAGACTTTTTGACCATTTAAAAAAAAAACGTATTTATAGTTTTAATGTTGTCACTGAGCCTATTATATAACAAAGGATCTTTACAAGAAAAACTCCTTTGTCCAAATGATGTTCTGTTATTTGCCGGCTGATACATTGGAGAAGAACCCATTCTAGTATTGCGCACTTATTGGCAGTATCAATGTTGTTAAAAAATGTACAGATGGCCTGTATTTTGTACAGTTGCCTTAATTTCATAATTTAATCTTCACTGTATAATAAGTGTGATTAATATAAAAAAAAACATTTCTTGTATATTATTTTTTAAATTAATTTTTCAGCAAAATTTAAGGGCTCTAGGCTAGTCTTGTAACATGAATCCGAACACACAATATTATATGGAAGAAGAGATTGAACAAGATCATAATATATAGTTTTAAGTGCAATTTTGTAGAACATGTTTCTTTTTTTCTTAGTTTTCTTATTTTGTTTGTTAATACAGTAATATGATCGTTCCATTTTAAATATTTATCAATAATTAAGCCAAGATATTTGATATTGTCTACTCTTTCCAAAGATTGACAATTGCACTCGTGTACACAACAATGCATTGTTAAGGAACGGTCCAGAGAGGGTTGACTTATAGAGGAAATGCTATAAGTAACATATTTAGTTTTTTGCGTGTTTTAGGTTAAAAGGTTCTGAACAAGCCACTTTTAACATTCTTTAATTCAGACTCACACTTAGCATAAATTTCATCCCGAGTATAAAAATTCCATATACCAAGCTTTACTTCAACATTCAGCGTAATTTAAATATTGTACTTATAATAAATTTATGAGTTGTGCTGACCTAAAAAGTTGTTGGTAACTTAAAAAATGTGTGGCTGAGTTGGCATCGCGTTTGGGTCTCACCCAGGCGTCGTGAGTTCAATTCCTCGGCTGGCTAAACCCACCATCACAACACTATCAACATCTTCTGCTTACTGTGATGGTAGTAGGAGATTTTTAAATATTGTCAGGTTATTCGTAGCCAGGGAATATTTGTATTTCTTTTAACAAAAATAAAAAATAGAATTAGTTTGAATAAAGATTGTGTTTTTAATCACTGAAGATAATATTAACAAACTGAAACATGAAACCGAAAAGACAGAGAAAATATAAAGGTAACGGTAGTAACCGGGACTCGAACTCAGAAACTCATAGATCATCCTGGATCTTGCGGTCTAATCCACTGAGATACAGCTACCCCAATCGGTCCCGTCAATTTTATCGTTATCATTCTTCGATTTCTAATAACTGTCAATACCACCTTCAATTAATTCCCATTTGGCTGCTATCTTTTCATCATAACTACAAGATTCTAGCCAAGTTTATTTGCAATCTTTAGATAGTGTCTCGGATATACCTATTCGATTTTTATTTATATGGGACATCTATTGACTTTTTCTATAAGTCTACGATTAATATTCTATTTTGGAATAACCCATTGACAGTTATAAACCTCATTGTAATATATTTTTAATCTTTGAAGATATTATTAGCAACTTTCAAATGAAACATGATACCGAAAAGAAATAAAAAAGCAAATGGGATTAGAGCGCAACTTCCCGGAGAGACCAGAGGTCCTGGGTTCGAGTCCCAGTTGCTACCATCATCTTTTCCTTTTTTGTTTCTTTTCGGCTTCATGTTTGATTTTGATAGTTATTAATAATATCTTCAATAATTAAAAATATGTTACAATGAGGTTTATAACTGTCAATGGGTAATTCCAAAAATTAAAAATTGTTTATAAAAAAAACATGTGAATTAGAAAACTAATCCGAGATTATCTAAAACAATAGAAATATTTTTTTTTCAATAGTCTTTATTAAACAATTTTTTTTTTCAATAGTCTTTATTAAACAATATTTTTTTTTCAATAGTCTTTATTAAACAATTTTTTTTTTTCAATAGTCTTTATTAAACAATTTTTTTTTTCAATAGTCTTTATTAAACAATATTTTTTTTTCAATAGTCTTTATTAAACAATTTTTTTCTTAATAAATAAACAACGCATTTCCAATTTAGAGCACCATTATTATTATCATACGAAGAAAATCTGACTAGATTCAACACATATAATTATTATTCCTTTATCCGACGACAACGCCTAATTGTACAAAGGATATAATGATACGTTGAAGGTTGACGAATAAGCTTTAGGTAATTATATATACATATATATCTACGCAGTTACGAGTATCAAAATATTCAATGTTATTTATGAGATCAAATGATGTGCAAATCTGCTAGAAATGCCACTATCTTCAATTTATGGTTTTTAATTATCGAAGAAGATAATATAAACATAACATAAATGAAACACGAAACCGAAAAAAACAACAGAAAATAAAAAGATATCAGTCGCATCTGCGACTCGAACCGAGGACCTCTGTCTTTCCGGGACAACCGCTTTACCAACTTAGCTGATGAGTAATGTGACCAGTTCAATTTATGTCATCTTCATCGATATCATATTTCAAATTCAAGACTTTGTCAATATCATCCTCTATTTTCAAATCCCATATTATATATATTTATTCGAGCCACAATCTAGGTTGCAATTGTGTTCGTTTATAACTTTGTAATCATCATAAAGATAGCTGCCAATAATATGGGATTACACATATGTTTTTTTGTGCTTTTGCTTGGTGGTAATTGCGTTAATCTAATAAAAATGGTTAATAGAAAAATATCGTTAAAAATTAACATTGCGTGAAGTAAATCAATAACTACCATTCAGAATCAAAACGTTGCTAGACATTATTTTAGCCATTTTCAGTGACCAGGAGGCCTATTCTGGCTCTTTTTATGGACAATTTCTTATCCTTTCCTTAGGGTTAAAGACTTCTTGTTTAACTTGTTCTCTCGGATTCAGCGAATAACATTTTTTTTAAATATCGATATTCGCTTAGTTTTATCAAAAGACAAAACTCAAATTATTAACTGGAAATAAAATTGCGATGTATGTTTTTACTTTAGCCAAAAGCCTGAAATTTCAGGTGAGGTAAATAATTTTAAATAAAAAAAAAATAATAAGCTACACCTGTTATACATCTATAATATTGTGACAATTAAACCACAAACTCGATTAAACGTGTATTGTCATTGACATGTAACTGGAATGGCAGTTAAGCTAGAAGACATTAGAAGACTACAGACAAAATGAGTTGCTTAGTGTTGCCACAGTAATGAAATTTTGTGGTTGCAAAAAAAAATTAATTTAATGCCGTTTTTTCCATGGAATTCTTTATTACTCCACGTTTTCCAGCTGTATATATTTTCCGAATAATTTTGTCTTTCCCAGCTTTATGAATTCGTGTAGTGTTATTTAAAGTTTTATTTCAAGGAAAATTTAACGGAAATCTCAGCACGCGGAAGACTGTTTTTGTTCTCGGGTTTACGTGGAAAAATATGACGGAGGCGTTAAATAAGCAAGAACAGCCCTTATGCGCCTGCCGGGCTGCCTTTAATTATAGAGAGCACATGCTCCCTTTGGCCTGCATGCGAGGAATAGTGGGAAGAGTCAGGGTTGTTTCATTATACACAAATTAGATGTACAAATGGTGGAATCTGGCTAAAATGAGATTTAATCGGGTAGGTATTTTTACGTTTATTCTGTAATCATGATTTTATTTTTGTGGACAGAGAAAATGAAAGGAAAAAAAGTCGAGCAGTAATTAAGAAATTTAAATGTTGACTGCTGATAAGAGTCTGCAATTTTGAGTACGATTGAATGATGGCTACAAGTTTTGTGAGCCCTGGCTTGAGTTGACAATTGAGACGTGTTAACTCAAGTAAGGGTCTTGAAATTTTCGGTACCAGTCTAAATGATTTTCGAATTTGTAAAAAGCACTTACTTTGTGGCTTGCCACAATTATAATGTAAACACATAAAAACATTTCAAATTGTTCTGACGAAGAAATGGTATTTTAGAAACCGGCTGATCATAATATTAAATTGAAGTGGTTTAAAACGAATTTATGAGTTTAATATTAATGATAATAATAGTATTATATTTGTATAATGCCGTTTTTTGAAAAATCATCGCTCTAAAAATATTACTAGGTTTATCGTATTATGTACAGTCAGATAGAGAAACATACTTACCTGGCAGGTCACTCTAGATTATTTTGAACATACTTGACACAATATTAGAATCACTGCACAAGTGCACATAGAATGATTTTGCAGTAAATATTTAAGAAGTCTTATCTGCTATTGGTATTATTCTTCTTTTGGTAGGTTAGTGGCTAAAGATCAGTAGTTATTCATTTTTTTCCGTATTTATCACAGAAGAACAGATTTTAAAAATGACTGAGACTTAAAGAAGTTATTGAAAAATACTGGAGGTTTAAATGAAAATTATAATTTTATAGTGTTTATATTGTAAATGATTTTTGTCAGGCTTTACAAATTTTAAACTGGATGATTATTATTTTGAATGTCTAAAATCATGTACTCTACCAAAACCTTGTTCAGGCTTTGACTACAAAGTTCTCTGAAATGTACATATTTGTTCTATTTTTATCATTGCCTCATTCATGTATCATGAATTTGCTGTTATTTTTCCGTGGCTCTTGTTTATTTCATTTCATGTTATGTATTTTGTGTAATTGAACAATAGAATAGCAATACATTGTATACTGAGTACCAAAAAACATTATAACAAAATGCGGAAACATTCCTATAAATTTTCGTGATCTTGATTCGTATGCGAGGCCATGTAGTTGATTCTATAAACCGGCGACTACCAAAAATAATTAATTTTGAAGCACATGTTAAAGTAAACGATTCAACGGATCCTCCAGAAAATCCAGTTGATTTGGCAACTGGCTATGCTGGTGTGGAAACTGTACTCATATTTCATATTTTTTTACGATTCAAAGTATTCACAAAATTATATAAAACTTATTTTATTTGGTTGGTCAATGATTTAACACGACCATATTTTATTTTTGACTCCGTTTTTAAAAATCAGTACATAATCTTAAACACCTCGACTTCATCAATTAGAACCATGATATTGGAAGATTATGACAAACGAACCAATTTGACGTTTTATTTGCGATACTATTGTTGTGCACAAATACATTCAAACATGTGCTCTATACAATGATTTGCCTGTACCTTACCTTCCTCGCAAAACCCCGCCTAACCTAGCTTAACCCAATCAAGCTTATCGTAAATTATCCTTAATTAAAGTGGTATTTCCTAACCTAATACAACAAATGAAATCTTATCCCAACCTAACCTGTGATAAAATTTTAAATTGCTCACACAGCCATACAAGTTCAGTTTATTCCAATGTGGTTAAGCCGGCGACATTTATCTTTGCTCGGAAGGTTTTTTCAATTTGGATGAGTGTTTCAGGATAATAATTATTGTTTATAAAAATAATTGTTACCCTTTGCGCTATGCACAAAAACTTTAGTTTATCAATTAATAAATATTTGACAAGTCAAAACATTTTTCACCAATAAAATGAAGACATAATTTGTCTCGACGCCACCTATTGAGGGATTTAGCAGTTACAAGCCTTCCTCATATTAATAAAGTTGGTTGTTTACAGGCGAAATATAATAAAAAACCGTAATTATTGAATGAAACACTAGTATATATTGATTAACTTGGCGGGTTTGCGATAAGCCGACGTAGCTCAATGGTAGAGCATCTGACCGGATATTAGAAGGGTGCAAGTTCGAGTCCTGCCGGCGACATTTATCTTTGCTCGGAAGGTTTTTTCAATTTGGATGAGTGTTTCAGGCTAATAATTATTATTTATAAAAAAAAAACAAACTTTATCCTAACTAGACGCAAAAACAGTTCTGCTTACATTTAAAAGATGGTAACATTTCTATAAATGTTGTTAATGTGGTGAGGTTAATACTGAAACATTTGACATACTGAAAAAAAGTGCAATTTTTTTTCCGATAGTACTTACAAAAAACAGCATATTACATTGCAAAGTAATGTTTCAATATCTGAATCAGTCGTTAAAATTAATTAGTAAATAAAGAAAGCTCTCGCGGAATTTTTTTCCTAGGCTTTGCAGGCGGCAGTATACGATATTGGGTGGAAAATGGTTGAATTGAAAAATCATGCTGAAATATTAAAATGAAAACTAATTGTGAAAATTTTTAAATTATGTGAAAGCAAAATATTTATTTTAAGTCAACCACGGCAATGAGGAACTGAAATCAATTTAATGAAATGAATACTCATCTTCTAACTTAAATTAAAATAATATTTCATAAATAAAATAATTTTCAAAGTTTGAATTTTTACACAAACGTGAATACCCGTACGTCGTTTTGTCGGTAAACAGTAAGGCCATTCTCACACGGGTCGGTATGAAAACAACAAATCGCATAATAAATAACATAACAGTTAACAAGAATTAAAAAAAAAACTTTTCAATTAATTTATAAACGGCAGTGGTAATAAGTTCACGTCCACGCATGATACTGCGCAAATTACCCAGATTCTTAATGCACGTGGCCGAACGATCCATGAGGAAGCAGTCTAAACTCCTCAGAACCAGCTTACCAATCACAGAGTCTCTTACTATTTTAATCATTTTTAAACAACGATTTATTGATTTTAAGTATAATTTATATATAATAAATCTTATATATTCAGAATCAGCGTTTGTCGATCTCTGCGAATATTTTTTTTAAAGCCAAAATCTTTTTCACACGAGTTCCTCAATGGAAATGTGTGAAAAGTGGTTAAATATAGTAAACAATCATAGTTTACGGTAAAACTTTGCGGATATTGAAATAAAACAAATGAACAAAATTTTATCCATTTGGACATTTATCCGTTTGAACCTTTTCCGATTGAATGGATGGAGTAATATAACAGATTGATAGGATGGCTGGATGGATTTGTTGAATGAATGGATGGATAGATGGATGAATGAATGAATGGGTGGATGGATAGATGCATGGATCGGTGGGTGGATGGATGGATGAATGGATGGATGGATGAATGGATAGATAAATGGGTGGGTGGGTTGATGGATGGATGAATGAATGAATGGGTGCATGGATGGATGGATTGGTTCAATGAATGGATGGATGGATGAATGAATGAATGGGTGGATGGATAGATACATGGATGGGTGGGTGGATGGATGGGCAAATGGATGGATGGATGGATAGATAGATGAATGGCTGGGTGGGTTGATGGATGGATTAATGAATGAATGGGTGGATGGATGGATGGATGGATTGGTTCAATGAATGAATGGATCGATGGATAGACCCATGGATGGGTGTGTGGATATATGGACGAATGGATATATGGATAAATGGATAGATGAATGGGTGGGTGAGTGGATGGATGGATGAATGGATGGGTGGATGGATGGATGAATGGATAGATGGATGGATGGACTGATGGATGGATGGATAAATGGATGGATGGATATAATGGATGGATCGATAGGATGGTTGGATACGATGGCTGGATAGATGGATGGTTAAGACGGAATGATGAATAGGTTAGTTGGATGGATGGGTGGATGGAAAGGTTACGTCAATTTAGTTACGTAAGAATACCGAGATTCACTTAGTTATACCCATATTAGATGGGTTTAATTTTGTAATGATATATTGTTTACTAACTTAAGCTATGTTCAAAAATATCAATTATATATCTACATGGTTCTATTGTAAGGGAAGTATGCTCAGAATATTATAAATCATTAAATAACTACCGTATTTAAAGCTAACAATAGAATAATAGTTTTGTGTAACTTATTATTAATTTAAAGCGGTTTTCCCCAATGAAAACCATAAATATTAATTTACGAGGCAGTTTATTAACACTAGTAATAACTTTGTAACACCTAAACTAATTTATGTTTCCAGAATTGTAATACTCGCAGTATCATCCCAAAATCGGGTGAAATCAACCATTTTTATGAACTATTTAAAAACATAATTTTTTTAACTAGACCTTAAAAAACGCTCAGATCACTATTCACAATCGTATTGTGGCATTTAATGGCTTGTGAAGAGATCTCGATACATATTATATATATATTATATATATATTTTTTTTTTTAATATTAATACCGCACAAGTGTCCCAATTGCTCCCAACCATCTGGAGCCAGTGAGACTATGGCATTCCCAATTGGGGAATGTTGTGAGGCTGAAGGTATTGGGGAGGAGAAGGAGAAGAGGAAGAGGAAGGTGGGGAAATACCTGTCTATTCAGATCTGGTCACCAAACACGGCTAAAACCATTTCAAGCAACGTTTCAATTCTGAATGGTGGTCTTTCACCAGGGCGATACTGAGAGTATCTTCCACTCTGGAACGTGCGCAAATATACTATATATTATTTTTAAATTAATTAATTGTGAAACAGCACAAATTAAATAAATAAAATTTACTTGCACACGCCGGGATTTGAACCCGACAAACAAAAAAACAAAAAAAAATTTATAATTATTCCATTAAAAAAACAGTTTACTCATTAAAAAAATGTTCTGCTGTGTAATTATTATTACGCGTGACAGCTCTTTCGCCTTCTGAATATATTCCCTTACTAGATATACCAACGAGTAAATTAAATTCATAACAGTAACTTCGTTTAAAACCACTGTATAATCGACGTATACGGTGGTTTTAAACAAACTTATTATTAATTTAATAAATTTGTACCCGCAAAGTGATTTAACATCTATAATAAGATGATATTTTTAAGAAAAATACGTTTTTTTTTAAAAGAAAGACAAACCTTTCCGGGTTACGATTAATAAGACAATATTTGAATTTCCCACTACCGTCACAGTTAGCTGAAGATGTTGCTTGTGTTGTGATGGTGGTCTTAGCTAGCCGAGGAATTGAACTCACGATGCCTGGAATCTTCAAGATTCCTCTTCCTTCAGCCTCAAAGCATTTCCAAATTTTAGCGATGTCATAGTGCGAAAGGTTCTGCCAAGTTGGGCTCTTGTTCGAAATTGATTGTTTAATATTGCTTCGGAGACAACGTGTGCTGAAAATAACAGTTAAATGCCGTCAACGCCCAACGCTGTTAATTAACAGTTTCAATTTCAGTAACTTCATCAACTAGTCGTTACACATCCACGAACTACGTACATATATCAACACAAATCAATCCAGTCTACGACTATGTATTGTTTTAGCTTTAGCAGTCTTAGCACCAAATAAATAAAAAAGGTGTAACAGTTTACACTTTGTGAACGACATTGTGAGTAATTTCGAATGGTCTTCTGATTATGTGCCTACCTTTCTACGAGACGTCTTTTTGGATTTTCCTATTTGGCACGGTTGATACGTAACGCCTAGCGTCATGAAATTTTGCTTGTGGCATATAATATATATCGCAAGCATACAACGAAAAGTGGCCAAGTCAAAGTCCTTGTCTGTTGGCAGATTGAGGATTTTTGCATGGATGCAGACTCATATTTGTTCATTTAATGTGTCTTTTGCTTCAAATACGTAATAAAAAAACCTGGCTTGCGAAGCTGTAACTTTGTGTGTATGCCTTCACGATATGGACTTCAGTCTTAGTTTGCCAACTCAATTTATATTATTATTATATTTATTTTCGCTGTATTTTCATGATGTAGTTGTTGGCTCATTGGCTATTGTCATTATTATTATCCCAACGCACCAACGTCCCAATAGCTGAAATTTTCCAACGTTGGAATTACCTAATAATATGAGAATAATTAATTAATATTTCATTAATGTTCGCGTCAACATTAGAGTTATTTTCAACGGTTTTATTAAACGGTTTACAATCACCAACGATAACGGGATTGGCGATATTTCCAACGGTTTTGTTCAAGAGTTGGTAATCGTTAATAATAACGGTGTTGGCGTTTTTTCGAATTTTCGTCAACGCCTAGCACTACATGGAAGCGATAATCTTTTTCACTGTGTCGGAAAACTGGCGCTTCCGTAAATTTAAATGAATAGATTGTCGTGAAATATTATATAAAGTACTAATCCTGCGCGGGTAGCTACTCTTACTTGTCGCCGAAAATAATTTATACCTGAACCCATCCAACCCTTAGACGTACCCCGGGCCTCGTGAAAACATTAATTCACCCTTACCCACCCCCTGAAACCACCACCCTACTGCTTCTACACGTATGGACGATGCCAAAAGGAAATGAACTAACAAACTATATAAAAAAACCACCTTTAGAAATATTAACAATCTTTTTCAACATTTCGATCTTCGGTTTCAAGACAAGAAGATAAAGTCGATTTCTGATAATGTTGTCGTAAATAATCATGACCAAGTATAAAATAAATAAAAAAAACAAATTCTAATGATTTATTATGTAGAGAGTGATTGATACTGTCAGTATCGCCCTGGTGAAGGCCACAATTGTGAATCGAAACCTTGCTTGAAATTGCCGTTTTCGGTGAGCAGATCTGTATAGTCAGGTACTTTCAAACTTTCCTCTTTCCCATATACTTCCCTTCCCCACTCTTTTCAGCCTCATAACATACCCCAATTGAAAATGACACAGTCGTTATGACACTAGACAGTTGGGACTCTTTTGCTGTATTCACATAAAAAGGATGGACGCACAAAAAATACGCGAGACACAAGTGATTTCAAAAAGATAACGGAGGTGCCCGTGGAAGATATGGCACGACCAGTTGAGACTCCCGTTATTAAAAAAAACAAAACCAAAAACGACTGGTTTGCCAGGCCCACCTACAGTGTTTTATGTCAGTACTGTTATCATTATTTTCACCCATTTTCCACATTTCACTACCCCCACCTTATCTCCAACGCTGTGGCCAGACGATGAATAACGTAGCAGGTCTCTTCAATTCGCATGAACCGACGGCAAAGGATTTTATAATGACGATTAGCGAAGTTGAATCGGGAACCGTTCCAATGCTCCGTGAATTGTCTTTTTTAACCAAGTTGATAAAGTATTAAAGAATTAACGAAATAAAACGTTACTTTGTGAAAAAAGCGAGGAGAGAATGTGTGAGAAGATGAGTGAATATGATTGAGGTAAGTGTTGTGGAGTGTCGCATGACAGTAATGAATATTATAATGACATAATTTGCTGACTACATTTATTTTTACAATTTAATATATCCCGAAGATATCAGCATAACATTAAAATTCCGCAATTCAACACTAAGCATACGCAAAACACCTAAACTCTATCTAGGATTTTTTTAATAACAATCTTCCTTCAAATCTTAAAATTATAGAATATATCAATGAAATCCAACATAAATTGATTCCAACATTTCAGAGTGGAAGATACTCTTAGTATCGCCCTGGTGACAGACCACCATTCAGAATTGAAACGTTGCTTGAAATGGCTTGAAGCCGTATTTGGTGACGATATCTGAATATCCAGGTATTTCCCCACCTTCCTCCGCCCTCCTCCCCAATACCTCCAGCCTCACAACATTCCCCAATTGGGAATGCCATAGTCTCACTGGCTCCAGACAGTTGGGACTCTTGTGCGGTATTCATGTAAAAAAAAATAAAATAAAAATTACTTCAAACTACTATAACAGTCTTTTTTGTTATTATTATTAGATTTTTTTGTCTTTTTATTATTCCACAAGCCTTGTGTTTTTTTTTCTTTTCTTTAATTCTATTTATAACTTACTAATTTACAGGACTTCCTTTTTTTCTCACTATTTCATATCTTGAGGAAAAGCTATATTATGTTTCGGTTACACTATAAGAATCATCATTTACTTATATACTTATTGTAAACGAAAAAAATTCTTGTAGCCTGGATAATGTAGCTTTAATGATTTGTGTTATGATATTGCTTTAGTTTTCTATTTTATGTTACCATTAAACGTTTTAAAAATATTGTTTAACTTTACTTTATGGTTTAAAACTCTATGTACTTCACACAGCATACCCTCCACACAGCATTCCTAAAGATGATATCGGCCTTGAGGGAAATTATTTCCCCAAGGGATTTGTGTGGAGTTACTGTAAAAAAAAACCTATCTTACAGCCCCATTCTAAATATGTTTCCTTTCACCCTTCCCTCAATCTCTATCGCTTCCCCCACTCTTTACTAATCCCTAACCTCACGCTCCGACCCCCACTGTTATGACATTTACTATGTAGGTTTTTCCATAATTTTGTAATATTGTTCAGTATACACTTGCCCTGATGATGGAACGGTTGTTCCGAAATCGGTAGGCGTATAAAATAAATGTGATTTAAAGAATGTTTAAGTGTTTAATTTTATTATAATGGATAACCACAATGTGATAGCTTCATACAATAGTATAAAACATTTATTGTCAATAAGCTTTTTTCATATTTTATTTTAACATATTACATAATTTTAGCAATTGACAAAAAGGTCACTACTCAGCTATATATTCCGGCGCCCGGAGTACAGCTGATTTTCAGTACTACCTATAGAAATTAGATGAAGTTAAAGTAACATAAAATCTCTTTACTGAAATTAAACAATTAAAAAAATATATATCTAAAAATACAAATATTTTGAATATTTTTTTACAAAATCACTAACGCAAACGTATCCATTAAATTAATTTTCAATATTCGGTCAGCAACCATTCACCGCATACCTTCTTGAAGCACTGTAGCGATATCGATCTTCGAATAAATAGTGGTATTTCATTCCAACGATTTGTTGAAATAAATAAATGACGATTAGGTAAGCTGGGAAACGTTGAAATGTTCTCAATTCTTTTTTTAATGCAGTTAATGAATTGAAATGTCAAAAAAATATATTGTGACAGAAAAATGTGTATGATTATGAATAAAGCAGGAAATGTGTGCGAAGACGGAGGTGTGCGGCGTTGTGGATAGTAACAATTAGTTGAGTCGGGAACCGTTCCTCTTCGCGTTGTGTATTTTTTAACCACGTTGTGTTACGTTTATAAAATAGGGTAACATGAGTAAACAACGTTTATCCTGTAACAACTAACCTCATTGAAGGATCAAATTAGATTTGCCCATCTATTTAACATGAAAAGGTTCAAGTAAACACTCAACCCAAAAACATTAATTGAGTATTGGTAGTTTGAAGGCTTTAATGTACTATAGGAAAGCCTTAAATTTTGTATCGATACCCAACTTTCGCCCCCGGGGTATTGGTTTTAAGGAAGGAAATAAGTTTTCCGACGTTTAGTCTAAAAGGGTTGAATGAACCACCTTTGTTCTGTGCTGTGGAGATTAATTGATACAAATCAAATTTACCGGAATCAGAACAATAGGTTTTTAGGAAGAAAAACCTTTGATGTTTTTTGTATGGATGTTAATGGTATATTTAATATTGCATTATTGATACCGTAGTGTTAGCACATTTATACATGTGTTAAGTATTGTCAATATACTTAGGCGTTATATAAATGTATATGTATATATACTTTTAAAGAATTAATCTCCTACTGCCATCACATAAAGCGGAAGATGGTGATTGTGTCTATTTTATGATTTCTTAGTTTCTTATTAGTCAAGAAGTGACGAAACATTTAAAGTTACTGTCTCTAAATTTACAGGTTCTTAACACAAATAGAACGGCGTCTTTGCGCCTCACACTCTTCACCGCATGGTGGTAGTTTTAAATGATACCTGACCGTTAATGTCAATTGCGTCTTGTGATTTCTTAAGATGGTGATTGTGTCGTGATCGAGGTTTTAGCCAAGGAGGAATTGAACTCGCGCCATCTGGGTGGGACCCAGACGTGATACCAACTCAGCCACTGATCGGTCCAAATTATTACACATTGTTATCTTTCGCCGTTTTCCACTGAAAAACTATTACACATTGTTATCATTCTCCGTCTTCCACTGAAAATCATTACACATTGTTATATTTCTCCGTCTTCCACTGTAAACTATTTCATATTGTTATCTTTCTCCGCCTTCCACTGAAAATCATTACACCTTGTTACCTTTCTCCGTCTTCCACTGAAAATCATTAGACATTGTTATCTTTCTCCGTCTTCCACTGAAAATCATTACACATTGTTATCTTTCTCCGTCTTCCACTGAAAATCATTACACATTGTTATATTTCTCCGTCTTCCACTGTAAACTATTTCATATTGTTATCTTTCTCCGTCTTCCACTGAAAATCATTAGACATTGTTATCTTTCTCCGTCTTCCACTGAAAATCATTACACATTGTTATCTTTCTCCGCCTTCCACTGAAAATCATTACACATTGTTATATTTCTCCGTCTTCCACTGTAAACTATTTCATATTGTTATCTTTCTCCGTCTTCCACTGAAAAACATTAGACATTGTTATCTTTCTCCGTCTTCCACTAAAAATCATTACACATTGTTATCTTTCTCCGTCTTCCACTGAAAATCATTACACATTGTTATCTTTCTCCGTATTTCCACTGTAAACTATTTCATATTGTTATCTTTCTCCGTCTTCCACTGAAAAACATTAGACATTGTTATCTTTCTCCGTCTTCCACTGAAAATCATTAGACATTGTTATCTTTCTCCGTCTTCCACTGAAAATCATTACACATTGTTATCTTTCTCCGTCTTCCACTGAAAATCATTACACATTGTTATCTTTCTCCGTCTTCCACTGAAAATTATTACACATATTTATCTTTCTCCGTCTTCTACTGTAAATTATTACACATTGTTATCTTTCTCCGTGTTCTACTGTAAATGATTACACATTATTATTTTTCTCCGTCTTCTACTGTAAATTATTACACATTGTTATCTTTCTCCGTTTTGTACTGTAAATTATTAGACATTGTTATCTTTCTCCGTCTTTCACTGAAAATTATTACATATTGTTATCTTTCTCCGTCTTCTACTGTAAATTATTACACATTGTTATCTTTCTCCATCTTCTACTGTAAATTATTACACATTGTTATCTTTCTCCGTTTTCTACTGTAAATTATTACACATTGTTATCTTTCTCCGTTTTCTACTGTAAATTATGAGACATTGTTTTCTTTCTCCGCCTTTCACTGAAAATTTTATTTTGTTGAGAACGTTTTAAGGAAATATTAATTTCGTTATCACGTTTTTCGACAGCATTACATAATTACAAGTTATTGCAGCAGTATTTTGTTCTTCTCAAAAAACAAAAGTCTTGCTAAACAAAGCCATGAGAATAATTTTAAGATGAAATAATAATTCCAAAGTTAAAAAAAAGGCTAAAGGATCTAAACTTTCTAATATTTTCTTTTATGCAAACTATGTACTAAAATATTATAGTTTTTCTCTTTAAAATGTTTAACGGAAAACAAAATTGTGAATTCTTGAAAAAATTAATAAACATCAACACAGACATAACCACTCTACAAGAAGAAGAATGAAAGAAGACTTCAGTTTCGAAATAAAATAAAATTGCAAAACTCATTACTATCGTCCCAAGAAAGCAATACTGCTGTAACTGCCACTACGTATGAAAATACTTTTTATACACCATTCCACAGGATTTTTTTTTCTTCGTCGATCTATCTGGATCCCTTGACTCTACAACTAAAAATAAGAACTGTACGACATTGGAATAACTCGTAGTTTTGCAAATATTATGTTTTTTATTTGATGTAGAAGCCTCAAAATACGTTTTTTTTCGTTTGGCGGTTACGATAATACTCAAATTTAAAAAGAACGACAAAATTCACTTCGCTACATTACACATTAAATTTATGATTGTAGAATTTTTAGGGCTTGCATTTAAGTGTTCCCAGTGGTTACTACATTTTATTTATTTGTTTTCTATAACGCTTCTCGTTAACTACAATTTGTCAATAATTTTTAGAATAAGTTAAGTGTGTTTACCAAAAGACTAGAAAAAGTTGTTTATTTAGTTTTATCTGATGGTTATAATAGGGATTTTACAAAAATTATTACTTCTGTGTACTGTTAACATTTACAAAAAATTAAACAATGATTGTCAATACATTTAGATATCATAATATTGATATATTTTGAAACTGTGGAATAATACTCATACATTTGGTGCTTACAAAATTTTATGTGTACATAAAAAAAAATCCGCAAAAAGCGCCAAAATCAATGTGCTTCGTCACTATAAAAATATTTGATTATTACTGATCCATAAAGATATGTTTTTTTGTTACGCATTTTCAAAATGGCATTTCTATAGCCGCTTGTTTAAAAGTTTTTTGGCTCTGGTGAAAAATTCGGTTTTTAGCTATTACAGCAGTATTATTTTTCTACGATGTAAAGCCATGAAGATTTTCAAAGAAACATCAGCCAATATAAAGGAATAGGAAAATCTTTTGAAATTTAAGAAGGAAGTGACGAAATAAGTAAAATGCCATTTTTAGTGGCGTAATTTTGAAATGTTTAATTTGTATATTTTAAAAAAAAATTGTGGATTAGATATGTTACGTTCATATTAGAATACATGTAACCATTAATAATAATAATAATAATTGGATGATTTGTATAGCGCCGTTTTTGTGAAAAATCACCTCAAGGGCGCTGTACAAATTTTTCTTAACTAATTATGTACAAACAGATACAGAAAAACATACTTACCTGGCAGGTCGCTTTAGATCAGTGATTCCCAAAGTGGTCTATATCGACCCCCAGGGGTCTATGACAACCTGCAAGGGGTCTACGTCAGCGAAAAAAAAATTTGGGGGTCCATGAAATGAAAATGGGGGTCCACGATAGTGGATCTCAACATACACTGATAGTACCTATTTACTTACATTATACTATCTTATAATATAAAGACATGCACATTATTTATAAAAGTACCTATGAAGTAAAAAAATTATTATATTTGTTTATAAAATTGTGTAAGTTGTAGGATGTAGGCATTCGCTTTGTGATCGCAATGCATTTTTAACTTGTAAAAACCTGCACATAATGATATACCAGTATCATCTTGTTATAAAAAAATTCTTGTCAATTTTTGTTTCAGAGTTTCGCGAACTTGCACTGACTTGTTCAATTCGTCACTCTATAAATACGAATGTGAGACAAATACGTTTATTCGTTTCCTGAATCTTGAAAAGGAAAGTGCTAAGAAAATATTTAAAAAAATATAAACTGGAAGTTTATCACACAAATTATTACATTATAATTATAGTGAATCAGTGTTATTTTGTTTGAAAGTGCCGTAGAAAAATTATTTTTTATTAAATTTTAGTTTTCTACTCGTACTTAGCAAAGATAGATAAATTACGCCAATCATGACTTCAGTTATTTCTAGTTGAATATTCAAATGATGCAAAATTACACGAGTACTCCTCAATAGTTTCTTTTTCAAAGTTTTAACAATCTGTATTATAATTACAGTGTAATCTCCGTAATGTTTGATGTTCGGATTACCAAAAAGTTCAGATAATGGAATGTTTTCGGAAAAATCTAAAAAAAAGACAACTGTACGTACATATTATGTATGTATTTAATTATTAACATACAATATGTTACCACTGAAAGATTAATTAAGAAAATAAGAAATCCACAACCTGTACAGCTGCGTGTTTTTTTGAAGAATTTCCAATACACACTCTCATTTGTTTGTTTGTTTTTTTTTATATAATTTAAATTTTTACATATAGGAAACATATTAAAAAAATATATATTTTGGAATTAAACTACATATTTTGGCCGGTCACATTAATAAATATGTATGTGTGTCAATATTTACTTATTTACGGCCTTGCTAGGCATTTATTATTCTTTTATAAATACATATATCTTACCAAATAACTGGAATGTTCGGATTACGGAAGTTCGGATTATGGATATTGCACTGTACATACTTCTCTACATTAAAATTAAAATTTTGTATTATTGCTAAAGTGGAACCAGTAAATTTTTACACATGACAGTCGAATGTACGTAGACGTAAATCGCATGACAATTTGTTGTATAATATTTTATTTTAACATCTTTTGTCATTTTACTTTCAAATTTCTTTAAAGTTCCATCATACTAAAACCTTAGGTAACATTCATAACATTCCCCTTCTCACATTCATTTATAATGACTGTACGCCTATGCCTGCCATAAAATCTAAGACATACAATTTAAATTTGACTGATTTTTTAATATACAGCTGCTGGACTTTATGTCTTATTTAAATAGATTAATTTTGCCCACAGATGATTGATGCCATGTCCGAATCTAAAAAGAAATGTAGACAGTACAGTATTGATTATTTGAAGCTTTGCTTCATTCCATCATTGTCGGACAAACAATTGACTATGTGCCTTTTATGCAACAAAGTTTTGGGCAATGACGCTATAAAACCATCTAAGCTGCAGGATCATCTGAGAAGATGTCACCCTTGATAAAACAGATAAAGATTTGAAATACTTTCAAACACTCAAAGATAAACTTCAGAAGAGACCCACGCTGGACAGAATGTTTGCTTCGACGTCACAAAGAAACGATGGTTTGCGGGCGTCTTACAATATCTCACTACTTATAGCAAAATCCGGAAAACCGCATACTATCGGAGAGAAGTTAATTTTGCCAGCCGTTTAAGAGGTTTTTAAAACAGTTTTACACAAACCTGCATCTGATATCATTAAAAGAATTCCCTTAAGCAACAATACTGTTGAAAGACGCATTGATGAAATGAGTTCTGATATTGAAAGCTTCTTGTGTAATTATTTGCAAACGACCCATTTCTCTATACAAATGGACGAGTCAACTTTACCTGGTAATGAAGCATTATTATTGGTATATTTTCGTTTAATTATGAATCAAGAAATCTACGAAGAACTATTCTTCGCAAGAACTTTGACAACCGACACTAAAGGTGAATCAATATTTCATGTTTTGAAGGATTACTTCATTGAAAAATCAATCCTTTATCAAATATAATATCAGTAGCTACAGATGGAGCACCTGCCATGGTTGGACGCTATCGTGGATTTATAAGCTATTTAAAACAAAATGTGCCAGGGGTGTTAGCAATACATTGCGTCATCCATCGACAACATTTAATTGCTAAAAATTTGAGCGTTTGAACAGATACAAAATTTTATTTTGAGTAGTTTTAATTTAAATTCAATTAATAAATGTATATAATTTAACATTTGTTTTAACTTTAACTTTTTAACACTAAACTTCACTACAGTTATAAATTTACGAAAAATCAATATCAGGTAAGTAGGGGGTCTACCAAAACCGAAAAACATGGCAAGGGGTCTACGACACAAAAAAGTTTGGGAACCTCTGCTCTAAACCTTTGCTGCACTAATAAGAAGAAACTGTGCTATTTTCAGCAAAACCGATTAAGTAATTTTCGAGAAATTCGAAGACAGACAGACAAACATTTATTTTTATATGTAGAGATTTGCTGATATTAAAAATTATTTTCTGAAGGTACCTCTAGCAGGCTTAACCCGGATCAATGGAAATACGATACGATATAATTATCGGTACCATTCTCCACTGTCCAGAATGTCGATACTTGTTAACTCAAGCCAGGTCCTTGAAATTTTTGGTACCAGTCTAAATGATTTTTGTCAGGCTTTACGAAAATTAACATTTTATGTCTAAAATCGTGGACTCTACCAAAACCTTTGTTCAGGATTTGACTTAAATGTTCTCTCAAATATGTATTGTTATCATTGGTTAATTCAAGTATCATGTACTCGTATGTGCTGTTATTTTTCTGTAGCTCTTGTTTATCTCATTTCGTGTTATGTATTTTTATGTAAATGGATAATGGTCCCTTAATAAATGATAAAAAATGAAATTCTTACAAAAATGGGATTATTGGCAGTTGCTAAAGTATTTTTTTTCGGTTCCACTTCAACAAAATCATCAACCGTAAAGCTTTCTTTTCCCTCTCATGGACATAGGAATTCGTGTTTCTCCAATCAGGAGAAGTTTTATTCAGGTTAGCCACTTGTTAAATAGTTGAACAATGAATTACAATGGTTACTCTACTTATACGAGGTTAATCTCCTTACAACTTTATAACTTACGGATAAGGAAACAATACAAGAATTTGGTTACTTGTATTCAATAAATCTTACGGAATTTTATATGTAGGTTAAAACAGTTGGAGATTTCACCTATTTGCAACATTAAAGATAATCAAATTGTTATTAAATTAAATTACTTTGTAATTATCACTTTATTTTTACATACATATTAACGTGTTTCGAAAGCGAAGCTTTCGTCATCAGAAATATACAGAATACTAATAATAAGTAATAATAATTATTCTGAATTTGCCAATCACATTTTGGAAACCAATCGTTCTTTTGATATAAATAAAGTTATACAAATTTCACTTGCAAATACAACCGGTTTACAATTTTTAATTTTTAGAAATTAGAAAAGTGTTAATAGTCTATTAATTATAATTATTAATGTATATTTTTTTAAATAGCTATCTCTTGAATTTATTTTCAAATTAGTATAAATAATTTAAAAAATATATATTTAAATTTCTAACATAAATTTATTAGTCAATGTTTTATATTAATTTTTGATTAATTGTTACCTGCTTTTTGTTTATGTTTATAATTTATCTATTCTTACATTATTATTTTCTATTTTTATCATTTGTCTATACTTGACATTATTATTCTGTGTATTCCTGATGAGGAAAGCATGGCTTTCGAAACATGTTGATATGTATATATTAATAAAGTGGTGATTACAAAGTAATTTTTAATTCATTCATTATATATAAATTGATAATAGTTTGGATGAAGGCATTTTGACATGAGACATGCGGAATACAAGAGCAAGGTAATACAGGCCCTATTATTTGTCTTTGTAAATTTCCCCTTATTCCAGAATAAAGTTTGTTTTTTTAGCATATTTTGTTAATGTTTTAATAATTTTAGCATTCGAAGTTAATCCATCGCTACTCTTTATAGAAAATTTTCAAGTAATACGGCTTCTTGAACCCTATGAACCTACTGATAGTTTTTTTTTTTTATATGAATACCTCACAAGAGTCCCAACTGCTCCCAACCGTCTGGGGCCAGTGAGACTATGCCATTCCCGATTGGGGAATGTTGTGAGGCTGAAGGTATTGGGGAGGGGAAGGAGAAGGGAAGAGGAAATCATCAAAGGAAATTTAAAAAATCAGCAGCGAATGACCGAATATAATTAGATTAGATTCGACGGCCTGCATGGTCGAGTGGTAAGGCTCTCGACTACGAATCCGAAGGTCGCGGGTTCAAATCCCGGTTTGCGCAAGTAATTTTTATTTCATTAATTTGTGTTGTTTCACAATTAATTCATTTAAAAATAATATATGGTATATTTGCGCACGTTCCAGAGTGGAAGATACTCTCAGTATCGCCCTGGTGAAAGACCACCATTCAGAATTGAAACGTTGCTTGAAATGGCTTTTGGCCGTGTTTGGTGACCAGATCTGAATAGCCAGGTATTCCCCACCTTCCTCTTCCCCTTCTCCTTCCCCTCCCCAATACCTTCACCTCACAACATTCCCCAATATTCCAATTAATTAAATTCCTCAATAGCTCGATTAGGAAGAGCGTCAGTCCCAGTAAGACTAGAGGATCTGGGTTCAACTCCCAGTTACGTTCGTAACATATTTTGTTTTCTGTGTCCTTACCTGTTTCAAATTTTCATTATGAGTTGTTGATATTATATTATTCAATATTACATTGAGGTTCATGAGCATCAAGAAATTATTCCTAATAATTTTTATTTTCTTTCCGCTCATTTCCGCGATAGGTTTAACTTTTATTTCAAGTGTTTTCTGCGGTAAAAATACCAATTTGAAATAAACTGTTCCGGAAAATCATGAAAATAGGAAAAGAGTAAAAATCGTTAGGCGTTATATTGGCTCGTGATTGTTTCTGTGTTTTCTGTACTTGATCCGCCATCATTGTATAATTCTCCTTCTTATGTCAACAAAATTGGCAGCTTTTACGTCAAGTATTGACAGGCTCTGATGTCCCAACTTATAAGTAATTGGAGTTCATAATTAGTTGAGAAATTCGAGCAATTTTCCGTATACCCTTAGAAATACAAATACCATTCAATCGGAAAACTTCTTAAAATAAGGTTTATTAAATATAACACCTCGATTACATTATTTAATTTACTCAGGTTTCCGCACATTACTAATATACATTATAATTATATGTGTGAGAGAACATCACCATGTGTCTGCTTTAGCCATGTATTTAGTGACTGACTTTATCTAAATATTCAGGTAATTCGTATTTTTTTCTTTAACCCTTCCCACCCACTCCCCATTTCCCTCAGCCCTAAAATATTACCTGAATTGGGGATGCAATAGTTCCGCTGCCTGTTACATACAAAATTAATGGTTAAAAATTGAATGATTTTCTTCGATAGTTGACAACATGGGTATCTTTGGAGCCAAAATTCACTCCTTCCATTCCTCAAAAAGACAATTTATTTGTTTGTTTGTTTATTTAGTTATTAATTTTTTTATTGTTTATTCACACCCATTATGGGCATTTATATGGACATTAACAAATAACATTGAAAATGTACATATGTATTATAATAGATAATATAAAAATTTATCCAGAGTCAAATAGTTTCAAATAACCTAGCCCTACTCTATGAAAAAAACCGTACTAATACATGCTTGTGCTGTGATATTGATGTGGCAAATATGTCAACAACATCGAAGTATTTGTTTCCCACAATAATGTGAATATAACCGATAATTTCTGAATGAATATCACGATTATGCCCAACACCTGTGGGAAGCATTTTAATTGATTTCATTAGCTTGTCGAGCTTGATATTAATAGTATGTCTTTTGTTGAGTTATCTGGTTATGCTAACCCTTATCGATGGTTCTTAAGGATACGGTTTGGGTGTACAGGGCACACTAAGGACTAAAGGATGAAGGCGATATTGCGTCAGGCTCCGTGGTCCTCGATAATTTTGATAATAACATTATGCAGAATATTCAATTTCAGTGCCGGTAAACTGACGTTTATCTAGAAGTATAACGTTTATTATTTATGCACTTCGTGGTTATATTTATTGTTAAACGGTCGTAATTGAGATAAGCAATACTTAAGTATGGAATGTGATTATATTATTAATTGTTTTTATGTTTAATTTGTAGAACTCCATTTAATTTATTTTTTTTCTAAATTTCTGCAAGTATTTTTAGTTTTTTTATTGTGACAGCTGTTTCGGCGTGCAAGGCCATCTTCAAACTGCGGTTAATCCACATTGGGACAACTTATTTATATGATTTTATTTACTCCCACCCAATTCTAATTTGGACGGGTTTTTAAAAATAATGATTTATTAAAAGTAAAACCGATTTATTTAGAAAAAAATTCAAATTCTCAATTCTGTGAGGTTTTCACATTTATAATGTGTTTCCCTGTATTGTAATGATAATGTTTTCATTAACGTTTTACAAAAAAAAATTGAATGGTGTGTGATGACTATCTTTACTTATTTTCATTGTGTCTTCTAGCCTGATAATCTTACTCTGCATTATGATCCAATTCATCCGATCCGATCTTCATTGTAACACTGTAGGATGTAAGCCATTCTCTTTTATTACTTCGTGACCCCATCTAAAATCAGCAAAGATGGCAACTGTCGCGCGCGATAGGACGATATCTTTAGTTCAAGTCTATTCACTCTCTCATCTATGCTTTGTGTGTACTCGTATTCAGTAAAGACACAGAAGAGATAAAGAATAAGAAAACGTCCCATTGTTATATGAGTCAATAACATTTATAGGCTCAATCTTTAAATAATCATTTAATCTTTATGTCTAACATTTGAGATGGCCCCCCCCTCCTACTAGGCTTTAAAGATGTGATGGCCCGTCCTTCCTTCGTTTATGATTTAATTTAGCAATAGACTACCGTTCGCGCCACCGATTTAAGATGACTCCTCTACTGCTGCCTTAAATTTTCCTAACTAATGTGATTGGAAAACTCTTTGTAGTTTTCCTTTCAATTTGAGGTTTTTCTCCTCCTTGGCCAGCGTGTAACGTCTAGCCCTATGCTAACATTCGAGTGTTTCCGATTTTCATGATTTTCACGGAAATTTTGCACTCCAATGTGGTCAATTTCCCAAGCTTTTCCGGAGTCTACGTTGTGTTGTTTTTTGTTTCAGACTATTGGAAAAACAAGGCCTTATTTGTGGTAACCCCTATTCTTTGTAGCGTAGGCAGACTCTCGCATACCATTGACAGAATTCGCATTCCTAACATTCCTATCTTAGACTTTAATGTTCTGAACTCTCTATTATTATCCTACTATGCAATCTACGTTAATTTCCTATAGGAAGACTAGCATTTTCCTAACTTTACCCTTAAATTTTCTATTTTTCTTCTATCGTGAGTTTTAATGGGAAAACTTAGCTTCTGGGCTATACTAATTGCACTATTCCTGATCTATATAATACGACGTAGTTTCAATTTCAAATTTGGTATACATAAATGTAATGATCACAGTATTATCGCCTTTCCTCATCGTACTAAGTGTTATTCTACATGGGTTAGTTTCAATGAATTTCATGGTTAAAAGGTACAGTTTTACTTGTTTTGGCGCCATCTCCATCCTCTCCTAAATTTGGGAAAATTACATGATTAGGTTTTAGTTTTCACAGCTTTTGTTATGACGAGAGATCGAATACGGTTTGTTTTGCTGCAATTCGGCTCCAGACCTACCCCTAAAGTACTCAGATGACCACGTTTCCGGTCAGTAACTCTCTCTTCACAGACGTACAGCCTGACCAAACGGTATACGTAACCTCTTCAATTTTCAGTTCGTGCGCTATTGGTCATCCCCTGTACCGCGACGGAAAGAGCACCTTCCTTATCCATGGGTCCGAGACCCTCCGAATTCCCGTCCTCCAGACAGTTACATTTAAAGGAGATCAAACCGGTTCCGTCCCCTCGTCAAACAACATTATATACTTGCGAATTTTTGCAAAGTCCGGGTTGAAAGGCCGTCCCCCGCATCAAGAGTTCAGAGATAACCACGCTTAAATCAGCAATTATTTCTGCCCAATCGATAGGTACAAATTATAAATATATGTAAACAATACGAGTTTTTATAATCCACAATACTCCAGTTTTCCCAGAAAATTGTGGATCTGACATCTCCAACACAGGTCGTGAATCTGTGCCAGATATTCAGACATATTACATAAGAATATACGTAAAAGTGATAATACAATATACATGATATATTATTTTTTGGTTTGGTTGACAGATTGGTTTAATGAGACCCTGCTATCTCATGTAGTTTGAATTTAACTGTAGATTGATTTTTGTTTGGAGAAAAGGTAGGACTCCAAAAAGCCCAAAATTTGCAAGGCCTGAACCTTGAAAACCTAAGTCGAAGATAAAATTAATTTTATAACATAACTTGGGAACGTATTGTCGACGAATGATTATGCTTATTTTGATATTTCTAGTAATGTGGGTTTTTGTTTGTTCTGTTGAATTCATCAATATGTTCGAACGGGTGTGGAGCGCCTTTGAATTGAATCTTTCTATGAAAATGGCGCTATAAAAATATTTATGTACGCAAACTACAAATACGTGATTTCTAAAAGATGATAGTCCACCGCAAAAGATGATAGTTATTTTTCAATTAAATGTCGACGTTTGTTAAAGTACTTATTCTTCGTAAGATGTACTGAAATTCGAATATATATATATACTCATACGTATCTACATACTTCGATAAAAGAGGGTGTGGTTTGGAATGTTGACCTAGTTTTAATAACAGTCGAGGATGTGTGTCATTGAGATATGCGACAGTTATTAAGTGTCAGAGACCCCCGTCAGGAAGCATAACAATTAGGATTCATTGGTTTGTTTTAGAATGATAACGATCTTTGAATTAATAAAAATCGTTTGGAATGTTGATAATATTAGTAACGTTAGTTTTCGAATTTATATGTTAGGGAAAATATATACTAATAAAATAAATAGTTTTTATAGGACATATACATAAATATAATAAATGGTTTTATATATATATATATTAAACATTGTATATAAATAAACATAAAATAAATAACGGCCATATAGATTTGATAGATACATTATACACTTTCTTTATATATATACCTATACACACATACATACTCTTAGTAAAGGCCAAGTCTTTAGCCGAAGTTATTTCACTACACAGTGAAATACCTATAAAAGATGTTCTGAAGTTGTTGACTATGAATTTACTCGATAAAGACAATTATACAGGTAGGTATCTACCGGAAATTTTTATAAATACTTAAATGTATTTATGGAAAAAAATAGGTATTTTTGAATATTTAAAAGTCAAGTGCTGGTAATGAGTGAGACAATTGAATTATCTATAGTACTAGTTTAATTATAATTCAATGCGAAAAGAGAGGTTTATACAGGTAAGTATCTAACGGAAATTATTATAAATACCTAGATGTATTTATGTAAAAATTATATTTCTGAATATTTAAATTCAAGTACTGGTATTGAGTGAGACAATTGAATTATCTATAGTACTAGTTTAATTATAATTCAATGCGAAAAGAGAGGTTTATACAGGTAAGTATCTAACGGAAATTATTATAAATACCTAGATGTATTTATGTAAAAATTATATTTCTGAATATTTAAATTCAAGTACTGGTATTGAGTGAGACAATTGAATTATCTTTAGTACTCGTTTAATTATAATTCAATGCGAAAAGAGAGGTTTATACAGGTAAGTATCTAACGGAAATTATTATAAATACCTAGATGTATTTATGTAAAAATTATATTTCTGAATATTTAAATTCAAGTACTGGTATTGAGTGAGACAATTGAATTATCTTTAGTACTCCTTTAATTATAATTCAATGTGAAAAGAGAGGATTATCGTAAAATATTTAATGGAGCTAGCACAAATATTTGATTAGAACGGCTTTGATCAAGTATACAAAACATTCACTCATGATAGATAACGGTCGTATAGTATTGACCTATATATTAAACAGTAAATATAAATATATATATATATACATATTTACATATTTACATATACACACATACAATACATGTACTTATAAGTCATTAGAAATATAATTCATATCTCCATCCTCGCCTTCCCCGGGATCCTGAAAACTTGTATATTAATTTGACTCACCTGAATTCCGACAAATTCATAATTTTTCCAGACGGGTTATACACGGTTATACACGCCAATATGAAGATTCAGAAAATATTGAACTTCCCTGCCTGGAATGTTTAATCTAAGTTAGAAATATTTACTTAATACAATCTAGTGTTTCCCAATTTCAATTCGTGATCCACCGATCTGTACTATTTCTTAAAATTTAATGCTCTCTCAATCCGGATATTATTAAACAATATTTAAATTTTTGTTGTTTTATTTTCCTATTTTATTCTTTGTACTCACGTAATTCTCTTTACTAACCATTAATTAAATCCGTAAACCGAACGCTTGGTAATATTTTAGAGCTTTATTATTTTTCTTTGACGAAATTAATCCCACGCTAGGTATTAAAAATGAATTATATGAAACTAAGACTCAGCTGTTTTTAAACTTTCACTAAATTATTTTAAACGCAGTTATATTTAATTTTTCTTAAACTCGTAATGAATTTAGTTCAACACAAAATATGAATTAAATCACATTTCATTTAAACAATTTTAATTAATTCACAGAAGCTAATTTTAAAATCTTTAAACAAATAACTTTATTAATTTTTAGAAATTTTCAATATTTATTAAATCATTATTATTATCACATTGCTCTAACAGTTTTGAGAAAATTAGATCAACAAGAGAATTTATTTTAATACAATATTAATTCGAACACAAAACACTTTATTTACTGGGTCACTTTTTTTTTATATCACTTCACTTAAATATAATGAATTTTAGAAGACTTCGATTCAAACACTTTATTTATAAACACTTTCGATTATTATAATTTCACTTAAAACCACCAATTTTAATTAATTCACAGAAGTAATTTTTAGTATCAACTTAATTATAATGAATTTTAGAAACTTCAATATTTATCAAACTATTATTGAATTAAATCAAACTATTGTTGAATCAATTCAACAACTATTCAAAAGAATTTATTTAAAACTTTATTTAATTGTAAAAAACAAATCAAAATGAAACTTCCTAAGTCCAAAAACAAAACAATTACTTAATATCGGTCAGCACGTAAATTAATTATTTCCTCGCCCGGCGTACTTCGCGACTAAT
>JAHDVE020011344.1:0-88706 GCA_022606495.2 Halesus radiatus | reverse complement strand
AATCTTGGATCAACTTAATCAAAAAATTAGGATGTGAACCTCAACCTCCTGCTTGAATTGAGCCTATTGCAATCTTCACCTATTTTTTATTAAAGAAGCCAAAATTATTACAAAAAATGTTGTGGCGGTCAAAGTAGGACAGTTGATACTTTGCCGCCGAATTACAGAAAAATGCAATGTAAAAACATAAATTGAGTAAGGTTATTCGATTTCGCGGGTGCTAATGAACAGATCAGAAAAGATCGTTTATTTAGATCACTCACCGCAGCCGCGGCAATCGCTTACAAAAACAGATAATTTTGATAGAACAATAATTTTTGACAAGTTTTTTGTGGATCGCAAGGGCCCAACCAATGGGGGCTCGCTTAGCTTTCGGGACCGTCGCCGGGAGCGACCGTAGAAGTGGCGGGGGTCGGAGAAATGTCCCGTTAGTGGCCAGTAACGGCTCGGCACGAAAAAGACATTCAGGGGCGTAGAAAAACGATGACGATAACGTGCACTGTTTATCGTTCTCTTCCTCCACACTCCCGGAACCACGCTTATCGAGAGCCATATGAAATGAAATATGAAATCGGGCGTTTGCACAAATCATCATTTGTGCAGACATAGTTCGATATAGAGATTTGTATCTAAGTCGCGTCTCCATCGATGAAAATAAATTATGAAATCGGGCGTTGCACAATTCAACATTTGTGCAGACAAAGATCGATAGAGATTTGTATCTAGTCTCGTCTCTATCAAGTTGTGGTCAGGTCGTCTGTGTGAGCCCAACAGGTACTTCGTACGAGTTCGATATAGAGGATCGTATCTAGTCGTCGCTCCATCGAAGATGCACGAACCCAGTAGAGATTTGTATCTAGTCGCGTCCCTACTGAGTTATGTACCGGTTTGATGTTACGCAAACGGAGGGTATTACAAACTTGATATTCTCGTCTGGTATACATATTATTAAAGTTGTGATTACAAAGTAATTTTTAATTCATTTATTGATAATGACGCCACAAAGTGAATACCAATCTTTTGAAGAAACTATATTTAATTTGTTTTTTACAATAAAAACGTATTATAAAGGATTTAGTATTTATAAATTTTCAGAAACCATATTAATTACGAAAAGGCGTATCCCGCTAAACACAATTCTACTAAACGGTCGATACTATGAAGCGGTGAGTGCAATTTGATCGTAGTTAAATATCGGGGTATCTAAATGTATTAGTTAGAATATATTCAGTGACAAACCACGGCTTCCGCTTAATAAACCCTCTAAAGCGGTGCAATAGAATTGTCTTCATTTGTTTTAACGTAGGTCCATTTATCTTCCCATGAATCCAAAGGATGTAATTATTCGTATACTCCACATTACGCTCAATATAATTCAACGGCGAAGGTTTGGCATAATCTCTTTTGGGTTACATTAAAGGAGTCCTATTGTGCTATGGGGATGAAACTGGGTGAATGACCGAGAGACAGGGAAGTTCTTCCCGAGAGATGTTAATTAAAGCTTCTCTTATAAAAGGGATCAATTTATGGTGTCACCACTATGGTTTCGTCTCGTTTCTCTCTTTATCTACTTGAATGCTTTGCTTACCAATTATTGCTAGAAGAAAATAGTTCAATGATATATGCAGTTATTTTAATAACAATACTCGTAAAGAAATAAATTAAACTTGTTCTATAGTCTGAGTAAACATTTAGAGTATATAAACAATCTCCGAGGCTCTTTGACTTTGTATCCATTCGGGCAAAAGGCTGTTCGTGTAACATAAATGACAACACTGGATGACTTTAAAAAGCAATATCAAACTGTTTTAATGCTCTGCTCGTATTGATTATGAGCATGCCTACCAACGAATTTCGGTAAATATCAATACTGCTGTGGTAAGTAAAAACACAGTAATTACAAAAATTCACAAAAATTAGATGAATATGAATAGTTTTTTTTTTTAATCATTAACGCCTTTCGTCTTTTACATAGTATAACATAAAGTATAATATATAGACTATAATAGTAATCAACATATTAAGTATCGAACATCTTATATTTGACTTAAGATATAATTTAGTGTTACTCATTTTTGGCATTAAAATACTGTTTTTGATGTTATCGCAATTTCATCGCTGTTAGTAAGTATGCAGAATCTCCGTTTCTGTAAGCTAAAACACAGTTCCTACATTGAAGTTAGTGCGTTTATACTTATATTTGCAAACGTAATGTGTTTTTATTTACCATCTTAAAATACCGTTGGAATACCTTCAATTTGGTTGTTATATTTATTTTAAAATGTAGTTCTACAAATTAAACTTGAACCAAATAAAAATAATTAAAACATTATATCTAATTTTTACATACTCGTATACATTTTTTAATTAATGAAGTTCTACGAATTAAAAACACTAAAGATTAATAAGGTGAACATCTTGTTTAACTTATAAGCACAATAAGATATTAAATGTACTGCTTTTTTACTTATCGCCATTATTAAGTATAAGCGCAGTAAAAACAGAAAAACGCATATTTTCAACAGATATTGTTATTCCTTACAAACTTTATTGAAATGATAATGTACGAGTATAGGAATGTTTTGGTAGAAAATCTGTACATTAAACCAATAATAAATATGCTAAAAGATTCAAAACTCTGCTCTTCATTCCGGAGAATGACTTCCATTGTAATTACTGTATTTTTACTTACCACGACAGAATAGTGCTAGTACGTATAAACATTATAAGTAGACATGTTATATATATATATATATAGCATTACTGCTTATGGCTCAAACTCGTGAACGGTATATTATTAATATCTGAAATCTTGGCTGAAATAGGAATCTATGTTCCGACTAATTTTACGCGAGGCCGCCAACACTGGCTTCTGTTTCTTCCCAGGTCCAGAAATAACTCACCAGTGATGATGCTCCTGATTAACTGCTTCGCAGGAAATATGAATTTCCATATTACTTACGAGTTTAAGCACGAACTTGCTATTATGTTGAAACTCTTTTATGTACCTACTTGCTACCTTAAAAAAACTGTTTTATCGCTCTTATTACCAATATGTTATTTAATTGTGGTGACTATACTTTTATGCGTATGTTTTTATCGCTTTTACAATGTATTGGTGTATATAACTCTTTTTGCAAGATAAATAAATAAGTGTGGTTAAATATACTGCCAAGGTAAGTAAAAACACAGTATCTGCCTCGAGAGTCTCAAGGAAGATACTGTGTTTTTAATTACCTCGGCAGTATATCTAACCAAAGTCATAAACTATATTTTAAGGTTCATATAACTTGGTGTACTCATATATTGTCGTACTTTGTAAGCGTTTTTTAAGTGGGTTGGGTTCTCATTGTTCTTGCGGGTTAATTGTAAAATTGGTTTCACTAATACCTATGATATTTTTTATCACAATGAACGTGTGGAAGAAAGTTAAAAAAGGTTTTTTTTGTTTAAAAAATACATACATATATTTATTATAATGGAATTCCACTCCGAATTAACAGTTTCAAATTTAGAAGCAACTGGTTACAATGTTGAGTAATTCTGATATCTCGACCTAACATAATTTGGGATTAAATACAGAGCTCAGACCTCAGAACTTACTTTTCTACATGTTGCTATGCCCATTAAAATAGTGATTACCATAGTTCAAATAATTTTTTTAAACATCCCGTAAACACCTTTACTGTTAATTAATTGTTAAGGTGAAAACTAATTCTTTCGTCGTATTTTTTTAATGTCAACGAGTTTGTTCCGACCAAATTTTCCACATCGCAGAATCCTAGAGATATCTACCAAAAGGGGTAGACTTTAATTAGAAAGTAACTTCATTTCTTACGAGTCTCAAAACAGGTTGTGGCATCTTCCTAATTGGTAATTACCAAGAAGTTTGCAGACGTCGATGTGACCACCGTCGCAGAGGAAACCGATCGTCAAGTGAATTCCCGGAAACCACAGCAACTGTGCCAAAGCGTTTTCTCTGAAACTAAAACAACTACCTAGCTGTTTTCTTCGAAAAAGAGACTTAAAGAATACCGTGATTATCCAGGATATCCTAGAATAGTGGATGTTTCCCATACAGGTAAGGGGAATTAAGATATTTTAGTAAGATTAAATTCCCCAGGGAAAGTTAGCTGGAAGAGCACGTCCGCAAAATAAAACTTCATAATGTATTTTATCTCAACTGAAAACGACCTGAAACAACGTTATAAAGAACCTTCCCAGATTCATATAATTTAAACATGGTTTGCTTTAAATTTGTTAAGAACCCTTCAATGATTAATGTTATTCAAAGTCAAGGGTATGTTATTTATAATAATTTGAGTGGTTTTTTACTCGGAGTGTTTCGGGAATTTAATATTATTTCCAGCAAATCAGATCATATTATTTGTACGATATACTTTAATGACAAAGTTTTGGGAAGATTTGTGCCTAGATGTATTATGTTCGTAAGAATAATATTTTAGTAATGAAAATGTAACAGCTGTTAAAATTATCTGATATACTTAACATTATGATAACACGTAAGCATAAAATCGTATTTTAGTTCAGTTGAAATAATATAGAGAAATTAAATATGATATCAGATTAATCACGTACAGTATTTACTTAAAATAAACTTGAAGTAAATATTTTAAGAAAATTGTTGCCAATGTTATTTTAGTTTATACAGTCATACATACTCCCCCAATGAACATTATTTCTCAAATAAAAAAAAACAAATGCGCTAATAATTTATTATGGAATCTTATATGTATTTTAATTGGATAAGATTACCTACATCTACATTTATCGTTAAACAAAAAACTTTAGATTTCCAAGAGATTCAAATCACTAATTTAAACAAACGACCGAGAGGAAAGTAACAAGTCCATAAAAATAAACGTCCTTAAAATATTTGTGCTTTCGAGATGAAATTCATTATTCATTTTTTGAAGAGCGTTTTAGCAGGAGACACGCATGAATTTATTTAATCTGTTGGGGAATTGGAGGGTCGTTTCTGGGAACGTTCAAGACGAAGTTTTTTCGATTAAGAGCTGCCAGTCAACAGGACCAGAAATATCTCACGAATTTGTCAGGGCGCAAATTTCAGAACGCTAAATATGGTCGAGAACGGGCCACAGACATATTTCTCACCAAGATAGGTTAGTGGAGAATCTAACTCTGTTACAAAAATGATCCATAAAAAAAAAAATTATATGAATACCACACAAGAGTCCCAACTGCTCCCAACCGTCTGGAGCCAGTGAGGCTATGGCATCCCCAATTAGGGAATTTTGTGAGACTGATGGTAGTGGGGGAGGGGAAGTAGAAGGGGAAGAGGAAGGTGGGTAAATACCTAGCTATTCAGATCTGGTCACCAAAACACGGTTAAAAGCCATTTCAAGCAACGTTTCAATTCTGAATGGTGATCTTTCAACAGGGCGATACTAGAAGTATCTTCCACTCTGGAACGTGCACAAATATACCATATATTATTTTTAATTAATTAATTGTGAAACGAAACCTATTAATTAAATGAAATTTGCTTGCGCACTCCGGGATTTGAACCCGCGACCATCGGATTCGTAGTCGAGAGCCTTACCCCTCGACCATGGAGGCCGTCAAAAGAATAATAATGCCAAGATGAGGTTGACTCTTGGGCACAAATATGGATTTGATTAGTTTTACAATATACAATGTACATTATATATACGTATAAAACACCTCGACAAACAAAAGCAACATTTAAACTGATTTTAAAATTGGTATTTAGTAGGAAAGTAATCAAATAAAAAAAATTGCTCTTTTGATTTCTTAATTAATCATTTTTTTAATCATTCATCAGCATTAATTCTGTTCTCAGTGTTCCTTTGCATATTCATGAAGCTTCCTGATGGTTTGTAGTTACTCCGGTATCCAATTTTGTCTTCGTAAAGCATTTTTGGTTGAAACCGTCTGCAATTTGTTTTATTGTTTTTCCGGTGTCCTCTGTTGCTTTTGTAAATCATTACCTTTGATCCATCAATTCAATTTTTCACAAAAAATCCATAGCGATTGAATATATTTCTTTAGCTGTATTTTGTGATAATCTCTCATCATCGAAACTTAACACAGAAGATATCATAGATACTCGTATAATGTATAAAAAAAATTTTTTTTCTTTATTTTGTATTGACCAAGGTCATCGAGTCATGATTCTAATGCATCTCCAAGACTCTCACTCTAAAAGTATATGGATATTCTTTTATCAAAATGGCAAATTTCATCGACTACCAAAATCCATATGTCTATGGATAAGGCAACGTCTGCCATCTGCCCGTTGCGATGTCGAGATGGGCGAGCATTGAGCGCTGGCGGCTTGTGACATTAAATCCAGAAGGAAGGTTCATTACCAGGGTAATAGAAGCAATTTGGATCAATTTGATGACAGGTAATGTATTTTATTTTACAGCCTGCTCCCCGATCCGGGGTTACTCGCAAAAACTAAAGGGCTAGTCCAAAATCCCTGAATTTTCTCTGAAGCCACCAGACTGAGATGATTGAATCGATGTTACGATCGGAGGCCTCGTGATTTATGAACCCGAAGCTACTAAATGAGGTAGTTATGAAAAAAAGTGCTGGCTGTAAGTCTGGGGGGGGGGGAGGGGGGTTTCTCGTGTCAATTCTTTTGACTTTATTCAATTTATCATCGGGTAAGTGAATTCCGTTGGGCATCGGAGTAATTCTCCTCTACGAACTAACGCAAAGAAAAGGTGTAAGATTATTTATGAAGTATTTTTTTTAATTTCTCATTGAAGTATATAATGAAAATAATAAATATTTTTCAGGAAATATGCTTACATTTGAATAAAAATAAGTCAAATGCCCATTAAAATATATACTCTTCGTATTTTGAATCCGGCATTGGATAATGACGCGTGAATGGCAGATAACGAAATAAGGCTTCAGTGAGTTCGGTATGGGTGAGGTATGAATAAAAATATGAGACTATTCAAAGCTTTTTTGAAAAACAGGGTATGTTTTTTGTAAGGGATTTCCATAATAAATTTGTACCAGGTTTTACCTTTGAATTTTTTCTTCTTCTATTTTAGGTCCGAAGGTTCCCAAGTTAAATGATTCTTACCGACTTGAATGGCACACATTCAAAAGATAATTTTTGTAACACTTGGAAAAATCAAGTTTGTTTCCTACGCGTGTATCTACGTGTCTCCAAATATATAATGCCATGTCTTAAAAATCAGGCACATTTAAATTTTTATGAAATACCTTCAATTTAACTGCAAATTTTCAATTCCTTGACAATGAGCTTCTATTTATTTATGTGATTACCGCGCAAGCGTCCTAAACATCCCAAACCGGAGATACTTTTGCATCTTAAGTTAGGTTGCGAGATTAAAAAAATAGGGTGGGGAAGGTGATGCGAAAGAGGAAAGTTGAGAAGTACTTGGCTTATCAAGTCACTTAATAAAAGATAAACAACCGAGCAACAAACACCCGTAGTAACTACAACCGAAAAAGAAGAAAATATACTAATTAAATAAAAATTCTCAATTTAAACAATCTTCAAGAAATAAATGAATTAAAAATTATTTTGTATTCACCATATATACGTATGAATATGTTTCGAAAGCGATGATTTCTTCGTCAGGAATATATAGAATACTAAAAAATAATAATGTCAAGTATAGACAAATGATAAACATAGAATACAATATTGTAAGAATGGACAAATTATAAACGTAAGTAATTAATCAAAAATGTTAATAACAATATTATAAAACAATGAATATAAAATACTGCCATTAACGCTTTTTTTGATTTCGTTAAAAAAATCCAATAAGATAAAATAAAATAAAATTTAATTTAGAGTGAATACCAATCTTTTAACGTAATCATAATCTTCTAGAAGTCAACTACGAACAAATGTATGTTTGTTATGTGAATACAGATGGCACTGCATTTCATGTTGTCCCATTGCATACAAAGATTAAATATTTTTATTAGAATTTAACTTACTGTGGCGTTCTACACGAGATCCAATACAGGTCATGGAAACAACTTTACTTTTACGACTCCATCGGTTTACGGTTTGGTTTCTCAATTCCTTTCACTTCAGAAAATTGCAAATTTTGTCTGAACGTCGAAGTACACAAATACACACGTTTTTTTATAAATATTTAAAAAAATAATTTTATTTTTCTTTTGTCGTATTTGAGAATGCTTGTTAAGAGGGTTGTTAAGGTATTGAGAAGAGAATGGATGAAATAGAATTTAACAAAACAATCATTTTGTAGGTGGAAGGAAACTCAAAAGATGTTCAAAAATTATTCACGATTTTTTTAAGCGCAATGACCAGCTAATAGGAACCATCCATTCTTATGTGGGAAAATCATCCGTGTTCGAATTTAACTCCACTTGGCTCGCAGTTAATCAATTCGAAGAAAGATAATTTTAAAGATGCGACGATGGTGAAAATAATTATCATCGCTATAAGTGGCTTCTCTTAACAGGATCGTTCTGGAGCTGCTTTAATGGAATAATTTACAAACTATTAGCGTCTAGTGCTCAGTGCACATTGCTGTCTTCAAGGAACAAGCAAAATGTTTCATAGTTAGGAAGAACCACTCTTCCTGAAGGCGTTCTCTGTCTACGGTTTCTCGCACCAACCGACGAAGGGCATAAATGCATGCTTTCACGCTGCTGTAATTCACCACTCGTGCTTATAATAGTTTAGTTGCATCCCACGGCGGTGACGATCTTCTGAGACTAAAATTAAGGTGATTGACTCTACCGCTGTGCAATTAATTAGCGAGGGGACCTGTCACTATCCCGAATCGTTTTAAGGACCAGACAAGTCCTTCTATACGAGTCTATTCTTTTTTAACAAAGCTACTATTATAGATTCTAAATACTAACATTGTGCTCACATTGCTAGTATATTCTCTTGTTTTGTGCCTACAGCGGTAGGTCATGAGATAATTAGCCAATCTAGTGCTAATGAAAAAAAAAAAACTTTTTTTTTTTATTTAACGTAAATTAAATTTAATAACGTTGGTATTAAGTTCTGAGGTTTTCACATTTATTGTGTGTTTCCTCGTATTTATGTGTATCACAGAATTCAGAATTTTAATTGTTTTCTGACTAAATCCGTTTTACCGATAATAAATCACTATTTTTAAAACCCGTCCAAATTAGAATGGTGTGGGAGTAAATAAAATCATATGAATAAGTCGTCATAATGTGGATTAACCGCAGTTTGAAAATGTCCTTAAACGGCGAAACAGGTGTTACAATAATAAAAACTAAAAATACTTGCAGAACTTAAAAAAATAAATAAAGGAGTTCTACGAATTAAATACAAAAACAATTAGTAAAAAAGATAACTACTGTGATAGAATATGCAATATGGGATTTAAACAACAAAATAATATGGTTGCTCAAGTTTGGCCGTTTTACGATGCATTTATTATTATTATTCACACTTACATTTATTAGTAAACAAGAATTCTCATCCGAGGCAAGTATACTTAGATATTGTATACTAATAGATATTTTAAATATGTAAATTTTCATATACCTACTATATAATTTGTAATAAAATATACTGTATATATGTCTAAATTATAAAATAGATAAGTTTGTTCAACCACTTGGAAAAAGCTCTAGAACTATCGCAAGGGACATTGGTAAATTCATACATTTGCATCATAAGATCTCTCGGACAAAGAAAGGTTATCGTGACAGGAGTTTAAAATTTTTAGAATCGTTTTAAATATACTGTTTTGGGATTTATGATTGCATTTTCTAAGACGGACTCTCACAGTTCCACATAGCGACAATTGAAAGAATTGTTTTTTTCCGACAGCGTGTTATATAATGGAAAAAAATGAACTATTCTGATTTTAAATTTTTTTGTTCCCATAGGAAAATAATTTCCCTCAGGGTCTATGTCATCTGTATGGATGCTGTGTGGAGGGTATTTTAAGGAAAATAAATGAGTGGAGGTTCTAGGAAAGAAAAAAGGTATGAGGGGTTGGTGAGTGACGGACGTATGAATCCATCCATCCCACCGCGATGCAAGGCGGTGATTGGTCGAGTGAGTTCCAAAGAGTGTTCCTCAACTGCCTTCTCCCTGTTCGGCCCACCACGCAACTGGTTGGCAAACGCATCCCCTGCCAAGACTTCACCCCATAAACCCAAGCACCCTAAGTTAGCAAATGTAGCGAACCACTTCGGGTGGCCTATGCAGAGGTGTTGGTTATCTAATGAATGATTCCCGGGCGCTGGTATCCAGGACCCACCTTCCAAAATGAAAACTGATTATTCTCAAATCAAGGAAATTATGAAAAGTCATTAGATACCAACACTTTATTGGCCTGTAACAAACCTGACCTGAATTCTATAAAATGGCTATTGAAACATGAGAATTTTATAAAAGATTACATAAATACATTGATGAAATCCATCGAAGTCGAGACGAATTGAATCAGTTGTGAAAAATAAGGAAGAACAACAAAACAACGCAAAATTATTATAAAGAGTTTCTTGCTTGTGTAGTAGTATACTATGTCGTAGACTGCGGGGTAAGAGAAGGACTGCGGGAGAGTGTCCCAAACTATTTCGAACCAATTTGAACCGCTATCGGTGTGCACCACTACATAAGCATAAATCTCTTTAAAATGATTTGCATTAAAACGAGAAGGCCCAACCATTATTTTTTTTAAAATAAAAAACGATGTTTTTTATATAGAAAAAATCGTCGGCCACACATAAAACGCATGATACGTTTATAACTTATTAATTGTTTTTGTGTTTCGTAGAACTCCATTTAATTTTTTTTTCATTTAATGTAAATCAAATTTAATAATGTTATTATTAAGTTCTGCAAACAGCTGTCATAATAATAACAACCAAAAATACTCGCAGAACTTAAAAATAACATTATTAAATTTGATTTACATTAAATTTCTAAAAAAACAAAAAAAAAACCTTTATTACTGTCGGCAGACCGCCAGCCAGTAGTGAAGAGCGTGCATCATGGCACGGTGATCGAAACCCACACCACTCTTGCTCACTACCGTGTGATTTGGCAAGTCAGGAACACACGCTGCCATACGTAAATACCGAAAAAATATCTCTGATTTTTTTACGAGAACATTCTTTCTGCGTTCAATAAATACTTTTGCATGTTGTAATTATTTTATTCCCTAAATTAATATATTGTAAAAATATAAGTTTGGCATATATACAGAGATATTGAAATAATTAGAAACATGTCAATTCAGTTTACAGCACCGGCAACGAAAGGTTAAGGATGTTATTTATAATTTCTCTACTAATATTATTTATAGTTGTAGTTTCCCTAAAAGCATCATTCGAAAAATGTTCTAAGTAAAGAATATAATATATTTTTATGATGCTAAGGAATAGGTTTTATAATCAAAAAGGAATTTTTATTTTGGCGAGAATACAAACAAAAGATAGAAATTGAAATTATATTTAAACCACGGGGATAATGGTAATTGAGTTTTATGATTCACTTACTGCTGTAGAGCAATTGGAAACAAGGTCCATAATGCACTAAACGCTATTAAAAATGGCGTTTAAAATAAAGCGAAATATATTCCGAACCGGGTCTGACATGGTTGAGCTTCTAACGCTTCCCAATGCGCATTCCCTCCATAGTTTGGTACATACAGCCATTGCGCCTTAATTGGGCGAATTTATACTACTTCTTGAAATACTTACCTTCTCCAATTGGGTCGAGATCGGAAACTACTTTTGGGTTTCAGAACTTTCGTAATCTGCTTTAAATTAGTAATATTATCGATGCTTTCGAGAACATTGCTGAGCTTCAGTTGGATGTTTTCAAGTTTTCAATGTTGTTTTTCGTCATAACCCGTAACAATTTACGAAAATGTTTTTTTTAACGTTGCACTCCCACGACTTGTTGATTCAACTCATTTTGGGTGTGTTAATTTTTGCTAACATGACATTAAGTTTAACAAAGTTTACAATTCAAATATGTAAGTGAAAAAATAAAAACTAAAAAATATATTTGAACAATAGGAAAATAATAAAAAAAAATGTACAGGCTCGAAACATACAAATATACAAGAGAAATACATAACAACGTTTTAAAGGAGAGAAAAAAGGATACCTTCATAAGAATCTATAATGCTTAAAGACGGCTATCAGAACAGAGTCGGTAACTAATAATAATTGATTTGACGAATTAAATTTAAAAAAATTAGATTTCAGAACATCATTTCGAGATTTTTCCGAAGCGCACACATGTGCATATTCCTCAGACAACTTGTTATAACTGGTGTAGGCAATGTATTCCAATGATTCCAGCCCGTATTTTGTCGAGTGTATTTTAGATAAGTGTAGTTTATGGTGTATGGCAGAGAGGCATTTAATTGGCGGAAGAAGGATGAAAGTAAACTGAATGCCGTAGAAATGATATCTCTGAGACGAATGTGTGGTAAAACCATGTATGATCGTGTGAAAAATATTGAAATTCGTAAAGAATGCAAGGCTGATGTAAGCGTAATGAGTAAGATTAAGAAAGGGACGCATAGATTGTTTGGGCATGTGGAGCGAATGAACGAAGAAAGGAGTCTAAAAAGAATGTATGACGCGAATGTGAATGGAAGAAGAAGCCGGGGACATCCGAGGAAGACATGGCACGATCAAGTGAATCAAATACTTGAGTCGGGCCATGTCAGAAGTCGGAATAACAGAAGAGAATGTATGAGACGTTGTATGAAAGTGAATGAAGCAAGAAGTGTATGCCAATATCGAGTTGTTTGGCGGTCCGTCCTCTCTGCCTACCCCTGCGGGGAAACGGCGTGATGGTTAGTTAGTTAGTTAGTTTATGGTATTGTCGTGTATTATTTTTGTTAACGTCGTGATTATAGTTAAGTTTTATATTTCTGTGAGTATGGCATTAAATTATTTTAAAAATTGTGTTTGTTATCTTACGGTTAGGAATATATGGACTATTTCAAAAACAAAAAGGACAGAATCATTCCAGAATTCATTGCTCCGACGATTCACCAAAAGTCCCTGGTTCGTCGGAAATAGCAAAATTAATACGGGCTCGAAAATTCCTAGACTCCGAAAACGTAATTTAACGTAACGTAAAGCGAGATTTGAAAAACATATTATAGCAATTACTACAGCTTGTAGCGTAAAAATGATACGACGGCTAATGTTCTCTCATCTCAAGATTCGTGGGTGAGAATGATGGTGAAGCACAGGGAAGTGGGATGTATTGATTGATACAGTAAATAAAACCCTTGTAAAAAGGAAAGAACATAAATTTAATGATTCTATAACCACGTCTATCATGGTTTAGCAAAGAAAAGAGTAAAGAGAAGGATTGATCCCAACTCGAAAAGGTTCAAACAATAATTGATGGCTCTCATGGTCCGACTCCTCTCCTCAGCATCATGGAAGGCCTGTCCAGGTCCAGATGCTCACCGATCGTAGTAATCTCCAAAAAGAAGTCTAGGACGACTCTTCTGAAGCGCCATCCGCCATAGCCTCTTCCGTGGGGTCCAGACAATGGAATATGCAGATGCTACCTTATGTCCTTTTTTGTCCGCTCATCACTTCTTCCGAGATTTTCACCAAAGCAGCAGGCACGCGCGGTTTGGCTTCATAGCCTCACAATCCGGCCATCGATCAATCAATAAAACAAAAAACACACCCACTTCGGGCAAATTTTGTAGACGCCCTCCGACGTCAAACAAAATAGAAAATCAAAAACATAATCTCTCCCAACAAACACACGTCGATCACGACCGCTCCAGTCAGGTTATATCGCCCGCCATCTTGAGTTGCTCCCTTGCGTCCGCCGTCTCCCATAGACATCCTCTCACCAATCTCTTCCGTAGACAATTATCCCAATCATAGACTCGGGGTCAGTATTTACGTTACAATTCCCCGCTTCCCCGTAAAAATTTTATGCCGCGAAGTGAAGTAAAATTTGACCTAACCTTCCTCTCTACTCTTCTCAATTACAGAAAAAACTGAAAACAAAGAAAACAAGTAACAACCAATATAAAACAAAAGTCAAAATTGACAAACAAAATGGTATATCTTAGTATGACAATACACAAAAAATCAAGTTGTGATACATTGGTGGTTAAGCATAACCGAAAAGCAAGGAAACACTTCATACTTATAATCCTCAAGCAACTTATAAAATAAATAAAAATAAACAAGTCACATGAACCAAACACTTCCTCACTTTATGAGAGTCAATTTCTCTAGGTTAACACTTGTGAGGTTTGGAGAACTCAAGCTCCCACTTCAAAATTTTCAAAAAATTATTTTTATTATTAATAATACCCTACTTAACTAATCCTCTCTTCCTCTTAACAAAAATTACAATTACCATGCAGTTTCAACAGGGTTTTTTTTTTTTTTTTTTTTTTTTTTTATATATGTATCTAAAGAATTAGACACAGTATACCAATATCCATTGGATAGTTTGCGTATTCACCTCCAAAAATTTTCCTCGTCGTATAGTTATAGAACTATTTGGTTGTCATTTAGCCATTGCTAAATAGTATAAATATGAGGGTTTACATGTTACAATACCTATCTATTCGTGTGGTTTCAAACAAGTACATTTGTCAATATCTATATATATAAACTTGCAAAGTACAATTTCTCTCGAAATTTTACATCTTCCTATCTTTTCAAATTGGTGCTCGATTTTTTTTTAATCAAAAATCGACACTGGATACACAAAAATACTTGATAAATTTACGCTGGTGTTAGCAGTGTAAAAATAGTACATATTTACTAAACCTATTGGACAAATCAACTTAAAAAATACTTATCAACATATTATAAACAGTGGTATTACTAGATCTAAACTATCTACTAATCATCTTCTCCTGTTCAAGGAGGCAGAAGATGTTTACTCCAAATTGGCAAATATTTGTTTGTTGTGTGCATGCATTAGCAGTACTACACTTGATACTTAATACTAATATTATTACAAAAAAATCATACTTTCTAAATGTCTATACTATATTCTTTAAGGAAAGAGATACCAACTTACTTTAGACATAATTATAAACTTAGAATATACATTAAACATTATAGTTACTAATTAACAATTAAAACTATTTTATTATCTGTGTGGAAGAAAGTAGCTCAAAATCTCCCAGACAGAATATATTAACTATCCTTTTCGAGTGTGTCGTAGTAATCTCCAAAAATTCTAATTTAACTTTTACTCCGGTGCACTCCAAAAGCATAATTTTACCTACGGCTAAACAAATTAAATACAAAGAATACCTACTATAAATATATACATACTGTCAGGTAACACACCATCAGACCGGTAACCGATTTAACTTTCATTTAAAGTATTCGGAATTATTAGAGGTAATTAACCGATATACCGTAGCGACAACAATAATATCCGATATATATGTATATATCATGAAAATTCTTAAGTTTAATTTTCGAGGTACACTATTGGTATGTACCTATGTAAAAAAATAATCAAAATTATTATAAAAACAACAAAAAAATCAATCCCCGTTTTTTTTGTTTATTTTGTTAGGGCGCCACTGATCTAAAAGATCAGAGAAACAAATAATATGTTTCTATTCTAGTCTAATGAGGATAAGTGTCAAAAAAATATCATCAATAAATTAGAATTTGTGTTTGTTCTGAGCACCTGTATTGAAGGTACCAAACTCCAGTACATGTGACCACAATAACACATTTGAAGAAACAAGTGGAGCGACATGAAGGATTGGTAGTCCCACATGCAACCACACTGTCATCTTCATCTTTAAGAGACGCGTACTATCTCTTTTTTTTTTTTTTTAAATAGCGGATACAATTCCTCTTTCGAATAACTGTTAATGTTGTTAATCTCCATTGTAAACAGAATTAAATTACTTATTTATAAATTATCCGAGACGCAAACAATCGTGTACACGCAACACCATCTATTGTCAAAATCATGAATCATTTTAATTTCATTTATTTAAATTTATTTGCATTAGTTTTAGTTACCGACGCCAGGAAATGCCTGTGTCGCAAAAATAATTACCGTTTCTTTCAAGAATAACAATGTCACAAATATGCCCAAAATTACGACAATTAATATTTACCAACCTTCTAATGGCGTGATCGCTGACCTCATGTATGCACACATATACATAAACAATATTATGATATAATTAATAATATTTCTGTATCAATCCATACATCACACCACACGAACTTCACCCATCAATTCCCGAGTCCGTGTCCATAATATATTAAATATTATTCACAAAAAACGTTGAGGCGCCAAAATGTAACGTCTCCGGCTATTGTTCTACTCATCTCAAGATTCGTGGGTGAGACTGATGGATGAAGCACAGGGAAGTGGGATGTATATCATGACACAGTAAATAAAACCCTATTTAAAGGAAAGAACATAATTTATTGATTCTAAAACCACGACTATCATGGTGGAGCAAAGAGGAAGAGAAAAGAGAAGGATTAAGTTAAAACGAAAAGGTTTAAATAATAATTGATGGCTCTTATGGTCCGATTCTTCTCCTCAGCATCATGGAAGGCCTCTCCAGGTCCAGATGCTCACCGATCGTAGTAATCTCCAAAAGAAGTCTAGGACGACTCTTCTGAAGCGCCATCCGCCATAGCCTCTTCCGTGGGGTCCAGACAATGGAATATGCAGATGCTACCTTATGTCCTTTTTGGTCCGCTCATCACTTCTTCCGAGATTTTCACCACAGCAGCAGGCACGCGCGGTTTGGCTTCATCGCCTCACAATCCGGCCATCGATCAATCAATAAAACAAAAAACACACCCACTTCGGGCAAATTTTGTAGACGCCCTCCGACGTCAAACAAAATAGAAAATCAAATACATAATCTCTCCCAAAAAACACACGTCGATCACGACCGCTCCAGTCAGGTTATGTCGCCCGCCATCTTGAGTTGCTCCCTTGCGTCCGCCGTCTCCCATAGACATCCTCTCACCAATCTCTTCCGTAGACAATTATCCCAATCATAGACTCGGGGTCAGTATTTACGTTACAAGCTCTTATAAAAAGTTATCAATTTACACATAATTTTCTTAAAATTTACTCGTGTATTAGATCAAGCTACTTAAAAATACATATTTTGAGTTAAAAAAAATAGAAAATGTCTAAATGTTGGCATGAAACAGCATTTTAAAGAAAAAAATATTTTTTCACATTTTTCTATATAAATAACTCTTCTTGCGCCATAAATATTCTAACAAATTTAACATCAATAGAAAAGGAGGATAAAATAGCAACTGTACAAATCATATCATTTCTAAGCTTAAATTGTCTAATACAACTGTGTTCATCTGAAGCGACCGGCCAGGCGAGTATGTTTTTCTGTATTTATTTGTACATAATGAGATAGAGAATAATAAGAAATATTTGTACTACGACCTTGAGGTGATTTTTCACAAAGAACGCCGCTATACAAATCATCTAATTATAATTATTATTATACCTACTTCGAACATTTATTTTATTTTATTTTATATAATAGTCCTCAAAGGAATTAGGAAGGTGAAGGGCCACTCTACATTTTTAATATTACGTGTGAAATTTTGAAGAAATTCAATGGACACCGGTCGATTAAAAAACTTTGTACGTAAAAATCAGGGAAAATTTTTACAAACATATTGCTAAATGGTCCTGTATAATATTATATGTCAGTACATAAAATTAATACCATGTATATTATAATGCGGCATCACATTCATTGGTCAAATGCATTGTACATATAGTTTGGTATTACAGATTGATGAACCGGTGAACGCAATTTGTTAGCCATAAGTAGAAATAATAGTAATATTTTTTTTTTTTTTTTTAATTTTTTTAAATTTTTTTTTAATTTTTGTACCCTGAAGATGCTTATGTTAAGCGAAACCGGTCGGTCGTAATAAAATTAAATAAAATTCTCGTGGTTATAAACAAAGTTATTGTTTTATTTTCATTAAATATGCTAACCGCAAAGTGACTGCTTTCTATCAAAAAAAAAAAAAATATATAAATATATATATATATATATAATAGTGTCTATAATGTATTATTTTTATTATAATACTAGGAAATAAAGGCTTATTATCTATGGAGCGATTCGTATTTAAAAATTTCACTGATGTCACTGGCATGACCATTTTTCGTGTATAGGTCGATATACTTGTTGACCGCCATGGTGGCGGGGTTTGTGATTAAATACTTGATATATACACCCGCCAGGTTGGAATAGTTTGGGGCAATCGGGTCAAACTGATCACTTATCACGTTCGAATAATTGTGCACACGTCGAATACATACAGCATAGTTTAGTGACGTAATACAACTATTTACTACTCATTGAAACTATTTACGCCATTAAAATAAAACATTCAAGATTTGTAAAGGCTTCTAGAAACTTTTCGTATTGTTATCTTGTACTAAAAACTATTTGTAGCGCCATTCGGATGAATTTGTTACTAAATAGCGCTTTTAGCGCTTAGCCAAGGTTGTCTAAACTCTAAAATTATACAAATACATATTAAAAACTTTTCCGTAGCGTAATCTGAAGTTTGAATTCGCATTTCACGCCGGAACGAGCATAATTATTGTAGATGCTATGTAATTAAGAATGTTTGTTTTACACTAAGTACTGTTGTTTGTTTATTTACATGAAACAAAGAACTTCATTATTCGGAGACTGAGCTTAAACTATGTGTGTTTATACAAACGAAACGCAATAAATCAGTTAAAAAAGATTAATTGTTCGGTACAAAGATATGTTACCAAAAAAATTGTGCGTTTTTTGATTGAATGAAGTATTAACGGGAATAAAAACATTGATTCTGTGCGGAAACGGGCTGTCCGTTTGATAGACTCGTATGGAATGCAATATTTGGAGCACAGACGTCAGGTGGGAATGCTGTCCTTGTTCTACCGGTATTTCAACGGAAGATGATCTGAGGAACTAGCGTCATTAATCCTTTCGGCACCGGTGCACAGTCGGGAAATACGCCAAACGCGCGCCCAACATTTGTACACAGTTGACATTTGCCACACAGGAACGTGTCGCTTCTATGAATGGTTCTTGTGTTCTACAGCTCGGCAGTGTAATTATTTGCCGTCTTCTGTGTTTCCTCCCTCCTACAAAATGGGTCTCTTCAAGACCCAGGTTCACTCTTTCCTATCCTCTAAAATACCCTCCACACAGTATCCCCAAAGATGAAATAGGCGTTGAGGGAAATTATTTTCCACAGGACCTCATGTGTGAGGTACTGTAAAAAAATTAAGGGAAAAAAATTCAGTTACTGAAATTAAGGTTTAGATACTGAAAAAAATCCTGAAAAAATACAATTATTTTCATCTTACAATGCAAACTATTTATTTTTCAATGGTTATTTCATCATTTTTTTTTGCGTATATACTAGACTAGTAAAGCATAAATAAGAAAAAAAATAGAGCTGATGAAAATTTTATTCAAATATTGAAAAATTCCTTACATATTGAAAAATAACTGTTTTATTGGATATTACATTTTTTTTATTTTTTAAAATAAAATGAAAATTTTCCCAAGACCTATTTTAATTAAGAAACCACTTTCAAAATATGTACATACATTTTTTTTTTAAACAAAAACTGCTCTATTTTTTGACTCATATACATTTACAAACAAAATTATTTTTAAAATCCTACTGTCGATAAATTTTAACTTCTCTTCATATAATTCTAAAAAGCTATTTTCCCAAGCCCCCGGTGTTGTTTGGTTTTGGTTGACTCCTTGTTTTACATTTTTATGTAAATTCAGTTTTTGGCGAAGATAACCTGACTCCTGTCTTACAATATTACTATTTATGAACTGTTTTGTGAATGTGTTATCTTTGTATAACCTGTATAATGTTTTGTAATTTTATTAGATGAATAATGAATATGTACCTAAGGAGGAGAACTGTAGGAATAATGTCAAGAATAAGTAAGAATTTATTTATTTATTTGTAAGAAACAAACAGCTTTTAGTACAGATTTATATACAAAGGAAATTTTACAAAAGGTAAGCCAACAAAGTTTCTTATGCTAAAAGTGGTGAAGTAAGTATGTTTTATTACAAAAAAAAACAAAATAAGAAGTAAAGGAGGAGAGGAAGAGGAAGATAGGATCGGGACAGGAGATGCTCTCGATACATTTTACAGGCGTGCATCACAATTTGCATATATGTTAAGACGGTCTGCGTGGTTGAGTCGTTACAATCTTTGGCTATCAATCAAAAGGGCGCGAATTCATATCTGATTAAATTGTGTTATTTCACAATTTATTCATTTAAAAAAAATTACGTTGCTTGAAATGGCTTTAGCCGTACTTGGTGACCAGATCTGAATAGCAGGAACTTCCCCACCTTCCTCTACCCCATCTCTTTTCCTCCGCAATAGATTCAGCCTCACGACATACCCCATTTGGGGATGCCATAGCCCCACTGGCTCCAGACGGTTGTGAGCAGTTAGGACTCTTGTGTGGTATCACATAATAAAATAAAATAATAAATAAATAATATAATAATTTCAATTTGTCTAATTGTAAACCGGTTGAATCGATATGTAAAATTTTTAAACATTTATTTGAATCAAATGAATGATTAGTTTTTTTTTAATTTTTTTATTTATTAATTCATTTTTTGAAACATACATTCACACAAATAAGGTACAATGATTATAAACATTTTGTTGTTGTTGTTTTTTTTTTTACATTAAATTATAAATATATCTGAACAACCTATGAGTAATGTATATAAAACAAAAAAATCCCACATAGGCAAGGCCAGTGCGTGGGTATACCTGGTATCAGTTAGTTGCAGTATATTGGTTTATTTGTATTAATACATGGATGTTGAAGGTTAGTTAAATAAAAGATTTTAAGTTAGATAAGAAAACAAATCGAAAAATAAAAAATAGAAAAGTGGGGAAAATATACAGTTATAGCAGGAAAAGGTTGATATCTTTGGTTTTAATCCAGTTTTTTATTTCATTTTTGTATGTGTTTAAAGATAATATGTTTGGACACTTACATTCTGTACATAGAAAATTAAAAAAATTAGGAGCAATAAAAAAAACATGTCTCTGCGCAAGCCTAGTTTTACACAAAGGTACTTCAAGTACCTTATTTATCCTGTTACTAGAACGATTTTCATTTTTTTGGGAATAGTTTTTTTCTTGAAAATTCATATTTTAGGCACTGTAGACAATAAATTTTTCTTATATCTAACAGCTCAGCCTCATGGAATAATTGCATAATTTAAAATATGATTTGCAAATTCAGAACAATTGTTATTATTTAAACACCTTAGGTGTTCTTTAACTCTAGAATACTGAAATTTCTAGATGTAAAAATAGTTTATTTTTTTCTTAAACTTTTGTTTAATATATTATGTTTTAATTTAGTACTACATATAACCGTTATTTATTGCAATCCGTTTAATTACATTTAATTCTTCGTTAAAATTGTTTTTTGACTAATCTACTAAGCATGGAATGAACCTAATAATTTTTGAGCAAAAGGATCATTATAAGTATTATGTATAACGATGTCTGTATAAATATCTTTACGATGAATATTAAATTCAAATTTATTTTTAACAGAAATATTTCAGTCGAAGAAATTAATGCTAAAATTTTGTCCTATTTCCATGGTGAATTTAATCTCTTTATGGAGTTTATTTAGGGATTTAATATATATTCATATTTATTGAAATTTATTAATATTATTGATATTTATTAATATTTATTAATATTTATTAACATTATTAATATTTATTAATATTTATTAATATGTATTAATATTTATTATTATTATTGATATTTATTAATATCTATTAATATTTATTAATATTTATTAATATTTATTAATATTTATTAATATTTATTAATATTTATTAATATTTATTAATATTTATTAATATTTATTAATATTTATTAATATTTATTAATATTTATTAATATTTATTAATATTTATTAATATTTATTAATCTTTATTAATATTTATTAATATTTATTATTTTTTAGTGTAATCATAATAAAGTGCACTTGAAGTGAAATAACACAAAGCTGTGTTATATAAATTCTATGTTATTTCTATTATTACTTATTTCACATTAGTGCTTGCTATTAGAAAGTCGTTATTAGATAAAAAGTAACTTCCCGTACCATTCTCCCCGGAAAATTTTGCACTTATACTACGATAATTATATTACATGTTTCTTTTTCCAACCCTGATGTATGGCAGTGGGGCATGGAACTGGCGGAGGAAGGATGAAAGTAAACTGAATGCTGTAGAAATGAGATCTCTCTGGCAAATGTGTAGTAAAACCATGTATGATCGTGTTAAATATGTTGAGGTTCGTAAGGATTGCAAGGCTAATGTAAGCGTAATAAGTAATATAAAGAAAGATACACTTAGGTGGTTTGGGCATGTAGACTTAATGAACGAAGCAAAAAGCCTAAAAGAATACATGGCGAGAATGTGAATGGAAGAAGAAGCCGGGGACGTCCGAGGAAGACATGGCGCGATCAAGTGAATCAAATGGTTGAGTCGGGCCATGTCAGAAGTCGGAATATCAGAATGAGACTGAATGACATGAATGTGAAGGAAGCAAGAAGTGTTCGCCAAGATTGAGTTGTTTGGCGGTCCGTCCTCTCTGTCTATCCCTGTGACACATTTTTACTAATTAGTTTTGAAGCTCAAAAAATCATTCGGTTTACTTTTTAAAAAAATTTGGGAAGAAACAAAGTGTAGGAAAATATATTAATAAGTTAAGTTAATGGGTATAAAAAAAGTCTTCATTCAAGACACAAGTCTTTGAAATCCTTCCTTACAATTTCCTACCCCTCCCCAACATCCTTCAGTTCCACTACTTTGCCCAAACGGATATGTCATATTCTATCTGGCAAAATAATAACGGTTCTATGACAGTTGATCCCCCGAGAGTTGGCTCCCCGACACTTGGCCGCCCGATAGTTGATCCCTCGGACAGTTGATCCCCTAAAGGATTATTTCTGCTTTGCATCCTTATTTGTATGTAGTATGCAGAGAGTATAAGCGGCCATATAACAAAAGTCGATATACTTAGTATTTCAGGCGTCTTGACTAAAAATCCGCTTCCAAATATTTTTACTAACAAGAATGCCGAGTCCTCGAAGGAGTATGCAGTGAGAATATACGGCCAAATAACAAAATGTGACATACTTAAATATCGTATTTTTTTGTACGGCTGCATATCCTCTCTGTATACTTATTTTACAAATGAGGACGTACAGCAGACATAATTCTTTAGTGGATCAAATGTCGGAGGGATCATCTGTCGAAGGGATCAACTGTCGGAGGGATAAACTATCGGGGGGATTAACTGTCGGGGGGTCCAACTGTTGAGGGATCAACTGTCGGATCACCAATAATAAGATGACGAAGTTGGCGATAATTTGATTTTCTTCATTTTAAGGCGAAAAAGGTTATTTTTGCCTTTTCACGCAATTGACGCAAAATTCATAATTTTGGGGTAAATAATGCAAATTTTCGTATTTTTCAAGCAATATTTTAGTAAATTGAAAAATTAATGTAATATTACACATTCTAAATATAAGCCTATGTTTTTGATAATCCTGATTGGCTACATAATAGAGCGCAGCTGATTTCATGTCGAAAACGCCGCCTACTGTCATCATTTAATTGATTTTCAAAAAAAAAAACATTTTTGTTGCAAAATTCCACGGCTTTTGTTGAAAAATAATACTACTTTTTTATAAAAATAACTAGAAATTCACCGAAAAATAGCACGTAATTTTAAGTTCCCTACAAATTAACTGTACGTAGTCTCAACATTCCTCTTCCTTCCTCAAAATTCTTCCACCTTATAATGTTTCCCAAATGGGATTGTCCCAATTCCTCTGGCTCCGGGCAGTTGGGAACCTTCTGCGGTATCACTTTTTTTAAACCTGTTTTAAATTTTTTTAGTTCTTGCCTAGCAACATAGAAAAATAATTTCCAAACTGTAAAAAAAAGAACACTTTTAATTTAATTCCCTTGAGAAATTATTTCGTCCATCATAACGCCATCAGGGAGGTTCTCTGGTGCGTCATGTAATTACGCGATAGGCCACGGTGAGTCAGTGCACCCCTTTCCCGCAAACGGGGCAGCTTAACGTCCAGAACGACATGGCAATAATGAGATCTGTAGGATGAACTTTTCCAAGTCGTTCGCTTATAAATGCACCCGGAAAAAAATTGTGAAGGTTTCGCGATTGCGAAATATAATTCTGAATTACATTTTTTAATACTTTTTACCATGTAAATTGCTTCATGTGATGTCATAATGCTAGATCTAACTTGACGTGAAAGCTTTCCGCTTGTCTATTATAAAATAAATATGTCAAAGTGGAAGGAAAATACATTTATTTCAAAGCACGAACGTTTTATAAGTTAATTTATATTGAATACTTTGTAATAGATATCTGTCATCAGTGGCGGTTCGTGAATTTTAAGAGTGCTAGAATGATAAACTTCTATGAAGATTTTCAGTGCCAACAGTAAGATCGTTTTATTAGATTATTAGTATTGTTTTTTTTTTAAAGTTATTATTTGTGTTAACCATATATAATTCAAATTAGTATATGATTGAATCTTTATTTTAGAATGTAATCAGTGTGAACGCAATCTCTTAATAGACAACTTAACGAAATTTATTGTACCTTTCGATGCCTCAATGCCTTTCAAATGTCAAAGATATAAATTGAATCAACTGCATTATTCCTTTTTTTTCTCACGAATTCTCAGCAAACAACAACCTTAATTATCTTACTTTAGAGATATTTAAGCCTCGCCGGCCCATTGTATTATGCAAGCAGAAATATAACCAGTGTTAAAAATTACAGTGTTTTTATCTAACAAGTAACAATTACTCAACCGAGTCAAGATATTCTCGACATATTCAATCTATCAAAAAACCCATGACCTACATGGGACAGATCGAGGACTTTCTGGGGCAGGCAAATCTTTATATAAAAAAAAATATTATTTAAAAAAAAACTATTTATGCTACAACCCCTTTCATTCATGTCTTTTTTTTAAATATTTGCGTTTCAACACTCCAAATACTTCTTTCTTAACTTGAATCTACTCAAAACAATTAACTATGTGCTGTGCCAATCTTTAATCAAATACGGTATTAAATAGCATGGGGTAGAACTACTGATGCCACCTCTGATCCCATCTTTAAAGCTCAGAAACTAATTATAAAGATTAGTCTAAAACTACCGATCACCAGCAGTTCAGACGAAATCTTTAGGAGAATCTGTGTTTTGAATATTAGGCAACTTTATGCTAAAAACATACCGACTTATCTCTTTAAACACAGAACTCTACTTGACAATGTCCAAACGCGATTCTAAATCTAAAGGGCATAATCTCTTACTTAACCTTTTCGCTAAAACAACATTTGGCCGAAGAGATTTTAGTTACTTTGACTTAATACAAATTACGATAAATATAAATTGGACACTATGATTTGGATCACTAGCCAAAAACAGCTCAAAATTCAATGATTTAAAAAAAATCCCGATTAGTATGATACAATGTTCAATTGAACCTTCAAACTTTTTACCATAACATTATACTGTAAATTGTAAACTTTGTAAACTATAAATTGAAAACTGTAAACGTTATCTGCTCTCAACACAGGTTCTCCTAGTGAGACAGGCACAGTACCATAACCCTTGTTACGGTGGCGGAGGAATGACCCGACAAATCTACGTCGGTCGCCAGAGTTACGGTGGAGAAGAGGGAAAGTAGGACTAGGCATAGTAAGGAAGGAGGAGAGGATGGGGCCCCAAGTTGGCCTCTAGTGTTACGGTTGGGAAAAATAAGGGGGAAGAAGAGGGTTGGTGAAAAGAAGGCAGTACAAACTCACCTCGAGGCTAGAAGCAGGACTGATCCCAGGTTCCACTGCGGTTTGCTCAGCTGGTAAAACAATGCGTTTCTCATCTCAAAGTCAATGGGTCGGCCGCAGCCTTATGATCGGAATAGGTAACTAGCTAAACAAAAGAAGAGATGTGTACTTTTTATTCAGGGTTTATTTATAGCAAAACGTGGGCAGGTAAATTACATACGGGATTCACCACAAAGCTTGGTACCTATTCTGTTCCTGAAAGATCTCTCTCTGAAGGTTCTCCAACCGGACATGTTATTCGAAAAGGCACAGCTATAAACAGCACATATACGAGGGGAGAAATATAGTAGCAGCTTACATGAGTAAATGGCAATCGGGTGACGCCGATGGCATGCCTGGGTCCCCACGCGGACAACTTCCGCTGGCTCACAGGTAGGCAATGCACTCCAACACTGATTTTATCAATTATAGTTAAGCAAAGACTAGGCGTATACAAGGTGCCCATGTGATAACTGGCTGCTACATGATCAAGGCACACACGCAGCTGATGGCTCGGTGCCTGGATTAGGAAATCCAATGGCGGGCGTTCGCGTGCCCCAAGGCACCTGAACGTGCTTGACAACTCTGTGTCTGGATTAGGAATGATGAAATGGCCGGTCCGCTTAGCGGGTCCACGCCATCCAGCCGACGGAAATTATGCTGTACGCTGTCTCATTGGTCAATAATTGTGATGTCCGGCGAAAACGTGCCTTATTGGTTGTAGCGCCGAAGAGCGGCCAGATTTATCTTAATTTAAACTAGTCGCTAGAAGTATTATTCTTTCAACGACTAGAATCTCTTATTGATTTGTGTTACGTAACACCCTTTTATGACGTTAATATTGTATTGATGAATAAAAAATTTTTTAAAAAAAGAGTCACGAGCTATCATTGCTAGACACAAAGAAATGAAGAAATTTTCTTCTTTATCTAATTCGCCGAAATCCAATATTCTAGAAATCCCTTTTCAAATAAATTTATACTTTGAAATTAAAACGAACAAATTTTTATTTTACTCTTTCAAAGGGGACAGGAATTGGTTATATAAGTAGTTCGATATTAAATGGTCAATTATTTTTTGTTCGATATCAAACAATGAATGCATTTTTGCGCAACGGTTGAATCTCCATATTTTGGCAGTTTAAAAAATAAATATTGCCAGTTTCGATTTTAAAAGTTCAAATGAATATTATTTGCATGCGAATCGCATTCTAGGTTTGATTTATTTAGCGAATCAAACTGGCGTTTTTAAAATTAGTTTTCAGTGCGAAAAATAATCTAGTACGGTTGGATTATCAGTTTTCTGAACCCATTACATAAAATAATGGTTAATGTATTCAATTCTTTTCCATGAAACGGATTTATTCATGTATTCATTTTTTATAGGTAGCTTCAGAATATTTATACTGAATCGCTTTACGTGATGAACGTAGTACAATTTGGGATTCGGGTATGGGTACCGCCCCCCCGGGAACCATTTATTAGATAACCATCACCTCTACCATAGGTCAACCCAAGTAGTTCGCTACGTTTGGTGACTTAGCGGGGGTTCCCGGATTCGTGTGGTGATGGCGGCGGCGGCCACCAGGCAATTGGTGGCGGCGGATGTCCCGGCCTACCAATTGCGTGGTGGCCGGATCGGGAGAGCCCGGTTGAGGGAGACCCCTTGACCTCTTTAGCCAGACTCTCTCCACCCATCGTTTTGCACAGCAGTGGAAGGGATGAATTAATACGTCCATCACTCTTGGACACATTGCCCCCCAGATTCTTATCACCACTTATATCTTTTTCCTTCCCAGAATTTATTCCCCCCTCTTTCCCTAAAAATACCGTTCACACAGCATCCCCAAAGATGATATACGACGGACAGCAATTATTTTCTCCAAGACTTCCTATTCTCAGTTATTGTAAAAAAAGTAAAGCACGTCAACATGGACTTATTTTTAATACCGAAGTTGACCACCAGGGGCCCGATTCCGGTTCGTTTTAATAAGACATTGTCCTTATCCTTAGGGTTAAAGACATTTTGCTTAACTGCGGTTCAGATTCAATGTCAATGACAATACATTTTTAAGGGTGTTTGTGGTTTAATTATCACATTACACGTGTAGTTTATTATTACTTCGTTTATCTTTAAAGAATTTAAATTTTAGAATTTAAATCACATTTATTTCACATTTCGGATATCTGGCATAGGTACTTTACAAACCTCAAAATTTCGTTGACTTGTTTAATTTAATAGCATAATTCTGCGACAAATAACACACTACTAATGTTAACAGTGAATACTTACGATAATTTATAGTTTTTACTTTGTTAAAACTACGCAAATATCGATATTTATTTCGCCTTGATTTGTTATTATTGATTACTTGAATGTCATTCGCTGAATGACAACTGTTATCCGAGAGGATTGGAACCTCAGTTAAGCAAAAATACTTTAAACCTAATGTAATGATAATGTCTTATCCTTAAAAAGAATCAAAATCGGGCTCCCGTTCTTGGGAAAATTCATTATAACTCTTACATGTCACAGCGGTTGCTATTTGTGTACCAGCGTGAAAATCGACTTAACCACAAAGCAATAAGGCTGCATTCGAATCGATGTTTCACCCTCTTACGGCTTACGAGTTGAACAACTTTGGTAGTTTTATGGCTTTGGAATTTATGCAACAAGTGAAAGTAAGTGCATTTTGTGTCGTATTTGACCAACACTTTTAGCTATTTTTGCATTCCAGTATTTTTTGTAAGGCACTTCAATTTAGCGGATAAAACACGAAGGTACATATTACATCTTCTTCTTCTACTTCTTTTATCATATAAAGAAGAATGCCTGGGCGGGTGGCGTGTGTTTCTTTTGTATATAAATCTACAGGATTTTTCCCAGCTTGATGAAATTTTACATACTTGACCTACAAAATAAGAGGAAGGTCACTGTGTGCATAAGATTTCTAAGTACCACCCCCATCCCCCTTTCCTATCCTTAAAACAAAATTTTGGTAATTCTTGATGAAATTTTGCACACTTGACGTTCAAAATATGAGGAAAAATTCTCGGTACTCGTAGGGAGTAGGGATACAAGTAGGGGTAGGAGTAGGGGTAGGTTTAGGGATTATAAAAATCTACTCAAAACTATTATTAACCTCGGGCAACGCCGGATACTTCAGCTAGTAATTATATTTAAAAAAATAACACGAAATTAACACAAATACTTCTCTGCAAAATTCTAAAAAAATAACAGATTTTTTATTTTAAGTGAATTTATACTTCATTTACAATATATATATATATGTATATTCCATTTTAATTTTAAGGTTCTCTAGTGCATTCTGTGTGGCACACTAAATGGCTTTCAGCCATCAGTGATACGTTCGAATCGTTTATCAATTTTTTTTTATACACGTGATGTCCACGCTATTCCATGCAAAGTTTAAAAGGAATTGGTTAGAATGCCATGAAAAAAATAACTAAACAAATATTTACTGGTTAAGATGTATTAAATAGGTTATCATTAATTGCGTTTTTAAAACGGAAAATTTACGCTGTTAATACAGAAAACCGAGTCAAAACATGTTGCTGCAAACCGCACGATATTTTACAGTTCAGTGAACAATTGTAATTACAACTCAGTTAAAATCTAATAACATGTTGATGGGTACTTTATTTTCTACTGTAATTTTTTCTATAAGGTGATTGGAACACATATTCAACATTTGTTACATTTCACATTGGTGTGTAATTGCAATATCTTATTTAAAGCCTCACTGCATCACCGTTCCCCAAATAATTTTTTTATGTTTGATAATTTTTGATCCCCTTTGACGAAATTTGATATCAGTTATATATATATATGTACATTTAATTTTAGGAGCACGTATTTAAGGACGGAATAGAAGACAATCATTTAAGGAAAAAAGTTGTTGCGAATATTGTGTCTTTTCTTGTTCGACTCTCTACTAGGCCCATGTCTGCTGAGCAGGTTGGGAGTATTTTTCTGATAAAATGTTACGGATTGAATCATTATTTCTATATTTGAAACTGTTAATACATGGTGGAATTCCATTATAATGACTAAATAAAATACACCTTTTTAAACACTATTCCACTTTTTATTTTTGTCCGTGACCAGTTTCAGCCTGTGACGACTATCTTTAGGAAGATAGTGTTTAAAAAGGTGTCCTTCATTTAATCATTGAATTGAATCATGTTATCCGCGACTTTCAGCGAGTTTGCTGGAATAAATAAGGATTGATTATTTTATTTATTTTTAATCAACAACTCCCAAATCGAAACACCAAACCGAAAAGACACAGAAAAGAAAAATATTATGGTAGCAGTAGGGATTCGAATCAAGGAGCTACCCTAATCTATCCCGTCATTTTTATTGGTATCGTACTTCGATTTCTAAGAATTATGAATATTCTACCCGAATTTATTTTTAATCGTTACATATACCTATCCGGTTTTTATTTATATGGGATATCTGTTGACTTTTTCAAGGTAATTATTTAAGTCGTGGATTAATTTTTTTTAGGATTAACTAATTAAAGCTCATGAACCTCATTGTAATATATTTTTAATCATTGAAGATAATACTAATAGCTCCCACATTGAAACAGGTAACCGAAAAGACACAGAGAAGAAAGATATAGATGTGGTTAATCATTTAAATAAGTCGTCATAATGTGGATTAACCGCATTTTGAAAATAGCCCTGAACGCCGAAAAAACTGTGGTTAAGCTTACATTACGAAAACTTACTTTTATGATTTTATGTACCCCCACCCTCTACGACGGCCTCCATGGTCGAGGGGTAAGGCTCTCGACTACGAATCCGAATGCGAATACGAATTGGGGATGCCATAGTCTCACTGGCTCCAGAGGGTTGGGAGCAGTTGGAACTCTTGTGCGGTATTCATTTAAAAAAAAAACCAATCTTAACTTGCAGACCTTAATAATAACACTATTAAATTTATTTATTAAGAGATAATAAACTAAAATACTTCCAGAACTTATTACTAAAATTATTTATTATTAAATTTGATTTAGTTTAAATTAGTCACGTTAGTTTTGCAGCAAATTCGTAGATTAGGTCATCAATAATAAACATCGATTAGAAATGACTCTGTGTTCATTTGAGATTTATTCACTAATATATTATCATATATTTCGTTTCAAGTACCATTCTCCCTGTATACTGTTTAATACTCAGATTCTTGTTTAATTCAACAATAAAGTGAATATAGTGCCAACAACCAGTGATGTAACTTTTGATATGGTTCTCATTAATTTTGTTAATCGATGCACATGATAGTACTTTTTTATTACAGTAATTTATTTTACTTTAATCCTTTTCGTTTTATGGGATGAGTCTGCAAAAAGTATTAAATCGATTTCGTGCATGTTTTGTAAAGTCATTATACACATTTTTTATATCTCTTTAATTTTGGCCTACAATTTATGGTTTTCATCCAAGTAAAACATCAATAGGTTATTACACTTATCAGTGATTTGTGGGAAATGCGATAAGTGACATTCGGAAAAAAAGTGTTTTTAAAAAGTTATTTTTTAAAAAAGTTTTTTTTTTTTTAAATTTGAATACCGCACAAGAGTCCCAACTGCTCCCAACCGTCTGGAGCCAGTGAGACTATGGCATCCCCAATTGGGGAATGTTGTGAGGCTGAAGGTATTGGGGAAAGGAAAGAGAAGGGGAAGAGGAAGGTGGGTAAATACATGGCTATTCAGATCTGGTCACCAAACACGGCTAAAAGCTATTTCAAGCAACGTTTCAATTCTGAATGGTGGTCTTTCACCAGGGCGATACTGAGAGTATCTTCCACTCTGGAACGTGCGCAAATATAATATACATTATTTTTAAATGAATCAATTGTGAAACAGCACAAATTAATTAAATAAAATTTACTTAAATAATTATATTCCCTATAAAAATATGAATTGTTTCAAAATTTTCTAATATTGCCACAAACCAATATGTCCGATTTACACGGTGATGGTGGTACTTAAATCTACGACCATTGTTTTCAATCTCTCCTTTTTTTATTATTTTATATTTATTTTATAGTATAATATTAATTACATACAATGAGAACTTATATCCGCTAAGCCACTGCAAGTAGCTTGTCAGCAGGAGTTCAGTTCAACAATATTATACAATACAACAATAAATAACAATCATCATACAAATGTGGCGCAATAATAAAACAACACGTATGTTGTGATCAATGTACACAAGTTATTCAAAAAATATTTTTTTAAATATGAAAACAGCAAAACAGTTTTGTTATAGAAATACTGGACTCCAATTACATAATATCGATTTAAATAATATAATAAAAATATCGAAATATCAGCAAGTATTAAAGAAATTGAGGTATAAAAATAATAAAATAGTAGTACAGTTTTGGTACAGTGAGGATAGACTTAATATTTATTTATATTAATTTTATTTATTTATTTATTACAAAAAAATTACAAGATTATAACATAATACATGATATACATGATTTTTTTAACTTGTTATTATCCTACTCTCCATAATTTGAGCTCCAGTAGCTCGTGGTTATGGGAGGAGTATTTACAAACATAAGATAAAATGAATACATAGATAGAGTAGGTGATATGAAAATAAAATTAAAAACTTATTAAATAAATACAAACGTAAATCAACAAAACACTTTTAGACTAATAATTATAATTAACCAAATAGTAATTTATACGCTAGATAGTACATTATTAGAGGTACAATATATCATTATCTAAGTTCAGGGAATTAATTTGCCATTTAAATTGTTTTTATTTCAAAGTGTCGGTTATACTAATTTTGTTTTTAGATAATAATATATTGAACCATCTTATACCTAAATACAAATAGTGGTGCTGAGCCGTGGTCGTTCTTAACATTGGGATGGCTATTAAACCATTAGTTTTAAATCTATTGCTTATACTATCAGTGGAGTGAGTTTTATTGATGAAAAATTCTTTGTAAATTTGATGTAAGGCGTTTCTTTTATACAGTTCGGTAATAGTTGATACATTGAATTTACGAAATATCTCTATAGTAGGAAAGTCGTATGGTTTTTTAATGATGATTTTAATTATTATTTTTATAATATATAATAGTATATAATATATAATAGTAGCACCTAAATAATTTTAAATATACCCGCAGATATCAAGGATCTATACAACCAAGAAGACCGTGATATTTGTTTCCATCAATACAAAAGGTTACTTTCCAAAATTCGACGCTTGATTTCGAAATTTGACGCTCGAATTAGTGAAAATTTCGTCATAATTTAATTTCATCATAATTTTTTAATTTATTTTATTAATTTATTAATGCCCCGATGGGCTGTTACATATTTAAACGTTTAAATGATTTTGCGTACAGAAAGAAAAAAAGGCTTTAAGTTAACAAAAAAAGAACACGATACAAGGTTGGCATATAAGTCATAAAGCATTGCTTTTAAATTCGTCCGGCAATTTGTTAAATATGAATGGTACAATGTATTCTTGGGTTCGTTGACTATATTTATTTTGAAATAAACTCAAGTCTAAGTTAAATGAAATTACACTAAAGTCAACATTTCTCCTCCGTGGATTGACTTACGGAAATAATTACTAATGCATTAATTGTATATTATATTGAGGAAATACAAGAAGGCGCTGCAAAATAACGCAATAACTTTGCACGACGATGTTGTCTCTTACCCTTTGTGCTGCCTGAAGTGATGAAAACCCTTCTGAATAGATGCAGAGACTCCTTCAGTTAGCTCTCACTCCATAAGACAGATGGAAAATTGAGAAGCAATTGGTTGACATGAGAAATGCCTATCTCATACACGACCCCACTGTGAGACAGCCTGGGTTCTTACTGCCTCGTAAACTCTGATCTTCCATCAATAGTAAAAGATGCTCCCACAGCAGTTGCGGTCGCATGATGCGCATGCGGAGCCTAAAAGATTCGAATGTAGTTTAGTGCAGACTTCGTTCCCCGGCAGGATTGATGAGGTCTACAGAGCGACTCCTGAGGACATAGACTGGATCGCAGACCTAGATGTCGAGGTAGTGAGTTTATGCGTAGTTTAAGCCAAATTATCACTAAGTTTGATTGGAGACAACGTACGGAAAAAATCAGCAAAGATAGGTTAATAAACTTCCCATGTACTTTTCCTATTTTTGATTTATTAAATTCGCTACCGGTTTCGACACAACCCTGCCATTAACTAGCGTTCTTAAAACTGGATGTAAAAATGTTTTAAGAACGCTAGTTAATGGCACGGTTGTGTCGAAACCGGTAGCGAATTTAATAAATCAAAAATAGCAAATGTACATGGTAAATTAAAACTTCCAAACAAAATGTCTAAAAATTGCTATATAGTGAATGCCGAAAAAATATAAGAAATAATAAACTTCCGCTAGGTCTTTCTCGGTTGGGATTATTTTGTAATATTAAACGTAATAAAAAAATAAAAATCCATGAAGTCATTTTTTTTAAATTTATTTTTTTTTAAATTTAATGTAAATCAAATTTAATAATGTTATTATTAAGTTCTGCAAGTATTTTTAGTTGTTATTATTGTGACAGCATGTGTTTAAGGCCATTTTCAAACTGGCCTTAAACGCCAAAACAGCAGTCACAATAATAACAACTAAAAATACTTGCAGAACTTAATAATAATAACTAAAAATACTTGCAGAACTTAATAATAACAACTAAAAATACTTGCAGAACTTAATAATAACGTTATTAAATTTGATTTACATTATTTAAAAGAAAAATTAAATGGAGTTCTACGAATTAAACACAAAAACAATTAATACCATGGAGTCATATTAAAAAGAGTTGGAATCAACCAACGAAAAATACCAATAGTTAGTAATATTGCATGAATGCATGCATAGTTTTAAAATCCATGCAATACGATATATTATGAAAAAAAATCACATCACAAACCAAACTGATTGGTTATGTCTGTCGATCGAAACTGACAATATATTCGGTTGGCCGTTCTTTATTACCCTGTGAAATGAATACAATCTGCCGCCGCGCAAAAATAATTTGCATTGTTGTGGCTTGTGGCTCGGTAGTCTGGCATTCAGCTTGTCCCAATGTTGATAAATTCGGATCATTGTGGAGGCTGTTTGCTGAGCGACTTGCTCGAGCAGGGCCACATTTGCACAGAATTGCAGCACGGAGCTACTGAAATGAAGGAATTTCTCGTACATTTGCTTTATTTATTTATTAATTAATTTTTTTCGTACACACATTTACACAAACAAGGTAGAAAGGTTATAAACTTTGTGCAAAATTCCCAATTCGTGCAGTCCTTTTGCATAAATTAGAATGATGTTCTGCGGGCTTTGTCCTGGGTGATGTTTTCCTCCGATGCCATTTTCATCAATATCATATCTCAACTTCATGACTCGTCAATACTATCATCAATTGAATCTCATATGATTGGCTGCTATTTTTATGATGATTACAAAGTTTTACCTTTCAATAATGTGATTTTTAATATATAACTTGTCTTATAACTTAACTGTCTTTTAATTGAAGTATGGGTTGAGATCAGATTGGCAACGAATCGTCTACTAATTCCCTAATTGATTTTAATATAGTCCATAGCATTATTTAAACTCAGCCGATAACCTTCTGTTCGTGGAAGCCCGCACACACCTGGAGAGGTAAGATCCTGCGTACAGCTCCTGGAGAGTTTCAAGTCTCAGCAGAATTGGTACAAAGTGCCGATCACGATATAATTATTTTTATTTTTTTATTTAATTATTTATTTTAGAAACAAACAGTACACATATGAAATGAGTGGTATTCGAATTACAAGGTGACATGCCGCAATGTAATATCTAGTAAATGGTTATATACATTTTACCGGGCGGGGTTAGTACAATGCTAGGGAATGATGCACAGTGCTAAGTGTATGTATATGTGTGTGTGTGGGAGCGTGTATGTGTACCTGTATCTGAATAGTGCTATGTACTGGAGAGTTGTGATTGCGCATTTATGTTATGAGTTTTTTTTTCTTAAATGACGGTAGGGAGTCAAAAAATGTGTCGAGATTTAGGTTGGGATAAAGATTATTAAATGAAAAATTGGTGAATTTGCTGCAGCATTTGTTTTGTTGTTTAATGTGTAAAATAGTTTGTTGAGCGGGTACGTTTAGATGGTATATTAAAGTTAATTTGAGATAGGAGTTTAGGCCAGTCTATTTCATTATTTAAGATTTTATGCAGGAATACCGTATCCGTTACCGTTCGCCGTAATTTCAGAGATTGGAGTCCACAGTGATAATTATTGTTGTACTCGTATTTGAACCGGAGAAACATTAATGAATTTATTTTGTATTCGTTCTATACTATTGACATATGGCATGTATTTGAGATTCCTGACAGATTCCAGTGTTCTTCTGATTAATGACAAATAAAGCATTGTTAACGTACGCGAGTTTTTAAATGATTTACTTAATCGTAGTACAAATCCAAGCATTTTATATGACCAATCGGTGATTGATTCGATGTGCGTTTTAAATGTAAGTTTACTGTCTAGATGTACCCTGATATCTTTACATTCATATTTTGAGATGGCAGATTTATTGTGGAGTAAGTAGAAAAACGTAATTAAATGCTTGTTCCTAGTAAATGACATAGTGTGACATTTAGAAATATTGAGATCCAGACAGTTAGCGTCCCAATAATTGCAGAGCCTGTCTAAATCACTTCGTAGTGCTTTACAGTCGGATAGAGTGCGAACCACTTTAAACATTTTCATATAGTCTGTATACAATAAAAAATAAGAATTATGGAAACATGAGCCGATGTCGTTTATGTAAATATTGAATAAAAGCGGACCGAGGTGCGAACCCTGGGGAAGATCCGATGTTACGTTGATAGACTTTTAGAAAACGCCATTAATTAAAATAACTTGATTATGGTTATTAATATATGATTTAATTCGATTAAATAGGTCCCCGGGTATGTCGTGTGGAGCGAGCTTATTTAGAAGAAGTGAATGATTTACGCGGTAGAAAGGAGACCTTTGAAAAGTCTGTGTACATCGCATCGACCTGGTCCCTTTTGTCCATTTTACCATGCAGAAATTGATAAAAAAGGCCAGTTTTGATGTTGTAGACTGAATTTTCATTAAACCGTGTTGATTCTGTAAAATTATTGTCGAGATAATTGGGTATAATTGATCACAATAGTAACATAAAACAATTTATTTTCATTACGTAACAATAATTACTTGGAAAGGTAATTTTTTCGTATTCCAGAAAATTGTGTATCGAAATAATCTCGTATTAGATGTAAGATAAATAAAAACTCAAATCGAAATATAAGAAAAAAATTATGAATTACAGAAAACTTGGAAAAATGAATTATGATCTAAGTTTTTTTTGTAATATAAATCAAATTTAATAATATCATTAAGTTCAATTTTGAAAATGCTTAAATATAAATTAAATGAAGTGGCTTAAAACAAAAAAAAAACATTTAAATTATAATCACAAGCCACAAGGTGATTGCTTTCTTTGATGAAATATATATTTTGTTCCAATAGACAAATCCTAAGTAAGTATTGTTTAGGTCAATTTTAATTGCACCACCCATAACCATCCCATTAGCTCCTCGCAAGGGTGGAACGCCATTCTATTTAACTTTGCTATTGTATTCAGAAAAATACACACATTTGTAGTCATGTGTCTATATCACGCGACATTAAACTGTAATGATATATAATCACATTAATATACCTCCTAATTTTTAGACAGGGGTGAATAAATTTTGTGATATTTTCTTATGGGTAAAAATACCACTTACTAAAAAAATCACCAAATTATTGAATATGAAGATATATTATATTTAAATCCTCACATATTGCAACAGAAAATGTCATACAGTTATTTCCGATCTCAGCAATTTACTTTCTCAAAGAAAAGTTTTTTTTATTTAAGACGTTATAAATAATAATGCAAATTGTGATTCATTCCTAAATACGATAAGTGATAAAATACACAAAGTTGTATTTCATTTCGCATTTTTCAAGAGAGTAAATAAAAATTCTTTTCAGTTGCCCGAACTCGTCCACAAATCTTTATAACGACAAAGGAGCGCTTTGTCTCATAGGATACCTACAGAAACAGACTTCTTCGCAGACTCTTAAGCCTCGGTAATACGGAGCGATTACGAAGCTGCTATTTGCAAAGTAGTGTCGAAGTCGCTTCGTGTGACAAGGCATTCGCTGCGAGTTACTCAATTAGTAGCTTTTAAATAATCACACGATTCGATAAGAACATGTTGAACAAAAACTTTGGAAAAAAATACCATTTTCCAACATCGATATCGCTGCAGTGCTTCAAGAAGTTCTACGGTGAATACTTGCTGACTGCAGTCAGCCGCACAATATGATAAATGATAAAAAAAATGTCTGCTTTTGTTAGTGATTTCTTATATTTTTACATTTAATTTGATTTAAGTGTAGTATGCAACTTTATCTGATTTCAAGAGACACTGTTAAAAACTACCTGCAAACAGCCTCCGGAATGTATAGCTGAGCACTGTGATTTTTGTCAATTGCTAAACTTAAATGTTATGTAAAATAACTTACTGACAAATAAAAGTTTTTATAATAATATTTATCATTATTACCCGCAATTTCAGCGTCCACGTGACGTATTTGCCGGTCACGTGACATCTTGTATCGTCTAGCCTGACAACTCAAATCGCTAGTCACTAGTTATTAATATTTCATCTACTACATTTTACTCGCTACTAAATTCACTTTGTGTGACCGTCTATTAGCGGATACAAAAGTAGCGACTTCTCGCCGCGGTAATGTAGAAGCGTCAAAATCGCTCCGTGTGAGCGAGGCTTTATGGAGAAGTTTAATTTTATTTACGTGACTCCTCCAGGAGCCCATATTTTAAACGCTGCCTGCTGAGAAAATTTGGAATTTGTGAAGCAAAAAACGTGAATTACAACTCTGAATATTGTTCTTGACTAAGTGGAAATCCCGGAACTAGAATGCTACTAGTCAAAATGTATCAAATTGAGATAATGAACTTTGAATATTTGCAACTATGTTCCTATGTACATACATATCGACATAGAAATTATATGATAACGTAATTAATATTTTTAAACAGTGTTCTTAAAAAGTGGTGTAAATAATGTATTTCATATTAATTTTATTAATAATGACGTCAAAAAATAACTACAGATTTATTGAAGAAATTGTATGACAATATTTGAAAAACTCCTACCATCATCTTTATAAGCAAAAAAATGTTACTTGTGCAATGATAAGGAAGTTAGATGGAGGATAAATTTTACCCACGATGCCTGACGTACATTTCAATTTAGCTACTAACCGGCCAAACGTTATTTTAACATGCATAATCAATTGAAAGCATCTATCTTATCTGTTTATTATATTAGATGTAAGCGTGAGGAGTAAGATTAAGAAAGTGACGCTTATATGGTTTGGGCATGTAGAGCGAATGAAGAAGAAGGATGGCACGATCGATTGAATCAAATACTTGAGTCAGGCCTGTCAGAAGTCACAATAACAGAAGAGAATATATGAGACGATGTATAAACGTGAATGAAGCAAGTGTATGCAAAGACCGAGTTGTTTGACGGCACGTCCACAACTGTGACCCCTTTATAACTGTGCTTTGTGCCAGTTTAGCAAAATTCAATCAAAAACATTTACTTACACAGACACTAGTCGGTTATTAATTATTTTTGTTTATAAAATAAAACAATAACCTTGTTTTACATCACTTTTATTTATACTTTAGCCGACCGGGTTTCAACTTATACACTGTTGCCTGAAGAACTGCTAGTAGTGAAACCCGGTCGGCAGTATGTGATAAAAAGTTATTGTTTTATTTTATAAATTATAATGTCACATCACCAAGTTACCGCTTCATATGAAAAAATAAATTATTTTTGTGTTTAATTCGTAGAACTCCATTTAACAATTGGAAATTAATAAACGAACGAATGATTCTATATGACATTATTTAATAAAGTAAGGAAAATCATTTATTTACCACTTCTCAGTATGTTCACACTACCAAAACAATATAAGATATTTAAATAAATTAATTTAGAAAACGTTTTCATTTAAGTCCGGGGAAAACACTTTACAAATGTAAAAACCTCACAGAAAAAGAATTTTAAGTATTTTCTGGATAAATCGGTTTTACCGCCAGTTTGAAAATGGCGTTGAACGCCGAAACAGCTGTCATAGTAATAAAAACTAAAATACTCGCAGAACTTAATATATTATATTTGATTTTCATAGTCATTGGGCTTTCAATAAAAAAAATCATCATAGAGATAATATTTTCAAAACAAAATTATTCCTAAGTTAGTTTTTTTGTTTAGTTTAAAATGTGGCATTATTCTCTGGCGTCCATTTAAATTCATAATATCAAACTCGGTACTTAACTCAAAACAACCAATTTTTTCACTTATGTCAGTTTAGTTCCAGAAGTGCGAAGTACGGTCTGAACAATACATTACTTATTTTCCGTCTCCAAACACATTTTTTTTCTGAATTTTTAAAACCGTTATAACACAGTTTTAGGTAACGACGTTTGAAAATAACATAAGTCAAGGGAGCTTAACATTGTTGTTTTAGTTCTTAGTAGCTATAAGTCCACGTGCTAAAGACTTGAACTGAAACTTAGCCTTAATACTTTATTTGTATCAGGCTCCACTTATATTAATGGTAATACAGAATACATTAAGTTGTTTATTTCCATGTTTACTTACAAAGAAATTGTTAAAATGTTTGTGTTAGCAGAGGATTATCAACATTTTGTTTCAATTTTGTCCTTCTTAAATTAATAGCAAATTATTATATTTATATAAGATGCAATATTAACACAAAATTACACTACGGTTTTACTACAATATAATTTATACATCTTTTTATATTCGAGCCCCTCTAATACCTATCTGTTTGAAACATTTTTATGACAATAATTTTTTTAGATACTTGAATATTACAAGAATTGAAGTCTACAATTTTTTTATTAAGTAAACTAGCTGATGTGTTCCCAGCCTTGCTCGGGTTTATTTAAATTTATGATGTTGTGAATTCTTACTTGTCATTAGGGTGCCATAATTGATTTGACAGCGACTGTAACTATCTCTAAACAAAGAAACTATTTGAAAAATTTATTTCAATCCAAACGTTTATTTTTTCAAAACATATCAAAATAATAGAGTTCTTATGTGAGTACCTAGTTATGTTTTATATTTTGAAAATACTCTACCCAAAAAAATCTTCTTTTGAATATGCAATCTGTAGCTAATCAAAGTGTTATATCTATGGGCTAACCTAAATAAAACATGGCGGGTTCAATGTTTTTTATACTATTTTTAAAACGTTATAGTAACAGTTTTACATATTGGATTTCATTCAAACTACTTTCCAAACCTTAGCGACACTAATAAGAATATACTATGCTATTTTCAAGGAAACCGGTCCAGTGATATTTGAGAATATCTAGGATAAAGAAACAAACAAACTTACATTGATTTTTATACATATATAGATAATAAATATTTTTGTGATATATTTATCTGTGTATTATTTTTTAAATAAAACAAGTACTTTGCTATAAACCACTAATTTATTGGATTTTTAGGCCAACTCGAATCGCTTAAATCAAGCTTCGTCAGGACAAATAAATAACCAAAGAAAATAATACGGACTTATCCTATATACAGAAAAATCATAAGAAAATATAATAGAAAAAAGGAAAAGTAGAATAAAATATTATAAGGAGGCAACAATTGAAAAGTTTTTGTACATGAGAGGGAGACAACAATAACATATATTATGACAAATAAATAGTAAATAAAAACAGTTTAATGGAGAAATAATGAAGTCATTATGACAATTCTATAATGATTTTTGAACGACAGAGTATTAGCAAAATATAACATTTACATAATAATAATTAAATAAATGAGTGAGACAATATTATAGTAGTATTCATAACGACACATGAGGGGAAATTAAATAATTGAACGGACAAGGATTCAAAGGCTTCAAAACGTAATTGCTTCCTGTTAATCTCGAAACAGGCTCAGTCCTAGTGAAGTTAAACATTGAAATGTAAGTCTCGTACACGTTTACATGTGAAGAAGTAGTAAATAATATTAATACCTTTCCAACAAATAAGGTTATATCAAATAGGTTTCCAATAGGCGTCATAAAAAAACAGCCATTAGAGGTACTTCGAATCAATGATTTCGATGCACACAAATATTGTGTGCATCGAAATCAGACTATCTAGTTCTGGTAATTATGGTACCTTGAAAAAATAAAATTATCAAATATGTGAAGGGAAACATTGTAAAACATTGTCCAAAAAACTTTAACATTGCTGCTTCTGTGGCTACAATAAATGTATATCACTGTGCCATTGTAATCACTCCCTATTTCTAATAAATGACGCATGTAACAGAGAGATCCGTTTGCAACAGAGCTTTCAGCGGCACTACAAGACAACTCTAGGTTTATTGCGAGCTCTCATGTTAGAGGTATTTTCCCCTATTTCGGTGAACTTGATGAACATTTTAAAATATCAATTTTCTTTCTTGAATACATAATCAATATTATGGCCTCTCAATGGATTCTAAAGGTCTTATTATGTAAATTGGCAATGAATACTGCGCCATGCAATTAATAAGTGAAAGTCAAGTAAATAGTAGGTAGTTAGACACCAGAATATTTATCCACCTGATAATTTAGAATCACGTTTTAATCATCATAATCTTTATTTATTTTGGTTTGTGATTACTGAATATTCTTTACCATAAAATATTGTGTCAAAGAATTATTATGTACCCCTGTGCATTTAAACACTTGCTAGCTATTGTTTGGTGTTGGTGAAATGTATCAGAGATGGCGGTATGATGACCCTTTCGGGAGAAAGAATTGCGAGATGAATTACATAAAATTAAGATTAATAGGGTTGTCTGAAGAAATGCAACAATATTATTCGCATATTACCCTTCTTATAGAGCGGGAGATATTTTAGGCAAATTATTGCTCTCTCCAAATTAATTGGAATTTTCTAGACTTATTTCAACATCGTAGTTTTTTTGTGTATTAATCAGTTTGAGTGTTATCTTTTTCATTGAGAAAAAAAGTGCAATATTATGTATGTGTGATTTATTTTGACTCCTGCCTTAATTAATCAGATCATACGATTATACTATATGGATGGTGCTCCGATCAAAGGTTGGTGAGTGTTTTATGTGTATTTAGGAATATTATCATATTTTATTGCGCAAAACCTAATTATTGAAAGGTATAATGCCCGTTATTTGATGGGACTGTTTACGTGCCTCATTAGTAGGTATTTTTTTTTTTTTATTGGAGTTAATAATGATGCGACCTAACTTAAGAAAATAAAATAATTAAAAATGAATGATAAAGGTTTATGAATTGTCTATGCTTATTTTTTCAGTGTACTCTGCATCCTAATGAGGAAAACATTGGTTTCGAAACATCTTGATATTTATTTATTAAATTTAAAACAAAAATAATTCTTAATCATTATTTGAAAATGATGCCACAGAGTGATTTTGTATTATTTGGAGAATTATTTTACATTTAGTCTTGGTATAATTTATAACAGTTTTATTTCGAATCATGCTTGCAAGCAAAACATTTAATTTACACCACGTAAATAATGTGCCAAAAGCGAAATCTATTCTTGGATACCTCAAGGAAGGCTTTCGTCGTTAATATCCGGCCTCGCCGGAAGTCCAGCGGTGGCTGTATCCGGTCTCGGATTTCCCGTTGTGTGCGGTGTGGAGAGGGAACGGTTCCGCCGAGGCTGTACCTGCGACTCAGCAACTCTGCGACTAGTAATTTGAAACTACCAGACAAAAGGTGTGTCAGAATAGAAGGCTTCTTGAACTGAATAATTACGAGCCTTATAATATTGTGTTTAGCAAGGCTAACAGTCTGCAGTTCTGATACGCAGTTTAATGTATTTTGGCAGTGAGGAAAGGAATTGTGAGGAGATGGATGAAAATGTATAGAATGCTATATATGTGATCCATAAGGCAATCTTATAAAACCACTCGATTACAAAAAAATGGGTAGATCATTCCCCTTATTAATAATTTTAATTATACACCTGAGAAAAACAACGTGAAGTGGTCTGAAAGAACCTCCCCTTCATTTCTATTGAGTTTGTTGAAAGAATGACACATAATTAGAATAAAGAACGACACATATGGAATGTAAGAAGGCAACGCTGAGAACGGTGAGAATCAAAATAATGAGAATATTGTAAATGACGTAATGAGATTAGTGAAAATGATATAAGTTTGGTGAGATTTAAGTAATGAGAATGGCATCCAATTTATTGGAATAACTTATTGACGTTAATAAATTGCAATATTTAATCACTGAAGAAAATAATATTAACAAATATCAATGAAACAGAAAAAGGCAAGAATTGAAAATTCATTTTAGTCATTAGATGTCCCATGTAAATAAAAATCGGATAGGTATATTCGATACACTATCTAGGTAACAACTATATTCGGATAGAACTTTACCATCAGATAAAAGAGAGCAGCCAAAATATTTGAAATTATTTGAGGAAAATATTTATAATTCTTAAATTGAGATATGAGATTGATAAAAAAAAGACGGAAAATAATTAGGTCTCACTAGCTCAATTAATAAAGACGCCAGTTGTGACGGTTACTTTATAATTTCTTTGTTTTTTTTCTGTTTCATGTTTCATTGAGTTTTGTTATCTTGTTCAATGAGAATGGTATTGATATAAAATTTGTAAATTTTACCACAATACGTTTTAATAAAAAAAAATATTTGCTGAAATTCGCGTATAAAATAACGTTTGGTAAGAAATGAGAAATCGGCCATATAAAGAAAATTGCGGATGAAAGAGGGTGTATTGTGTAACTGGTTCGATACGAGCACCCATTCGGCAGATTGTCGGCTTATTGTGAACCTCCATAAATTTTATATAGATTTGTTTCTTCATATGAAGCAATCACTTTGGGGTTTGACGTTGTTCATAAAATAAAACAATTATTTTTTTATGTGAATTCCCCAATTTAGAAAATTTGTGATGCGGAAAGAGTGTAAAAATGAAGGTAGGAAAGTATCTCGTTATCCTGATAAGAGTTTTTTTTAATCATTTAAAGCAAGGGTTCCCAACCTTTTGAGGTCGGGAGTTACTTATTACCTTAATTTTCATCTGAGTTGAATTTTAACAAGAAAATTATAAGAATTTTTCAGTTCTATACAACTTTGACCATTGAAATTCTTCAATAACAGATAAGCATGAATCTAGCAAAACCGATTTGTCCAACAACAATGATTTTTTTGTCTTCGTGGTTGTACATATGCAAACAATAATTATATTCAAAATGCACAATCGTAATTATTTGGATCGATCAAATTTTGCTCTGCGATCCACCGGTTTTGGGACCAAAGTAAATGCGTTTAATATCTGCATATAATTGTTAAAAAATGTTCAAAAACACTTACAACTATGAATCACAAACACAAAATTTGGAGAAAAGAACTTCTTATACTATGGTATTAAACTCTACAACAAAATCCCATTATCCTTTAAAGAATTTAAAATCAAATAAAACACACGTTGCATAGGGAGATCTGAAATAGAAAATATATTAACACCAAATACAGACTAACAACGAAACCACTCAACTGCACTTAAAACACCTCACCTTACGATTGTTTTATTTTTTTCATCAAGAACATCAATTTAATATAATGTTATTTCATATTTTGTAAATGAAATCCTCAGCACGGGAATTCCCAGTGATAATATATTACTTTGTTTTAAAACATTAATATTATTTTCATATCATTAAATATAAGTGATGGTAGTGGTGGTCTCTGATTAGGTACACACTGAAACAATCTTCCACCCGTGCTGTCTCCCTTTAGTTCCCTATGCCTAAGTACCGGGGCTTAATCTGAGTGAATCTGGCTTTCAAAAAAACTGGACGTCTTGTATAGTCCTTTAGATTCTCAATTACTGTGTTTTTACTTACGACGACAATATAGGGCTAGCAGATTCTTCAATAGTGACCACCTGCTAACCCTGTTCAAATCTCAAGTATATCTAACAATTAAATTTGGAAGCCACATCTGGACTAGAGCTCCAAAATACCCGATAAACCTATTTGATTCTGTGCTGGATGATGGAAGGATGGTGGTCCGTCTGATTGACAACCCATTGTTAATAGACCGGTTGTCATCTCTAATGTAAGTATGCTGAGTCTGATCCACGGGTAATTCAATGGAGCCTGTACGAAGAAACTAGCAGCATTGATCACTAGTCCACCGGTGCACGAACGTGAAACTCGACGGACACGAGCGGAACACCTGTTCATAGTTGATGCCAGCTTCATTTCAGCCAGAGCGGGTCGATTCACTGACTAATTTTTGTGTAAGGCGGCTCACATGTGGAACGAGCTACCGGAATATGCTTTTCCTCCTTCGTGTAATCCAGGACTATTCAAGACCCACTCTAATACATCTCTTTTTACAGGCTCTTTCTTCTACGACTATTTTTTTTAATAGTATATATTGTAAGATATACTAATATCACATATGTTATTATGTTCACATAATAGATTCTTTTATTTTATATTACCACGAAATGAAATGGACTAGTTGCTATAACACGGTCCAAACTAGCGTAGCACGTAGGGGACAATTTGTCAATTAATTCCATTAATTTAACATTATCTGTGTAACTTACTATCGTCAAAAATATAATCTACAGAGAATCAAAATTTTATATAATGTTAATGTAATTAAACTATACATCTATATATCTATAAAGTGGAACCATTTTAACATAACTAACTAACTAGCCATCACGCCGTTTCCTCGCAGTGGTAGGCAGAGAGGACGGAACGCCAAAAAACTCGATCTTAGCATACACTACCTGCTGAATTCACATTCATACATCGTCTCATACATTCTCTTATATTATTCCGACTTCTGAAATGGCCCGACTCAAGTACATTTAAACATTCAAATATTGATACATATTTTAAATTGTGCTCCTTAGAAACTTTAGAAATTAACAAAAAATTTAATCTAAAATTAATTTAGTGAACAAGATAATAGCTCCCTGTAAATCACCTTTGCTAACCATGTTTCCTATTAACTTTGACTCCTCCCACCCCCCACCCCCCTCCAAATCACCACTCCCTCTACCCTCACCTAATGGTTACTAATTTTGTTTCCATACTTGTTTAATTTAAGTTAGTTTTAAGAATGTTAGTGAATGGCACGGTTGTATCGAAACCGGTAGCGAATTTAATAAATCAAAAATAGCAAAAGTACATAGTAAATAAAACTTCCAAACAAAATAAATAAACTAGTTAACTATTAATAAACGAGCATAACTTGTAGACGACAGCTAATTATAATAACCGGTAAAGCGGATCAGTGTAAATGACTGTTCCTGTGTGCACTGTGCATCGTGTAATATTGCAAGTGGCGTGGGCGTTCTGGTAATAGGATAAGACACATTATAGCCAGGAGAGAGGAAGAACACAGCGGAAGACGTGAGGCTGCTTAACACCAGAATATCAGCGCTATGAGCAAACACATCACGCACATATTCCCACACTCCGTTAACTAGTTACCTAATCCGGTTACGTGTATCGCCTTGTATCTTATATCTCCGGGAGTTTAATAGACTGGAGGTGATTATGCTAATGTTTTACTTGTGAGTTGTAGTGGGGATTTTCTCAGACGGAGACGCACTATGTAGTGTGCTAATGATATAGGTACACACTTTACTTTGAATAAGGATGCGGTTTAAGTCTTGCAGTTCTAGAATTTATCGAAATTAAGCTGATATATAATATTTGATCTTAATAGGTTAATATTTAAAAATTGAAACAGAATCAAAAAAAATTGTTCGCAACTATGAGAATGTTCCAACTGCTAGGAGTCGGGATGCTGAAGGAATTTGAGTATGAAAATGAGAATGGGCTAGGAATTAACTGGGTATTCAGATCTGGTAATCAATACGTCAAGCTGATAGCAGGGCATAGTCCGGAATCAATGAGCTCACCACCCTCCGATGGTGACCAATTTATTAAAAATAATATGAATGGGAATTGTTTTATTCAATCCTCTAATTAAGAGATAATTTTATAATTTTTTTATTTTACATAATTTTTTTTACAGTAAGTATATAAATAAAACATGATGCATATAGTACAATCAAAAAACATAATATAGCTGTTCCTCTCCATAAAGAAACAAGGTGCTTGTGTTTGGTGGGGGATTTTCGGTCAAATAATTAGATCATAACTTAAAACATTTTCAAACTGCGGATAATTCACATTAATAACATTATTAAATTTGAATTACATAAAATAAAATAATAAAATCTAGTACTAAAGTTTCTTCAAGTTTACAAATTAATTTATAGACCCCCGATTTATTTAAAATATTATCTTTATCCGCAAAACATATTTTTTAAATTTATCATTAGTATAAAAAGCTTATTGGATTGTATTTTCGATGTTTTTTGGAACTAAATTTGGAGTATGATTATTTAAAATAATATTTTTCTCCACCCTTTCCCCAACATTATTTATTTGTGGATAGACATACGATTTAATTAACTTTTTGTTAAACCTTTTATTTAATATATAATCTGATCATTTCGTATTATATCCGTTGTTGATTGCAATTCGTTTAATTATAAATAATACTTTGTTAAAATTATTTTTGGAGAACTAATCTACTAAGCGTGGAATGAAAAGCTAATAATTTTCTAGCCAAGGATTATTAAAAGTATTATATAAATCTAAGTCAGTATAAGTATCTTTACGATATACGTTAAATTCTAATATATTATTAAAAAACAGAAATATGGAAATCTAAAATAAAATGTATTTAAATTTCGTCCTATTTCTATGGTAAATTTAATCTTTTTATGGAATTTTTTCAGGATATTACGAAAAATTTTAAGTTGTCTTTTTGTTCCAGTCCATATACAAAAAACGTATTTTACATATCGTTTCCAAAAATAAACATATCATAAAGCAGAAGTATTAAAAATTTCTGGGGGGATTTTATTATATATTTCCGGTCGCAGATTTGTACTCGTATACGTCTTTTGATATTTACAAAGTGATAGTCCGGACAAATCCGTTCGATTGAAACTTCTTGTAATATAAAGATGATCGTTTTTTTTAGATCTTCTAGTTTTTTGTGTACGTGGATAATAATATTTTTTTATGTAGTTTTGTTGAACATTCGAGATACGAAATTCTTTGATAAGCTCATTGCTACAGAACTAATAGTGTTTACTCAAAGTTACTATAATAATGTAACGCCTAATCAAGTTTGTCTTGACAAGTCATTATGAATGTTTAAATATTGAAATATTACCACGATGCGCTGTGCATTTCTAATCTTAATAATATTCATTTTTTCAAATGATACAATCAACCTTTGTTTTAGCCACATTTATTTTTTACGCCTACCGGTTTCGGAACAAGCGTTCCATCGTCAAGGCAAAATATATTGTAAACAATATTACAAAATTATGGCAGAATATTTATAATAAGTGTCACAATGGGGGTGGGGATGTGACGGAATTAGTGAGGGGGGAGAGAAGAGATTGAGGGAGGGGTGAAAGGAAACAGATTTAAAATAGGGCTCTAAGGTAGGTTTTCATTGTTAACACCTCGACTCCGGTGAAGGGTCTGATTTGACCCAGTGTTTTTTAAATAAAAGATTTTGCCGCAAATATTTCGTTTAGGCTAATTTCCTCTTGTCTATTCTTTTATCAAATATTTACCCACATCTCGACTCAAAAATGATTAAAATCGGACACGTTTTAAATAAGTTATTAGAATAATTGTTTATAAAAACACGCAAAAACTCTATCTCTTCTCATTTGAATTTGAGCAGCCGACGAAACAGTATATCTCTCGCTCTATCCTTCCGTCTTTGTCCCTCGCAGTCCTTAACACGCAGATGTTGTCAACCATTCGGGCACATTTCTAGTATGGTGATTATATTTTTATAACGTTGTTTTAATTTTTTTTTATTTCGTACCATACTAACGCAATGGCAAGGCAACATTATTTAGCTGATAATGAGATTGAAAAGCTACTTAACAGTGAGATCAGTGATGATGGCGACTTGGAATTCGAAGCATTGGATCCAGAATTTGAAAGTGATCCGGAAGACATATTACTAGAGGAAATATCTGAAAGTGAAAATGGAAGTGATAATGCAGTTAGTGTAGGAAATCTGAGTGAATCCGTTGCAGATCAACTTGTCAAATTTCGGATTCCTTTAATTTTTTAATGAAAATTGTTCATTTAAATTTGTTTTGTTGAAAAATAAAAGTTTTAGTATTTTTTTACTAAAATGTATGTCATTCAATGGTTTTAATTGTGACAAATAAATGTGTGAGAAAATTAAATACTCAAATAAGAACGCCATTATATAATATTTTCTAATATTTGCATAAGCAATCATATAATATGGCTATAAATTTAATTTATTTTCCTTTTACACATCTTTCTATTAGAGGTACAGCCACAAGGAAGAATTAAATAAGTGATTTTATTTCTGGTATTTTAAATCATACATGATATACTTGTAAATGCACACCATCGATTTCCCGAAAATGTTAATAAATATTAAACAGAAATGTTCGCTTCCACTGACTTCCTGGGGCGAGTCCTTACCCCCTCCCGCACTGCTCTCCTCATTCCGCTGACCGTCGGCAGCGGTTGTCTCAAGACGCTACGGATTTAGTCGTGGTTTTGCTCTCGCGTGGTATGCCCGCGCTGCTGCATATCGAAGAACCGCAATATTTACGGAATACTAATTTCTAAAACTTCCATCTTCATACAAGAAACACAAGGGATATGTTATGAGTTTATGAGGAATTACATATTATTATATAAAAGTAAGGATATGAACGAAAAATGCATAAAAAAGCCTTTTAATTTCATCATTTCAGCCGGGTCAATCTGGACCCACCATCGCCGAATGTGTTTTATTTTGAACCTCTGGAACCTTTGGTATTACGTGTTAATAATACTTAAAAAAAAAACAATAACTTTGTTTTACATCACTTATATTTATACTTTAGCCGACCGGGTTTCGCTAGTACCGTAGCTTCTTCAGGGCAGTATAAAACTAAACTATGAACTAAGATGCACATGTGTTATAGATTGATACAAACAGGCTAGTGAAAGGCCAAGGGTGGGAGATCAGCAGGTACCTGCTGACCTGGAAGGATGTGTACTTTGTTTATTGGGAATAATTTAAGGTCCTGGGTTCGAGTCTCAGATGCGACTGAAATCTTTTTAATTATTGTTGTTTTTTCGGTTTCGTGGTTCATTTGGGATGTGTTAATATTATATTCTTCAATGATTAAATATTAAAATGGGGTTTACAAACTTCAATAAGTTATAAAAAATAAATTGAATAACATATTTATTTTTGTTTACCATAAAACGGAATTTTATAGTAATTCAGAACATTCTACATTTTTTTCTAACCATTTCATATTTTTATAGATCTGAGAACCACCTTACTTCTACAATATACTATCGTGCATTTAAAACAGTTGGCTTGCAAGAGTAATTGGTACCACGCAATATACTTTCAAGATGTCAAAGTGATGGAGGCAATTTTAAAACGTCTTTTCGCTGAATATCCTGTCTCAAAGTGATATTTTACACTCCTGGCGCGGCTTTTGTCATCGCAGAGTTATTGGCACTTCTTTCCCGCGAAGATACACTCCCGAGGATGTGACGTGACTGACTCGAGCTCGCGGCCTGAAAAGCTTTCACGTTATTTATATTTTGATAACACTCCAGGGTTACGTTGCAATGTTTGCGGAGCGATGCGGACGACGAAATTGCCGGAATTGTTGACTCGGTGTCTACGGTAGTTTTATGGGAGAGTTTTGACGTTTCTTAATTTGAAAAATTACTTACTTTAAAATTAAATTTGCTACACCCACAACTATCATAATATCACCATACAGCGGTAGATACTCCCAGTATCGTCCAGGTGAAAAATCATCAATCATAATCGAATGGATAATTGAAATGAGTTTAACCGTGTTTGGTGACCAGATTGGAATAGACAAGTACTTCTCATCCTTCTTCTTCCTCATCTCCTTCCATTCCCCGCTTCCTTCTCAACATACCCGATGATTATTAAATAATTATATTTTTATTTCAGAAATTTCAAATAAATCTAATTAATAATGTTATTATTAAGTTCTGGAAGCATTAGAACTTTTTTATTAATGTGACAGCTGTTTCGGTGTTCAAATCCATTTTAAAACTTTGGTTAAGACACATTGAGATGACTTACTTATGGCTATTGAAATAATTTATTAATATTTTCGATAAAAACCGATTTACTCAGAAAATAATTGTGATAATAAAATGCTTTTTTCTGAGGTTTATTTTCGAATAAATTTGTTATAGACAAATATTTTTTTCATTTAAGTATAATGCCAAGCCACAAAGTGATTGCTTTTTTCGATTATTTAATAAATTTTGTTCACTTTGTATGAAATAAAAAATTAAATATAGTTCTCAGAATCAAACACCGAACCAAAAAAATAATAATTTTATTGTAATATGAAAAAGATAATATTAACAAATTCTAAATTTAACACGGAACCAAAAAAAACAGAGAAAGTAAAAAAGGCATCAGTCGCATCTGGGAATAGAACCTAGGACCTCTGTCTTACCGGGACAACCGCTCTACCGACTGAGCTAATTTGAATTTTAGGTATGATATCGATGAAGACGGCGTAAAGTTTATAATGTTATTTTAGTGTGCCGAGGAAGGATCAGTCCTGAAATATGTTGAACATATCAATAAAAAATGGTTAAAATAAACCTTTTTTATGATTATCTCTATTTTATTAATATTATGTAATTTCAAATCCTTGTCCACTGTGCATTTTTTTAAATTATTTTTTTTTAACATTTTTTTAAAAATATTTAATATGATAATTTTTTTTACAGTAAGTGTATTAATAAGACACGCTGTAACAAAAAATATAATATAGCTGTTCCTCACCATAAAGAAACAAGGTTCTTGTGTTTGGTGAGGGATTATCGCTTAATTAATTAGATCATAACTTAAAATATTGTTGTACAATAGCAGGAAAATATGAATTTGTCTTGTAAATTTAGTAATTTATCAATAGTAATAGTATTAAAGAAAAGAAAAAAAAATGAAAAGAAAAGAAAAGAAAAGAAACGCAAGGTTTGTGGAGAAAATAATAAAAGTAAAAAAATCTAATAATAAATAAAAAAAAAAAAGACTGTTACAGTAGTTTGAGGAATTTTTTTAATCTATGTTGGAATTCATGGATATTTTCTATAATTTTAAGATTAGAAGGAAGATTGTTAAAATGAGTTATTCCTAGATATATATGTATTTTGCGGATGGTTAGTGTTGAATTACGGGATTTTAATGTTATGCTGATACCTTGCGGATATATTGAATTGTAATTTATTTAACGTTTTTTCTTTAAAAATTTTAATAATTGCATATTTTTTATAAATTTATTATATTAATTTATACATTTGAATTCTTAATATTTGCAGATTTCAACTGTCCAATATTCCCGTTTTACTTTCCGGGGCGCTTTTAATACAATTCAAAGTTGTTCGGCAATATTAAGTTTAAAAACTTGCAACATTAAAAAATGCTAATTAATCCCAAAGTTTCACATGGATTTTTGCCATAAAAGCTCTAAACCTTTTCTCCCGGTTCATTTGCATTTCCACTCGGCTCCGCGGCGAATGCGGCCGATGCAAAAACTCCGGAATGGACGACTAATGTATTTAAATTGAATACATTTTTTCCATAATGGTTACCTACCATGGCAAGCTTGAGGATTAAATGAATGCATTCATTATTATTGTTAGTCATGCTTTCTAACGATCAGCGAATGCACTTATTAAATCGATGTTTTATGTTTTACAGATATTTTAGACATAGATAATTGACAAAAGGAGAGGGCGGTGAAATCTGAGAAAAGCATGGCACAATTAAGTGAATCAAATATTCGAGCCGGGTATTTGTTTTTCGGCTTTTAAAAAAAAATATCATTTGCTTTAGTTATTTGTACATTTAAGTTTACAAAATAAGTAAATATATCTTATATACAATTACATGTAACTATTTATTATAAGTTATATACTATAAGGTTCTTTATATATAGCTAACGATAACTTCTATTTGCATTTTATCTTTCTTAACTTAATGCAATTTTTACAGTGTATTTTACATTTATTCATTGGTGTAATTTCGATTGGGACCGGCAGAGCATTATAATATTTCGTCTCTTTGTAAATTAAACTTTTTTCATATTGACTTTGTTCTTTTTCGGTAGTCTAATTTCCCTACATGTTCTTGTATTATGTCTGTGAATGTCCATGTTATAAATAATATTGTTGGAAAAACATTTTGGTAACAAGTTGTTTCTTATTTTATGTATGAAAATCATTGCGTTTAATCTCAGCATTTGTTTTTCCGTTTGCCAAATTAGTTTCTCTAAAATTTTAGCTACTTCTGAATATCTATTTCGCTTTAGTATTATTCGCATTGATCTATTTTCGAAAATTTTGTAACTTGTTCTGTTCTCTGTCATTACATAAGAAAATGAGACGATGTATTAATGGGAATGAAGCAAGGAGTGTCTGCCTAGACAGAGTTGTATGGCGGTCCATCCTCTCTGCCTACTCCAACGCATAAACGACATGAGAGTGAGTAGTTAGTGAGCACTTATTTTTTATCCATCCTTCAAAATCAATGAATAATATTTTTTACTATAAATTAGGCAATCTGTCTACTGACGTATTTAGTCTAAACTCTCGAACGGTGAGCTTTTAATTACAATTGCACAGAATTTAGCTGAAAGTTAACGCTTTGTGATTTTTATAGCGAGGTATGGAGCTTTTAATATCCACTTGACTGTCAAAGCATGAAAACAGACGTCGAGAAACTAATCTATATATATGGAAAAGAGCGTCCCGGGCGGTGCTAGTTTCTTTTGTAGATAGCACAGTTTTATTCCTAGCTTGATGAAATTTGCACACCTGATCATCAAAACAAGAAAAGGTCACCATACCCCCCTATCCCATCCTTTAAATCATAATTTTGGTATTTTGTTATGAAATTTTGCACACTTGACGTTCAAAATAAGAGGTAAACTACTGGGTAGGGGTAATACATCACAAGCACTTTCGAAATATTTAAAAAAAATCTGAAAATACAAAATTGTAATTGTCTAAAATCCGAAAAGGTATATATATATTATAAATACAATCTTAAAAGAAGGCCTATAGAAGAATATTTCAAATCTTTTGCAGTACCCAGCATCTTAAATATCTAGACTAAGAATGTATTAATATAACATTTCATAAGTTCAAAAAAAACGAAGAAACATCATGTTCATCACACGAGAGCGAACCAGAATGACATAGTGAATATTCCCAATTTGAAAACTGCTTTTGGACAAAGGAATTATAAATATCTCTCTACTAAGCTATATAATTCAAATCCACCGGCCATAAAAAAACAGAAAAGAATTTTTTCATAAATCAAATCAAAACCTCGCTCAAGAAATCAAAGAAGAGGAGTTATCCAGAATTTTGAAAAGAACTTCGTTGGAGCTTTAACAATCAGTTTTTAAACGTTTTTGAACCTAGTCCGCCTAAGCACAGAAACCCCCTAATAATAATAATAAGAGTTAATTTGTATAGCGCAGTTTTGTGAAGGTTCACTTCAAGTGTGCTTTACACTAACTAACCTAACCTAATATAATTTAAAAATAACAGACATATTACATATGTTAACTAACTAACTAATCATCACGCCGTTTCCTCACAGGGGTAGGCAGAGAGGACGGACCGCCAAACAACTCAATCTTGGCATACACTTCTTGCTTCATTCACATTCATACATCGTCTCATACATTCTCTTCTATTATTCCGACTTCTGACATGGCCCGACTCAAGTATTTGATTCACTTGATCGTGCCATGTCTTCCTCGGACGTCCCCGGCTTCTAATAAAAAATACATATGTTATTATAGTAAATATTCAAATTAAAACGATGACATAAAATATTCATGAGCAGCAAACTCGCTTACATGAACAATTTCGAATACTATATAACAATTTAGAATAAACTATGGATATAAATGATCAAATGTAAAGTAAAAATATCAAAAGAGGAAGAAAATCTACACAAAATAACCTAACCTAATATAAAAAGAAAATAACATATACATTACATGTATGCAAATTAAAACAACAATTTTAAATATTCCCTAGTGAGGAGGACTAAGAAAAACATTACAAATTATCTTTAAAAAAAAGTATTATATATAAATATTTATTCAATAGGGGCTATAAACTTTAACAAGATGTAAAGCGTTCTGGAAATTATTTTAATCACTAAATGGTGCTATAAAAAAATTGACCATTTATATTATGTTATCACAACCTTAAAACATTCCTACAAACCATCCATAACCCCGAGCAACGCCGGGTACTTCAGCTAGTATACAATAAAACTAATTTCATATCTTTTCAAATCAAAGTGAGACGTAATCACCGTTTAAGTCAGATAATAGACGAACCAATAGAGGTGCGTTGTAGGCGTGTTTGTGTACACAAAACTAGATTAATTCGTGTTATTTCATAATAAATTCATTTTATAAAATATAATAGCTAATTTGCGGCAGGTTCCGTAGCTGTAGGTACTTTCAGTATAACCTGAGGAAAGGCCAGCATATCGAATCATCCACCATCCATCATAATGCATTCATCTTGATGTACATACTTGTACACTTAAAAATTCAAGGATCAGTAAATTTCATAGTATTAGAACATTACATAGCCAGTAACAGGCAATAACAATATAATGCAAGTTATCACCAAAGTACAAATCACTTTAAAATTCCACGATATCGTGAAATTAGAGTTCTTTTTAAATAGATTGTAACAATCGTAACAATAAAATTATTTCCCAGAAGTGCACATTAAAGATAATTAATATGAATCCATCATAATAATAATAATAATAATAATCGGATGATTTTTATACTGCCGTTTTTGTGAAAAATCACCTCAAGGGCGCTGTACAAATCTTCTTTCTTACATTATTCCTATATTACATCTATTACATTTTTTTGGGCAGGCTATCATTACACATTATTTATAAACCATATAAAGAGATGCAGTTAAATTATCAAAACTAAATACGGCTTGATCTAAGTTTTCATACATGTTAAATTGAGAAAAAAAAAGCTAACTGTATTTATTCCTTACGATATATTGCAAAACGCTAATACAAATGATAGGAGTTATGAAAAGTTGGGCGATGGGTGAGGACGGGGGCCGGGGGAACTGATCCATATCCATATCCAATCTTGTGTGGTGACGCCCCTGGGCGGCCTGACGGAACGCTTGGTGTTGGTCTGCCCGTACGCCAGGTAACGCTTGTCGGCCGGCTTCAGGATCTGGAAAGAGCACACCAGCGTGTCGTCCATTTCTCGCCCAAGCCCGTGGTGTCCTTGTCGGGGTCGGACCACAGCAGGCCGCAGAGCAGCCTGGTCGGGCACGAGCCGTGGGCCGCATGATGCACTTAAAATGTTTGGGTTTTTATTTGATTTTTAATTATAAACTTGATTTAAGTCCGAAACGGCCACACTAAAATTATATGATTTTTATAAATGTAACCTATAAATTATTGCGGTTATTTAATGCTATTTTAACACCGGAAAAATTACGAACTTCCCAATATTTCCCAGATAAACTGGAGCGCTTATAAAAAGTTGCCGGCTGCTACGAGAGCGCCAAAATACTATAAATATATCTTAATGCCGGTAGTAACCCAATTACTGACAATCCTGTTGTTAACCTTGATATTACAACTAAGATGGGAAAATCCCAGAATAAACTGATAATAGATCAGTATTCACCAACCTTTTATTATATAAATAATATGAATTCATCTTTACAATAAAAAACATTTGTAACCCATCGTAATGATTTTTGAAACCAGATTGACATATAAAGTAACATTATGAATAAATTCAAAAGTATCAAATAAGTCAAGTTTTATAAAATTAGGCTACAATAATACTGAAAAATACAATTTAATAAAATCACGGTTTGTTACCCCTGATACCCAAAATTGTATATAAACCATAGTTTAAGAATTATTTGTACCAGTCTGAAGATAGTAGTCACAGGTTCAAATCAGTCACGGTCAAAAATAAAAAAAGTGGAATGGAGTTTAAAAAAAGTGTCTTTTATTTAATCATTCCCCTACCTTACCTCCATCGCCTTCCCATTAACTTTCCGTCTCACAACATACCCCAAACGGGGTTCAAACGGGAACAGTTGGGACTCTTGTCCGGTATTCAAACAAAAAAGATCGCACTTCTTGAAATTATCTGTTCAGTGCTAAAAAAATTCTGAAAATAAAATAAATTTGTCTTCGAAGCAGGATAGGAAAATTAACAAAAAGTTTTTAAGATTTATTTATTTTGAACCTAAATACGATACAGAGAAGCGACAGGGGTCATAGGAAGGAGCTTTGGGGTGAATGTTCTTTTGCGATGACTCCTTCATATTATTGAGCTTTTTCAAACCTTGGCTTGTTTTCTGCAATCCCGTCTAATCTCATAATCCCGTCGGTATTCCAGTCAGCATTTGTTTCAATATGCTCTTTACTTCACAATATTTTAGTTATTTTTTTGAATTGGGTTTGGTATCATTTATTTGATGTGCATTGTTGAAAATACAATATTACTGGTAAATAGTTCAACATTTTTTTGTATAGTCAATAACGAATGTGTGGTAAAACCATGTATGATCGTGTGAAAAATGTTGCGATTCATAAAGAATGCAAGGCTGATGTAAGCGTAGTGAGCAAGATTAAGGAAGGGACGCTTAGATGGTTTGGGCATGTAGAGCGAATGAACGAAGAGAGGAGTGTAAGGATATTGTCATTATTTTCTTCTTATTATTATTATTTCCCTATTATTATTATGTTCTTCTTACTAATATTATTTCCCTATTATTATTATTTTCTTCTTATTAATATTATTTTCTTATTATTGTTATTATTATTTTCTTTTTATTAATATTATTTTCTTCTTATTAATATTATTTTCTTATTATGGTTATTATTTCCCTATTATTATTATTTTCTTCTTATTAATATTATTTTCTTATTATTGACATTATTTCCCTATTATTATTATTTTCTTCTTATTAATATTATTTTCTTATTACTGTTATTATTTCCCTATTATTATTATTTTCTTCTTATTAATATTATTTTCTTCTAATTAATATTATTTTCTAATTATTGTTATTATTTTCCTATTATTTTAATTATTTTCATATTATTATTATTATTTCCTTATTAATATTCTTATTCTCTTCTTATTATGTTCTTATTATTGTTATTATTTCCCTATTATTATTATTTTCTTCTTATTAATATCATTTTCTTTTTATTGTTATTACTTTCCAATTATTTAAATTATTTTATTTTATTTTAATTATTTTAATTATTTTCTTATTATTATTATTATTTCCTTATTAATATTCTTATTTTCTTCTTATTATTATTATTCTTATTTTCTTCTTAATATTATTATTTTTAATTAATTATTATTCAAACATTCATTATTATTATTCCATCTTGTCATGGTCAATATGGACAACCTATGATCGGGAATATTGGAGCCACGAAAGGTTGTTGGTGACATTTGGTTCACATTGAAATTTTTATTATTGTCAACTCTATATGTACTGCCAAATTAATGCAAAATTTGTAGTTTTTTAATTTTGTATGTAGGTTTATTTTGTTTCACTTAAATCTCACCACAGGACTGCCGAAGTGAGATGATTGGTTTATGTTTGGATTATATTTTAAAGTTTTGTGAATAAATCAATGTTATTCAATATATTGGAATAACTTATTGGAGCTTATAAATCTCATTGTAATATTTAAGCACTTAAGAAGATAATATTAACAAATTTCAAATGAAACATGAAACCGAATGATTGAACCAGTGTCTCTTCCTTTTTCAACTTAAGCTCTAATTTATAGAAAGTTAAGGGGTGGGGTAGCCTTAAAATAGCAATAAAATTATCTTTTTTTTTATAACCCATTATAGATGGAGGATTTGACAACTGGCTAGTTTCCCTAATAATCGGCGCACCTGATAAAGCTTTCCCCGTATATAATATGAGTTTTTTTAATACAAATCAATTTTACTTATACTCACTACATATGGTATTCGAACATCTAAGGAAAATCTGTTAACGGCAATGGCAATAAGCGTGCCTCGGATTTATTTTTAGTCTACTATGAAAGGTTGTACTATTTTTTAATATTTTTAGAAATATCAGATTGTTTGTTGGGCACTGGATATCATTGTTCTTGACCTTATCTACGTTCTCACAATTTATATCATTAGAATTGATGGAAGATTGGCACGAGAAATCACCACCATCCAGCGCTGCGACTTGAAGCATTTGAGCATTTCCTATCGACGTCATCTTCGCCTCTTTTTGTGTGGTAAGGTATAGTCTGGGATGATATTTGACTTCATTGTTACTAGAACGCTTCCCAAATGATGATCATCCGCGGTTTCATTTTCTCAAAATCACCCTTTACTCCATACTCCTGATTTTCATAGCCATTCTGCTTCTGACCCGTTCTTTAGAATATTCTAGATGATTTGGACTCAGACATCTACTAAAATGTAATACTTTGAATCTTTCAAACACGGACGTGGAGTTGACATGATACTATAATATAATAACATGTTCACAACGGTAGAACAACATATATGCTGACGTAGAGTCTGAGGGACTCTACCATCACTTTGCCAAACAAATTGTTGACATAACCGCGGTGCAACTTATACTGATTTATGTGAAATTGAGAACCAATATAGTACTGAAAAGGACAGAACTATCTGTCTCTTTTACCGGTAGGAGGTTAAGAGGAATGCACTCGTAGCCAGTTTTATACAAAATTTCTGATTTGAGGCCAAAATATCTCCTCAAACAGAATGACTTATTTTGTCCTTCAAAAGACATTGCAAATATCGAATACGATATGCAGTTATTTAATTTATTTTTGTTTAAATTTATAAACTATAGGCCAAAAAACTCACGACTTTTTCAAGATTTTGTAGGCAACATTGGAAATTATTTGCGTGTAAACGTTAAATATACAAAAACAATCTTTATATAAATTAAAAATATACTTTGTATTTACCACTTTAATTAAAATATATAAATATTTCTCTACATGTTTCGATAGCAATGCTATCATCTTCAGGAATAAATGAATACTAAAAAATAATTTCAAGTATAGAAAAATGATAAAAAATTTAAAAAACATAATTTAAGAATATACAAAATATGAGCATAAACAAAAATGAATTAAAGTAGGTACGTAACAGATTAAAAATGTTAATGACAAAATAATTATAAAACATTGAATAATACATTTAAATTAGAAATATAAATAAAAATTATCATTATTAATATTAATATGAAAATAAATTTAAGAGATAGCTATTTTTAAAAAATATTTGATTATTTATTAAATTTAATTCGCTATTAACACTTTTTCTTATTTCTAAAATTTCAAATTTATCTAATTGTAAACCAGTTGTATTTGTATGTAAAACTTTTAAACCTTTTTTTATATCAAACGAATGATTGGTTTCTAAAATATGATTTGCAAATTCAGAATAGTTGTTATTATTTAAACATCTTAGGTGTTCCTTAACCCTAATACTGAAATTTCTACAAGTCTTTCCGATGTAAAAATAGTTGCAATCATTACAAATCAATTTATATACTCCTGATTTATTCAAAATATTATCTTTATCTTTGTTATTTAAAATGTATTTTTTTAATTTATTATTGGTATAAAAAGCTGGTTGGATAGTATTTGGCAAGTTTTTAATTATTAAATTTGCGGTATTGTTATTTAAAAATAATATTTTTCTCCATTGTTTATTAACATCAGTTATTTGTGGATATACATAAGATTTAATAATTTTTTTCTTAAGCTTTTTGTTTAACATATTGTTTATTAATTTAGTACTATAACCATTATTTATTGCAATCTGTTTAATTATATTTAATTCTTTGTTAAAATTATTATTTGATAATGGTATATTAAATATTATATTATTATATTAAACAATGGAGAAAAATATTATTTTTAAATAACAATACCGCAAATTTAATAATTAAAAACTTGCCAAATACTATCCAACCAGCTTTTTATATCAATAATAAATTAAAAAAATACATTTTAAATAACAAAGATAAAGATAATATTTTGAATAAATCAGGAGTATATAAATTGATTTGTAATGATTGCAACTATTTTTACATCGGAAAGACTTGTAGAAATTTCAGTATTAGGGTTAAGGAACACCTAAGATGTTTAAATAATAACAACTATTCTGAATTTGCAAATCATATTTTAGAAACCAATCATTCGTTTGATATAAATAAAGGTTTAAAAGTTTTACATACAAATACAACTGGTTTACAATTAGATAAATTTGAAATTTTAGAAATAAGAAAAGTGTTAATAGCGAATTAAATTTAATAAATAATCAAATATTTTTTTAAAATAGCTATCTCTTAAATTTATTTTCATATTAATATTAATAATGATAATTTTTATTTATATTTCTAATTTAAATGTATTATTCAATGTTTTATAATTATTTTGTCATTAACATTTTTAATCTGTTACGTACCTACTTTAATTCATTTTTGTTTATGCACATATTTTGTATATTCTTAAATTATGTTTTTAAATTTTTTATCATTTTTCTATACTTGAAATTATTTTTTAGTATTCATTTATTCCTGAAGATGATAGCATTGCTATCGAAACATGTAGAGAAATATTTATATATTTTAATTAAAGTGGTAAATACAAAGTATATTTTTAATTTATATAATTAATAATGCCACAAAGTTACCAAATATTTGAAGAAATTAAAAAACAATCTTTCCCTACTATATATAAATACAATATATATGAAAATAAAATAAGATTAAGAACTATGCAACTTGGTAGTGTGGGTGCGCAATAAAGTGTACTCAATTTCATCCTTTTTGTCTTAGGCACACAATGAAGAATCAGACGGATAAACTAATATTTGTCTCACGATTAAATTATTGATTCTCCGATCAATCGATTTTATTTTTCGGGAATTGTTTAAATTTAAAAGAATCTCCTCGTCGTTTTTTATATACAGGTTATTGGATACGTTATTATTATAAAATGATGAATCTAATGTTGAAAGCAAACTTTTTCCTTTCTCAAGAACACCGACAATAGGCTCGCAATCGGTTTCTTTCCCACCAGCTCTGACATGCTTCATTTACTAGAGTGGAGAATAGCTCATTCGAAGAAGTATTTCCCAGGAGCCAATTTGATGTCTACTATTTTTGTAAGGCCTTAACTAACTGCATTCACAAGATAATGTTTTTTCTCAGGATTTAGATTTACCATATCACGCACTAATATGAACCTTGAAAATATTGTAGGTATCACATTTTAAAATGCTTCCATAATATTTTAATTTGTACACATAACTTTACGTCAGTAAAGTAAACTGACTCTTGAGTTTTTTTTTGTTATAATGGTGAATATAAAAATATTTTGAAAATGTTTCGACTCTTTTAACGTTTCATCTGCGAATATTTGTAACATTGAGCAATGTTGTTGTTGGAAATGAATATGGTTTTTTTCAGTACTACTTTAATAATTAGTCTTTGAACTACATTTGCAGTGCTCACAGTATTTTCATATGCACTTCCCCATCTAATAATATCATACTGAATTAATGCGTGGACTAACGCGTAACAGTATTTTTTTTAAATGATCGAACGTAAGAGTATTTCTAAAACTAATAAGTATGTAAATAAATTTACCAATGCGCTTAACAAGTTCACATATACTGACTGGAAGATGACATATGTAGTTGTTCCATTTCATATGTTGGTCTTCAATTACTCCGAGGTACTTTATTTCAGTCGTATGGTTTAAAATATGTTGTAAATAAATCAATTTATAAAACATTGTTAGTTAAATACGAGGAAACACATTATAAATGTGAAAACCTCACAGAATTCAGAATTTTAATTGTTTTATAACTAAATCGGTTATATCGATAATATTTTTTTTTTTTTCAAACCCGTTTAAATTGAAAAGGAGTGGGAGTAAATAAAATCATTTAAATAAGTCGTCACATTGTGGATTAACCACAGTTTGAAAATGGCCTTAAACGCCGAAACTGCTGTCACAATAGTAAAAACTAAAAATACTTACAGAACTTAATAACAACATTATTAAATTTGATTGTCATTAAATAAAAAAAAAATGTACAAACAGTTTCGTTATATTTTTTGTTGCAGTTAATTATTTCAATGCTGGGATAATTTCTAAACTATTTTGATGAAAAGGGAATATAAGAGTTATTTTACATTTATTGAAAGTATGTTTGTACCGAACCAGTTTTTTTTAGGATTTGCACGTCATTATTTGCATTACCCATACAATATTCCAGTTCCGACCCTTTAATATGATGGTTATATTTAAAAAAAATCATTAGTATACATGATTACCAGTGATAGGCCTAATACGGTACATCATGGAATACCAAAATCTTTTGTGAGAAGCAGACTAAAAGCTTATTTTCTTTTTGGAAGGCGTGTTCTTTTGTTTAAATAACTTTTTAGCCAATTTTATGATTTGTCATTAAAATCTATAACATTTAATTTTTTTATTAGTTTGGCATGTGCTGCTGAAAGCTTTTTGGAGGTGAACAAAAATAACAGTACATTTCAATCATTTCTGTCTTGCACAGTACTAAATCATTTAGAGATGGCATATTTTATGCTTCCGTTATCCACGAATTAAAACTGGTTTTAATGAGTTATGTGATTAATATTAATGAACTGAGTTATTATTTTGTTATAACAATGTTTTAAAGATTTGCAAAATTTTCGTAGAAAAAAAAATCGGACGGTGGTTAAGTGTTTTTCTCGATTGCTAGTTTTAAATAGTGGTATATTTACACATTATTTATATATGGATGGAAATACTTCGCTTTCAAAACTTGTATTGAGATGAGTTAAATGCTTCAATTCTTGTGATTTTACATAATTCAATGTTGACGTCAAAACCAGGGACAGAACTTCTTTTCATACCTGTAATGATTTGTTCGATTTCCTCTGGTTTTGTTTCTTGAAATAGTTCATTTTTATTTTCACCATTTATTTTAAAGCTGGGTTCATTGGGAGTCGGGTCATGTTGTATTTTACTAACATTTTTTTCCTCTAAAAACCAGTGGTAAAAAAGCTTTCCGAAAATAAACATTTTTTCATAACACAATTCATATTTTGATTAGCGGTTCTTTTTGACAAGTACTGCTATTGTCCCTCCACTCTTAATTCACCCATTGATCGAACGAAAGCGCCTGGGAATTTATTCTTTCTAGCCAATTTCAAATCTTATATTTTCTTTGGGCACTGTTTTTTTTTTTTTTACAAATTGTGTATATTATAAACAAAAGTAACATTGTGTTGATGGGAAGCTATTTTACCATGAGTGAACTTATCCAACTTAGCATTTATCCAAGTTAAACTTCCAAATAACATTAATTATCGTAAGTTGGACGAATAAGTAAATGTACTTTCAAGACACTTCTTAATTTTTATGTTACCTTACGTAAGTATGAGTGTTAGGCTAGTATTACTTAATTTTATAATAAAACAAATAATATGTAAATGTAATTAAAAATATAAACATTTAAACCACATTATTTGAAGCAGTTTTTGAATAGTTAAACATACTTGTTTTTAACACCTAGAAAAGTAGTAAGGTGAAGAGCTCTGATTTTTTAAATAAAAGCGTAGTAATTGAGACAAACTTACGAAGAAATTAATAGTCAACTCAGTTTGATAATAGTCAGATACTACATTTTATCAATACTCTAATTTAACTATATTGTGTTCAACCGAAGCGAGAATCTTGCAATAGAAACAAAGAAGAAACTCATTTGAACTCTGGGTACATCGTCGCATGCTGAGAATTCTCAAACAAACCGAATAGAACATGTGACAAGTATCATGGCGAGAATGTCTAAAGACAAGAAAATTATTAATTATTGTAACATATTTTGCACTTTGGACACGTGCGTGATCAATATTGGAATAAATACCTGTGCAAAATTAGGTACTAAATCTGATCGAACAGATCGCCTACTTAAGTCTAAATTGTAAGTCACTACCTATAACTTTTAGTTGGTAAGTGACTACCTATAAGCCATAGATGTAAGTCACTAATTATAAGTCTCAGTAGTTAGTCCCTAGCCATAAGTCTTACTTATAAGCCATTAGTAATAAAGTTTAGCTCTAAGGTATTGGTTGCACATGTTATTTAATTAATTGTAAAGCACCCCTGTGGTGATTTTCCCACTAAAACGGCGCTATAGAAGTAATCCAATTATTATTATTATTATCGCATACCTTGGAATATATATATATACGAATACACATCAGGTGAGGGTGATTAGTTTATTTTACCGGTATTTCAGTGGATAGTGCAAGAAATAGGCGTAATTCATCTTTTGTTTTTGTGTTTAATTCATAGAAGTCCATTTAATTTTTTTTATAGTTAATGTTGGCTCTGTGCCCTCTGGTTGGAAAAAAGCGGTCATTCATCCTATACCTAAAAAAGGTGACCGCTCCAACCCGGCCAACTACCGACCCATAGCGATCACATCAGTTCTGTCCAAGGTGATGGAACGTGTGATCAACGACAAACTGCTTACATACCTCGAGAAGAACAAAATCATTAATGACCGCCAGTACGGATTCCGGCGGAACCGCTCGTGCGGTGATCTTCTCGGGTATGTGACGCATGTTTGGGGACGGTGCCTGGAACGTTATGGTGAGATTCAAACGGTCTCACTGGACATTTCTAAGGCCTTTGACCGTGTTTGGCACCGAGGACATGTCAACAAACTGCCTTCTTACGGACTTCCCGTTTCCTTGTGTACGTGGATTGCCGACTTTTTGAGGGAGAGATCGATTCAGACGGTTGCTGATGGTTTCATCTCTTCCTCGCATTCAATAAATGCTGGCGTCCCACAAGGATCGGTTCTATCTCTGACATTGTTTTTGTTGCACATCAATGACCTCTTGACATGTGCACCAATCCATTGTTACGCGGATGACAGTACAGTCCATGATTGCTTTTTGTTTGACAAGCCCACAAAGGGCACACAAACTCTAACGGCTCGGAGGGCTTTGAAACAGAGAATGGACGGTTACCTTGAGAGGGTCTCTTCTTGGGGTAAGAATAACCTCGTCGAATTTAATGTTTCAAAGACCCAATCATGTCTGATTACGTCTAAAAGGGATCGAAATGACAATCTAGTCTCCTTTAATGGAAGCAATCTTCCCAAGAAGCCCTCCATTGATATGCTTGGTGTAACCTTAAGTGATCAGCTCAGGTATGGGGGCTCCATCGAAACCCGAGTAAAGTTAGCCTCTCAGAAGCTGGGCGTATTGTACAGAGCCTGCAGATACTTTAATAGTACACAACTGCTGACCCTGTACAAATCGCAAGTTCGCCCCATTGTAGAATTTGGCAGCCACCTCTGGTCGGGAGTCCCAAAATATCTGAAAAAAAACCTTTACTCTGTGCAGAAACGGGCGGTCCGTTTGATAGATTCGCCTATCTTAACAAATGGGTTGCAATCTTTGGAGCACAGACGTCGGGTGGGAATGCTGTCCTTGTTCTACCGGTATTTTAATGGAAGATGCCCCGAGGAACTAGCGTCATTAATCCCTTCGGCACCGGTGCATAGTCGGGAAACACGCCAAACGCGCGCCCAACATTTGCACACGGTTGACATTTTTCACATGAGAACGGGTCGCTTCTACGACTCGTTCTTGTGTTCAACAGCTCGGCTGTGGAATGATCTGCCGGCCTCTGTGTTTCCTCCATCCTATAACATGGGGCCCTTCAAGACCCAAGTTCACTCCTTCCTATCCTCTAAAAGATCCTCCACACAGCATCCCCAAAGATGATATAGGCCTTGAGGGAAATTATTTCCTCCTTGGTCTCCTGTGTTACTGTAACTTAAAGTTACTGTAAAAAAAAAAAAAAAATGTATATCAAATTTTATAATGTTATTATTAAGTTCTGCAAGTATTTTTCATTTTTATTATTGTGACAGCTGTTTCATCGTTTAAGGCCATTTTCAAACTCGGACGCCAAAACAGCTGTCATAATAACTAAAAATTGTCGCAGAACTTAATTAGAATATAATTAAATTAATACAAATAAATAATAATTCATCTCTTCGGCACCAGTGTACTGCCTAGCGACACAAAATGGTGTACGATGTAACGATGTGTACTCAAAATTTATACACGGTTGATATTCACCACGAGAACGGGTTGTTTTACCACTCATTCACATGCTTGACTGCCGAATGTCTTGCTGGTTTTTGTGAATTTACCCTTCTATAATAGGGTTCTCTTCATGATCATAACCCCACATCACAGCATTCCCTAAGACAATATTTTTTTTATGAAAGAAACCAGGGCATCATGCACACTATTTTTTTTTTGTAATTCAAATAATTTAGCCACGTCAGTAAATTCCTATTATTAGTTCAGATTTAATATAATATTTTCGATAAGTAATAATTATTGAAAAACTGTTAATAAAATAAAATAAAATCAAACAATAAAATGCCAACATTCATAAAAGTACTGACAATAAGCGAACATTCTCAACACACTTGACTGATCTAAGGCTTACGTTATACAGAACTATTTTGACGCTGCTATACTTCTTTAAGCCCCTACTAGAGCCAAAATGGAGATTCTTGAATATCTGGAAGTGAGATTAGGAAGCGAGTGAATTTGTCAAAAAAATTCTAATTTGTCTTAAACATTCTAATTCTAATCTTAATCTGTATTTTTGAAACGATTCTATTAAATTGTGCCGAGCTGAGTACACAAGTATTAAGTGAAATAGAAAGGTCTCCCAAAAAAGGAAATGCGTTCGCGACTATATTATTCGGAGAGAAAAAACAGATACAAAAATAAAAGAAAGCGTAAATTAAACAATAATTAAAACATCCCAATATGTCAGCTGTTGTTGTTGATAATGCGACAGGAACGACGCTTGGTGGCTGGTGGCGAAAACATACAAAGCAGTTCCTCCAAGAAAACCGGTAACTAGATCGCGCGTTTGTCACGATCAGAATTGAACATGTTCTAATCGAATTGCGTGAATGTCTAAAAGCTGTTAACTATGTAACTCTTCAAATAGCAGTGTCGAAATCGTTTTGTGTTACCTAAGAGATGTTTTGTCGCAAAGTAACGTCTAAATTTTTAAGTGCGAATCAATGATTTTATTTCAAAGAATAATAAACATTTTCGAGTAATGAATAACCTAAAAATATTCGAAAAATTCCTACTACCTCCTTTATAAACGTAAAATGCTGCTTGAGAAATGATGGAGAACTTTATTGGAATTGAAGGAATGATTGAATTTACCATGCCTGGGTGGATACTTGACGCATTTATCGTCTCGAAAATAAATTCATAAAAATTATTGCTTACTATTTAATTACTCAGAAATAGTTGAACTAGGTCCAATTAAAAAGGATTCGGCTAAGCGTTTGTAATTACATTGAAATTCAAAGTTTAAAAAAAATATATTTTCGGGTAATTTAGATTGAAAATAAGCTGTACGGTGTCGTTTCGAAATCAAAAGCTCCAGATTCAGTAAGCCCGCGAGGGGCAGTCCCGGCCATCCGATCCGCGCACTCCTGACACTGAGTCGGGTACGCCGTCCCTAGGGGAGTTTGATTGTGACCGCATAGTTTTTTAATCAAGCGGTCCTGATTAGAGACGGACACGCTCGTCCGGTGGTACGTAGCATCTACCGGAATCAACTGGCAGATCCGGGCTTATGTACCTACTACCTCGGGTATATCATGATTGTTTTGAAAATTCGTGAGCATTATTTACTAGTGATGCTCAGAACTTCTATTATTGACGATTACGTTTATATAATCGATACTGTACGTACCAACCTGATAACTACTGAATCAAAAGATTCTATATGCAGAAAACACAAGAACTCAAGAAACATTACATAATCAACGAGATCACATAAACCTCGATTGTCTTGAGAAAATCACTATTTTCTCGTTTTCCGATCATGTAACAACTAAACTTATTTCTCCTCGCTTCAGAATTGTGTAACACAGTAATTAATAATAATATTATATTAACCGTAACAAATACAATACGATAGCAAGTTCAGTGATCAATATTTATAATATTTGAACAATATGTAATAAATATTAAATCACTACCAACAGTATTCAGTGAGTTTACTTAATTTAATCATTTACACTTGTTTATCACCCACCTTCTGATCAAGAATATGAACCATTTAAGAGGAACAGGTGCGCGCCCTATTTCACGCAAATTTTAATTTTGGATTTTAGGTCAAAATACCCATCCAAAGTGAATTATGTATTTTTATTTATTTAAAGGAATAGTAAATACCTAGTACAGATTAAAAGTATTTATTTAAATTTTGTATTAAATTATAAAATGCAGGCTATTAAAGTAAATAATTTTTCAAGATTTTAAAGGCAGCTTCGAAAATTATTTTCGTGTTTACGGTAAAAAAAATAATTATCATATGACTACATAAAATAAGATAAAGAAAGAAAACATCTTTAAAAAAACATTTTTTTGTGTCTATATTTTAAATTATATACTACAAATTTGTGTTCCAACGTAAATTGGTCGATTTTAATCTAAATTTAATTACATCGTAATGTTTATTTTATTTTATATATCATTGTATTTTATTAGTAGACGGGTTACAACTTTTTGTTTTAAATCACCATTGGCCTCCAAACATTCAATAAGTTAATTAAGAATCCGCGCAGCATTTACTCTTAATCAAAACTAATACGGGTCTATTATTTCCTATAGTACTGATGACGTTCGTCTTGGCCGATAGGCTAAGATCCTCGGCTGCGGGTCCAGAGATTGTGACAAAAAATGTATTTTGTTTCTTTACACAGATTCCAGTTCATTCGGTGCGTTCTAGTGACAATTCCTAATGAGCTATCTTCTTCCCCATCCCACTCGCTTCATGCAACAACATGCATCAAATGGGGATGCCATAATCTCGCTGGTTCTGTACAGTTGGGACTCTTATTCGGTATTCATATAAATATATACAGGTGGAGCCTACCTAAAAGAGAATGCAAGAGTTTTTCGAGATCAGTAATGGAAATATAGATAAAACATACCATTCTATCGTTAATCGTATGGATAAATAATCGAAATCCTTATACATCACTAGCCATCTTGCAGTATTTACGCGAGTAACACGCTGTAGTATAAATGGAGTTAGAATGTTATTATTCAGTTCGAGTACCGAAAATTAAGGGTTTGAAATGTTCAGCTTATTTAACCTCGTTGGGTACAGCTAAGTTTGTAAGGTTACCTTACAAATAAGCATTCTCTCGTTTGTTATTTACAGACGTACATACAAAATAGAATACATGATTTGGAATGGGACAGCTTCATTGGTCGATGTATTGATCATACTACTTGCAATGATAATTTAAAAAATATTTTTCTGTTTTATCATTACACTTTTTAATAATAAACAATTACTTTGTGACTTGACATTGAATTCAATTAAATTATCACTTTATTATAAACTATAAAATGCATTAAATTCTTAAAATAAATATATAAAGAATAAATTACTCAATTTACATATGGGTGGGTAAGTGTGGTCTAGAGGCCTATTCTGGTTCCTTTTAAGGAAAATTCCATATATTTTTCCTTAGGCTTAAAGACATCTGGCTCTTGGTTCCGGTTCTCTCGGATAATAGTTGTCATTCAATGGCGAACGACATTGTTAAAAAATATTTGCGTACCTTTAACAATAACAAAATAAATCAGTATTATCTATATATTAACAGTTTAGTGAGTTGTTTGTCGCGTAATAATGCTATTAAATTAACCGAATTAAAGAAATTGCGATGTTTTAAAAGTACTTAAGCCAAAAACCCGAAATGACAGATAAATGTGATTTAAGTTTTAAAATTATAATAAACTACACGTGTCAAGTAAGTAATAATGACCTAAAGTATGGAACTAAGAAAAAGGATAAGGATTTTTTGTCTAAAAAAACAGAATAGGCCTCCTGGTCTCATTATATTGGAGGGATTGATTCATTGATTACAAATACATTTTTTAATTAAAATCCATCTCATTGAATGTTTACGATAATTTACAGAATTAGTTAATAATAACTTTACTGATTATCTCAGCTGGTTGCCAATACTTGACCTGGTAATAAACGTTTCGAGGAGATATTACGTTTGTATTATTACGGAGATATTATATTAACAATTTTTGTAAAAAATGTACAGACATATTTTGAGTTCTACTTTATGTTAAAAACTGTGGGAATTTTTTTTAATAGTACTGACACAAAATTTAATAATGTTATTATTAACTCCTACCTGTAAACAATGTAATTTGTTAATATAGTAGAAATTAAAATACGAGACTGGCTTTGAATACCGAAACATCTGCCACAATAATAAATAAAAAAATAAATAAAAAAAACTAAAATACTTGCAAAACTTAATAATAACATTTAAGTAGATAATATAAACACATCCCAAATGAACCACGAAACCGAAAAAACAACAAATATTAAAAAGATTTCTCGGGCAACCGCTAACCCCGGATAGGTAGAGGTCCTGCCCTGAGTCCCAGATGCGACTGAAATCTTTTTTAATATCTGTTGTTTTTTCGGTTTCGTGGTTCATTTAGGATGTGTTAATATTATCTTTTTCAATGATTAAATATTACAATGAGGTTTACGAACTTCAATAAGTTATAAAAAAAATAAATTGAATAACATTTACTTCACATTTAAAAAAAACTTTGATATTATACCAAAATAGCTTAGGGTCCTTTGCTAAGGTTACGAACCATTTAATTTATTTTTAAATACTTTACGTGCTTTGTAAATAAGGACTAAAATGTAACTGATACGGTGATTTTGGAAAGTTTTCACAAGTTTCATTTATATACTGAACAAAAATATCATACTTAGTTCGTTCAATCATTGTGGAAAGCTTATGAAACCTAAACAATTATGCTGTAAACACAATGACGATGAAGTATCGATAGTTTCCACCCAAAGTTAGTCAAATTAATTTGATGAAATTTACCCAATATACTTAGATGTTTACCCCAGTCGGAAGCTAGCTCGAAGCTCACTTTAGTTGCGTCAGGTTTTGGGTGGCTAGTTACTATTACACTATTCTAGTAACTAATAATATATTTGATCGTGTTTGACTGCAATGTTAGCATGTAAAAGCTTTTATATGACCATGCCATGAGAGTATATAACGTTTGTTGATTTTAAAGTGGAATATTAACATGAGCAGAACACAATATACTCGTACACGTTTTGCTGGAAAGGGGAAAATTGTTTGATAGGCTTTGATAGAGTTCAAAGGTCCCATGTTAATTGTGACCACCAGTTTTATTTCAAATTGGTACAAGATCACACTTCTAGGGATTACTATTTTAATATTTCAACTATTTTACTATTTCCCCTGACACAAGGTTTCCTAAAACTCAGGAATGAAGTATGTAGGTAGCCCCCATCATCAGAGGCGAACATTCCTTATAGGCATATAAGCATTGTACCTTACTCACATGAAAAAAACATCAATAATATTAAGATTTATAAAACTATTGCAAGAAATAAATCTACACTTTTTACAATACTCCCGAAGTTCCATCTACGAATCGGAGCGCCGCGCGGGTCCCACCGACCGCCCTATTATAACGTGTCAAAAGCAGCAACCAATTGTGCAAAATGACGCACGTGTCATATTCAAATGTTGACTGTAAACATGTACATGTGTGCGCAATGCATATTCAAGGGAAGACTCGTTTGTTGTCGAAAAAGGCCGTGCTTTTCGGTGCAAATCACAGAAATCGTAATAAGTGCCATCTGTTGGTACCTCTATTAATTATTGCAAATTTACGTAACGAAATAATTACTATATTATGTTGACTTTCTTTTACTAAACTGTGAGGTTAATGAAACTAAACATAAATTATATATCCAATAATTGGATTGTAATATGCACAAATGAAGCTGTTATTATAAATTTGTGGCAGGTAATTCCAGCCAACATCGGCTAAAGCCAGTAGCTTAGCCATTCTTAGCGGAGCTTCCTGCCTACTCTGATTAAAATCTCTATGTACGCCCCTGCCCATCATCACCTGGTGTATATTCAAAATTATTATACGGTCATAAATACGGTGGTTGAACATGCAGCAGTGGAAATATTTAGTTGAAATTATGGTTCAAGTACTTGCCCGCGCGAAAATGCTCATTTTAGGGTTCATGGCTGGCTGTCCCAATTACCGGCGAATGCAATGAAAATGCACTGACGCACCCGATGGCGCTAATTAGGGTAATCAGCACAATCCAAGCGCGAAGATAAGACCGCCGTTGGGAGGGGATCAGGGTGAGGAGGGGGAGTCCGCACTTAATAAGTACCTCTAGCCATTACCCGGCGTTAGTTAATAGTTCCATGCGCAGTACCTGTCTAATCAGGCTTGCTAATTGTAAGCCATCATGCAAATGGGGGATCGTTTGCAAGGAAACCGAGTAAGAACGTGCACTAAATTAATATGGAATGACTCAACGTGGAACCTAACGTAGCGCGCTTAATGTAAATTTGATGGAGTAACCCGATTTTGTGTTTGACTTCGCTAAATCCAACAGTCGATTTGACAAAGGAGCGTTGTGTTCAAAGTTTTCCTTGTCGTTTTACCACCACTTTTATATTTTCAATAAAACATCCGAAATAAGCAGAAATAAAAAAATATTATTAAAATCACTGAATAGATGGTTTCTAGAAGTGTGGTCTATATCAAAATAATTTACAAAACCTTTTGACTCCTTTCTTTCGGCCCCGGACATGCCAATGAAATCGAATATCTTTTCAAGAAAGAATTGATGAAAACTCTCGGATAGAAGACTTGTTTCTGACTTGACTTATAGACAGCCCTGATATTGGCTAACTAACTAACGAACTAACTAACCATCACGTCGTTTCCACGCAGGGGTAGGTAGAGAGGACGGACGGCCAAACAACTCAATCTCGGCATACACTTCTCGCTTGATTCACATTCGTACATCGTCTTATACATTCTCTTCTATTATTTTGACTTCTGAAATGGTTCAACTCAAGTATTTGATTCACTTGATCATGCCATGTCTTCCTCGTGCACCCCCGGCTTCTTCCATTCAAATTCATGTTATATATTCTCCTTACACTATTTTCTTCGTTCATTTGCTCTACACGCCCACACCATCTAATCGTCCCTTTCTTAATCTTACTCATTACGCTTACATCAACCATGCATTCTATGCATTCTATACAAATCTAAACATTTTTCTTACGATCATACATGGTTTTACCACATATTCGCCTCAGAGACCTCATTTCTACAGCATTCAGTTTACTTTCATCCTTCTTCTGCCAGTTCCATGTCTCATTGACTCATTGGTTGGTATCAGCACTCCATTGTGGACTGCGAGCTTCGCTCACATTACTGGCATAGTCAGCTTAATTAAATTTAGTATTCCAACTTGAACTACTCGATCTAAAATTTCGTTCAATTGTAACAATAATTTCAAAACTAAGTCATTCAAAAATTCACTTGTACCTAGACTTCATGTAGAAGGTAATACTTTTTCAGACATAGTGGATATGTTCAGCTGCATATAATGCAAATACAAAATAACGATTATTGCATACATCCTCAACAATTATCAAGATATGTTTCTAGAGTATAAGTATTAGTAAATGCGAGGTATGTTTTGTATATTCGTATCCGTTGTTATTTATTTGACACGATGTTGTATAGATATTGTTATAATTGAATATGACTGGAGGTGGGGTTGTGGGAAGGAGATGGAAAGGAGGAGGGTTGGGAAAGGGCGGTTACGGGAGACAATTCCTTCGCTTAGACTTACCCTGGCGGTGGTGTCTTGGCAGGGAGCTCGGCTCTGGACATTCGACTAGCTCAGTTTCAGCAGGCCAAGAATCTCCTCTGCAGGGTCGTAGGCCGACAGGCAGTCTTATAATTGGGGTCGGGGGACTCTATTACTACGCTAAATGATTCTATTATATGCTTTCAGACTCAGGGTTTATTTCAGTAGAAGGTAACATACATGGTAAGTTATGCTACAATAATCAACAGCTAACCTAACCTAAGATGGAAGTTACGGGTGATTATTCTCTCTGATATTCTCTGAACGGGTATGATGAACAGGGGTGGTCTAAAAGAATAACAACACAAAGGGGAATATAAATTAGGCTTACTATTACTTCGTGGCGGCAGACGGATGGAGGGAAGTATCCGGAACAGACAACGTTGTCACAGAATTTAAAAGTAGTAAAGGCCAGACATCCTGTTTTGGTGCTCTTTAGAAAGGATAAGGTCGATTAACACGCTGGGTATTGATTCGCCATGCTTGTGCTGGCGTCGCAATTTGCAACCGCAGCCAAAAATGGCCAGGTGGCGAGCTCGATTCGGAAGCCGAGAGAAGTGGCGGGAGCGTGGGCGTGCAAGCTACCATCGTGGCCAACGTGGCGCTGGCGTCGTTTTTACCGTTATTATTCACGAGTATCTAGAATCCTCGTAGGATCCTTCTGCCGTTACATAACAATATCCATATGTAAACATTTTGTAACTTTAACTGTTAATTTTGAGTTTTGAATAACAAACTCCCGTTAGACAAACTACTTAGGACTTTTGGCATTATATTTTTTTGTTGTTGTTTTAAATTTGAATAAAAAAAAAATGTGGTGACAGTATTTTGAACATTTACAACTAGCTAAACCATAAAACTACGCAAACCAAAATTTATTATGTTCGTCAAACCTAACCATCACTAAAATATAAACCTGAAAACAACCCGCGGCTGCGTTTTAGAGCAGTTAGTTTTAAATTATTTTAGGACGGACGGTATAAAAATATTTCTTATTCGTTCTAAATGATGATGTGGGAATTTCTTCCCTCCATTTATTCGTCGTATTATTTTAGGTCAAAAATATTTGATACTCTTATTGTTTTACTCTCGTAAGAGTGTCGAAAATGACGAATCGTGTTTCAGAACAAATTACCGCCCATTCCAACGAGAGGACATTTATCATTGTTATTTAGTCAGCTCGACATGTACGAGTATACAAATTACAATTTAATATTATTTATTTTTAAATAACAAACAAAATGTGTATTACAATATTATCTTAGCTTCTTCATCTGTTGAAAGGTGTAGGTTATTATGGTGGAGAGATTAAAAAAATAACACTGCATCGCAAAAGGGTTGTAACCACCTGGAATTTAAAGGGATGTTTCGAGGGTGCAAGAAGAAGAATATGGGATGGATATCAGGAAGAGGAATCATAAAAACTATCTGGCCTATCGTAACTGCATAGTTTTGTTAAGCAAGAAATCAATTTTTAATTGTCGATTTTTACTAAAGCGAATACTATGAAACAAGGTGCAAATTAATACAAAATTGTAATAAAGATACAGGAGTTCAAATTCTTCACCGCAATACTAAAGGCAAAAAATTTGATAATTTAGATGCATTGGAAATTAGAAAATCCTTTAATAGTATTTCCAATATATTGAAAAACTAAGTAAATTTATCGTACAGTCAGTCAGTCCTCTTTTAAGTATTTTTTCAGTGAATCGCTTTGTTCTTCCAAAAAAACCCTATTTACACCTTAGTCGGCATCCACTCCAACAGCTAAATATTCATGTATATCTATCATTATTTTATGTCGTAGTTTAGTTTTAATATATTCCTGACGAGGGAAGGGTACTTCACAAACCGGTCGAGATTATTATATTGAATTGAGGTGGTTCAAAATAAATTTCTACGTTTATATTATAATATTAGATTTGTTAATTTGTTTTAATTACTTAGGCTATTACTGATATGACATAGGCAAGTTATATTTTACAATAAAAAACACATAAATTTGTTGTAGACCACTTTTGTTTTATCAAAAGTTATATTTAATTTGCTCTGTGAGGATTTTAACCGGCGCCCTCTGGGATGAAAGCCATTGTAACCGACGTGATCGTAATTATCGTGATTCTTAGGATTCTAATTTTGCGACATTATATTATCTTCGTAATTTATATTGTACCATTAGCTTCTTATCTCGTGCCATTGTATCTTATGTAAGATTTATAATATTTGTTTCATCTCATAGTGTTATCGACGTGATGAAACCACACGGGAATTTCCCGACTCCGCAGGAGCACAGTACCGTGTGGCAGACTTTCCTATCACTTCGATAACACATCCGACCCCGCGACAGCACGATACCGTGTTGCGGGTTTTCGACAATGCAACTAACCCCGTGGCAACGCAGTACCGTGCACGGACCCCTCATTTACATGTCTGCCTCAGCAGCGCCCCTAGTGTAGAAAACTTGTATCACTTTGTAATGATATAAAAGCGAAAATTTCTGAAAATAAAACCAGTCACACTCGGACGAGCAATCGTGACTCGTACCCAGTCACATCTTGTAACGAAAGAAAGTCTTTCATTTCTCCTACCTCCCACCTGAAGGATTCCTGAACCTGCCTCAAGGATAGTCGGCCCCGTACCCCCAGAAGCATAGAAAGTGGCTTAATCCAGCACCTACATGTTTACAGTCTTGTAACGACAATGGTCGCTTACAAGTGGTCCTCTCGAGCACGGATCAAGTCACATAGTGATCCCCGGACTACGGACCTAGTACCCAGCCGCTACCCAGGTGATCTAACAAGATGTCACCGGCCGTTACCCAGAAGCGTACGGCCACACAAGGCGCCCCATAACGCTCCACACAAGGCGCCCCACAAGGCTTCACACAAGGCGCAGAGTACCGGCTTCCAGCATCCCACGTCGCGATGCACGGCCAAACGACCCCTCTGCAGCCCTGTCAACCGCAGCCCACAAACGCGAACGCGACATTCCCGGGTCAAACTACAACGGATGACTCGGCGCGTCGAACCCAATATTGGGCGAAGAACAGAGCAGACCCGCTCTCCCAGATTGCTGCATTAATGGTGGAAGCATTCCGCACATTACAAAATGGCGGAACACAGCGGCCGCAGCCGGAAAGGTCCGGCCCAGCACGACCCGCAGCGCTCGACACGTCATACGCCGGCGGAGCTACATCGGACCTCGCGTCCCCCGGCCACAAGCGAAAGGATGCTAGCCGCCACTACGCTGTAGGGCCCGGTCTTACGCCCCCTGCCCCCGCAGCGCCCGGTGCATTACATGGCAGCCCAGCTGCTTACAACCTCACTCCCCGCGGGCTCGAACGGAATGACTATAGTTACAATTCTGTAGCGCTCGGCGCTACAGTCTCTGGCCCCGCACCCCTCGGCCCGGCACCCCTCGGCCCGGCACCCCTCGGCCCGGTTACCATCGACCCAGCGACACACGTTCCCGAACAAGCAAGTACGGCCGCCTGGGATTCTAGAGCACGAGCTGTTACGGCAGTGGCTCTAGCCACAAATACCGACACGACACGGAGCACAGTAGCCTCTGCGGATTCCAAGAAAGAAATAATCCGTCGGATGCGAGCAGAGTTGCAAGAAATAAGAAAACGAAACAGGCAGATCGAGCAACTGATCGCCGCGTCTGGGCTCCCTTTGCTGTTGAGCACTGACACAAACCCGGAAGTGCGCAGCCTTGCACCGCCCGATCCCGAAGTATCCGGCGCTGCACACGGCCCTGCTATAGGCGGGCCCCGTCACAACAACTGCTGCCCGGAGGTGCGCAGCCTCGCACCGCCCGATCCCGAAGTATTCGGCGCTGCACATGGCCCTGCTATAGGCGGGCCCCATCGACATGACAATGACTGCCGCCCTGAAGAATGCAGCATCGCATTGCCTGACCCCGAAGTGTCTGGCTCTGCTCACGGCCCTGCTATAGGCGGGCCCTACCGAATCGATAACGACTGCTGCCCTGAAGAATGCAGCATCGCATTGCCTGACCCCGAAGTGTCGGGCTCTGCTCACGGCCCTGCTATAGGCGGGCCCCATCTACATGACGATTACTGCTGCCCTGAAGTGTGCAGCTGCGCATTGCCCGACCCCGAAGTGTCTGGCTCTGCACACGGCCCTGCTATAGGCGGGCCCCATCTACATGACGATTACCGCTGCCCTGAAGTGCGCAGCTTCGCACAGCCCGACCCCGAAGTGTCTGGCTCTGCACACGGCCCTGCTATAGGCGGGCCCCATCTACATGACGATTACTGCTGCCCTGAAGTGAAGTGTCTGGCTCTGCACACGGCCCTGCTATAGGCGGGCCCCATTTACATGACGATTACCGCTGCCCTGAAGTGCGCAGCTTCGCACAGCCCGACTCCGAAGTGTCTGGCTCTGCTCGCAGCCCTGCTATAGGCGGGCCCCATCGACATGACATTGTCTGCCGCCCTGAAGTGTGCAGCTGCGCATTGCCCGACCCCGAAGTGTCTGGCTCTGCTGACGGCCCTGCTATAGGCGGGCCCCATCTACCCAATATTGTCTGCCGCCCTGAAGTGTGCAGCTGCGCATTGCCCGACCCCGAAGTGTCTGGCTCTGCTGACGGCCCTGCTATAGGCGGGCCCCATCTCCACAACAATCACTGCTGCCCTGAAGTGTGCAGCTGCGCATTGCCCGACCCCGAAGTGTCTGGCTCTGCTGACGGCCCTGATATAGGCGGGCCCCATCTACCCAATATTGTCTGCCGCTCTGAAGTGTGCAGCTGCGCATTGCCCGATCCCGAAGTGTCTGGCTATGCTCAAGGCCCTGATACAGGCGGGCCCCATCTACTCGACAACAACTGCTGCTCTGAAGTGCGCAGCTTCGCACTGCCCGACCCCGAAGTGTCTGGCCCTGCTCACGGCCCTGCTATAGGCGGGCCCCATCTACACAACAATGACTGCTGCCCTGGAGTGTGCAGCTTGGCATTGCCCGACCCCGAAGTGTCTGGCTCTGCACATGGCCCTGCTATAGGCGGGCCCCACCGAATCGACAATCATTGCTGCCCTGAAGTGTGCAGCCTCGCATTGCCCGACCCCGAAGTGTCTGGCTCTGCACACGGCCCTGCTGTTAGCGGGCTCTACCGAGACATCAATAACTGCCGCACTCAGGTGTACAGCCTCGCACCAGCCGACCCCAAAGTGTCCGGCTCTACACGCAGCCCTGCCATAGGCGGGCCCCACCGAAGAGACAATGGCTGCCGCACTCAGGTGTACAGCCTTGCACCAGCCAACCCCAAAGTGTCCGGCTCTACACGCAGCCCTGCTATAGGCGGGCCCCACCGAAGAGACGACAGCTGCCGCACTCAAGTGTGCAGCTTTGCCCTGCCTGACCCCGAAGTGTCCGGCTCTGCACGCAGCCCTGCTATAGGCGGGCCCCACCGAGGAGACGATAGCTGCCGCACTCAGGTGTACAGCATCACACCATCCGGCCACAGACCCGATCCCGCAGGATTATACGCGGATCCCAGAAGCCCGCTGTCTTCTCAGGAGACGCGACATCGCCCCGGCTATTATTCCCGATGGGAGGAGCGTTTCCGGCCGCCGTAAACAACGACGAACACGTATGGATGAAAACAAGTCCAGTTTCACTGCACGGGGGGAGTGTAACCGACGTGATCGTAATTATCGTGATTCTTAGGATTCTAATTTTGCGACATTATATTATCTTCGTAATTTATATTGTACCATTAGCTTCTTATCTCGTGCCATTGTATCTTATGTAAGATTTATAATATTTGTTTCATCTCATAGTGTTATCGACGTGATGAAACCACACGGGAATTTCCCGACTCCGCAGGAGCACAGTACCGTGTGGCAGACTTTCCTATCACTTCGATAACACATCCGACCCCGCGACAGCACGATACCGTGTTGCGGGTTTTCGACAATGCAACTAACCCCGTGGCAGCACAGTACCGTGCACGGACCCCTTATTTACATGTCTGCATCAGCAGCGCCCCTGGTGTTGAAAACTTGTATCACTTTGTAATGATATAAAAATGAACATTTCTGAAAATAAACCAGTCACACTCGGACGAGCAATCGTGACTCGTACCCAGTCACATCTTGTAAGAAAGTCTTTCACTTCTCCTGCCTCCCACCTGAAGGATTCCTGAACCTGCCTCAAGGATAGTCGGCCCCGTACCCCCAGAAGCATAGAAAGTGGCTTAATCCAGCACCTACATGTTTACAGTCTTGTAACGACAATGGTCGCTTACAGCCATTTTATAGCTTTCTCACAGAGGTCATTAATGTTTGAAATGCGTGTTACAAGCAGTAATTCGTGGCACACGTCATTGGAAGTTTGATCGGAGATTTAAAAAGGTAGAAAAAAATTACCTCACCTGTAAATTGTTGATTGTTTACGATCGGTTATGATTTTTATACATTTTTCCATACAACTGAAGGAATTTCATAAAAAACACTGCCCCAGAGATTAGCGCTCTTGAATTATAATCGATTTATTAAAGCATCTCTTGATAATGCCTGTAATATCGTAGTTTACAAAAAAATGGTTTAAAGTAATTAACTTATTATAAATAATAACATCAAGCAAGAAAGCTACAGAAAAAAATCTGGTGATAATTAATATATTTGTATTTATTTTACACTATGAAATATCGGTCATTTAAGGAATTGATTTTTCGCGATGTTAGAGGCATCTTTAAGAATTATTTAGGGGCTTGTAGCGTAAAAATGATACGACGGCTATTGTTCTCTCATCTCAAGATTCGTGGGTGAGAATGATGGTGAAGCACAGGGAAGTGGGATGTATTGATTGATACAGTAAATGAAACCCTTGTAAAAGGAAAGAACATAATTTAATGCTTCTATAACCACGTCTATCATGGTTTAGCAAAGAAAAGAGTAAAGAGAAGGATTGATCCCAACACGAAAAGGTTCAAACAATAATTGATGGCTCTCATGGACCGACTCCTCTCCTCAGCATCATGGAAGGCCTCACCAGGTCCAGATGCTCACCGATCGTAGTAATCTCCAAAAAGAAGTCTAGGACGAATCTTCTGAAGCGCCATCCGCCACAGCCTCTTCCGTGGGATCCAGATAATGGAATATGCAGATGCTACCTTATGTCCTTTTTGGTCCGTTCATCACTTCTTCCGAGATTTTCACCAAAGCAGCAGGCACGCGCGGTTTGGCTTCATAGCCTCACAATCCGGCCATCGATCAATCAATAAAACAAAAACACACCCACTTCGGGCAAATTCAGTAGACGCCCTCCGACGTCAAACAAAATAGAAAATCAAATACATAATCTCTCCCAAAAAACCCCCGTCGATCACGACCGCTCCAGTCAGGTTATGTCGCTCGCCATGTTGAGTTGCTGCCTTCTGTCTTCCGTCTCCCATAGACATCCTCTCACCAATCTCTTCCGTAGACAATTATCCCAATCATAGACTCGGGGTCAGTATTTACGTTACAATTCCCCGCTTCCCCGTAAAAATTTTATGCCGCGAAGTGAAGTAAAATTTGACCTAACCTTCCTCTCTACTCTTTTCAATTACAGAAAAAACTGAAAACAAAGAAAACAAGTAACAACCAATATAAAACAAAAGTCAAAATTGACAAACAAAATGGTATATCTTAGTATGACAATACACAAAAAATCAAGTTGTGATACATTGGTGGTTAAGCATAACCGAAAAGCAAGGAAACACTTCATACTTATAATCCTCAAGCAACTTATAAAAATAAATAAAAATAAACAAGTTACATGAACCAAACACTTCCTCACTTTATGAGAGTCAATTTCTCTAGGTTAACACTTGTGAGGTTTGGAGAACTCAAGCTCCCACTTCAAAATTTTCAAAAAATTATTTTTATTATTAATAATACCCTACTTAACTAATCCTCTCTTCCTCTTAACAAAAAATTACAATTACAATACAGTTTCAACAGGGGTTTTTTTTTATGTATCTAAAGAATTAGACACAGTATACCAATATCCATTGGATAGTTTGCGTATTCACTTCCAAAAATTTTCCTCGTCGTATAGTTATAGAACTATTTGGTTGTCATTTAGCCATTGCTAAATAGTATAAAGATGAGGGTTTACATGTTACAATACCTATCTATTCGTGTGGTTTCAAACAAGTACATTTGTCAATATCTATATATATAAACTTGCAAAGTACAATTTCTCTCGAAATTTTACATCTTCCTATCTTTTCAAATTGGTGCTCAATTTTTTTTTTTTTTAATCAAAAATCGACACTGGTTCAAATTGGTGCTCGATTTTTTTTAATCAAAAATCGACACGGGTTACACAAAAATACTTGATAAATTTACGCTGGTGTTAGCAGTGTAAAAATAGTATATATTTACTAAACCTATTGGACAAATCAACTTAAAAATACTTATCAACATATTATAAACAGTGGTATTACTAGATCTAAACTATCTACTAATCATCTTCTCCTGTTCAAGGAGGCAGAAGATGTTTACTCCAAATTGGTAAATATTTGTTTGTTGTGTGCATGCATTAGCAGTACTACACTTGATACTTAATACTAATATTATTACAAAAAAATCATACTTTCTAAATATCTATACTATATTCTTTAAGGAAAGAGATACCAACTTACTTTATACATAATTATAAACTTAGAATATACATTAAACATTATAGTTACTAATTAACAATTAAAACTATTTTATTATCTGTGTGAAAGAAAGTAGCTCAAAATCTCCCAGACAGAATATATTAACTATCCTTTTCGAGTGTGTCGTAGTAATCTCCAAAAATTCTAATTTAACTTTTACTCCGGTGCACTCCAAAAGCATAATTTTAACTACGGCTAAACAAATTAAATACAAAGAATACCTACTATAAATATATACATATTGTCAGGTAACACACCATCAGACCGGTAACCGATTTAACTTTCATTTAGAGTATTCGGAATTATTAGAGGTAATTAACCGATATACCGTAGCGACAACAATAATATCCGATATATATGTATATATCATGAAAATTCTTACGTTTAATTTTCGAGGTACACTATTGGTATGTACCTATGTAAAAAAATAATCAAAATTATTATAAAAACAACAAAAAAAATCAATCCCCGTTTTTTTTTGTTGTTTATTTTGTTAGGGCGCCACTGATCTAAAAGATCAGAGAAACAAATAATATGTTTCTATTCTAGTCTAATGAGGATAAGTGTAAAAAAAAATATCATCAATAAATTAGAATTTGTGTTTATTCTGAGCACCTGTATTGAAGGTACCAAACTCCAGTACATGTGACCACAATAACACCTTTAAAGAAACAAGTGACGCGACATGAAGGGTTGGTAGTCCCACATGCTACCACACTGGCTTCTTACAAGAAAATTAACCTAATACTTAATCTAAACGAACTATATCCTTAACATGAAAATTACCTACTACTTTGCCTTGCATATCCGCAAGGGTATAAACTAAGTTAGAGACTTTGGTTTTAACAACATTTTGTACAAACCTCGGAGCTAATTTATGCGAAAAGAAATTGGGTCCACTGGACTTGACAAAATTTTTCCGCCACACAATATCTCCCACCTCATAATTTACCGATTTGCGACGTAAATTATAATGCTTTGCATTCTTTCTATAAGCCTGTAACAGAGCCTCTGAAACTTTTTCATATATAAGAGCCAAGTCCTCTAATTTCTTAGCAAAGTTTTCTCTCGATTCTTCTAGACTTGAGTCCGATACGCCTGTCGAGACATAATTTTTGTGAAAATTACCATTAATGACCTGTTCGCGACCGTGCATCAAGAAGAAAGGCGTATAACCTGTTGCAAAATTTACCGAATTATTTAGGGCTGACTGAATATGTGGCAGAAATCTGGACCAATTACGCTGGTCAGACTCGGACAAAATAGACAGTGCTGTACCTATTGTTTGGTTATAGCGTTCGACGACATTGTTTTGAGGTGTGTAAAATGCGTTGTAAAAGGGTGGAGGCACATTATAATCAGACAGTAACTGTTTAAATTCTTTAGATATAAATTGTTTACCGTTGTCGCATACAAATGTTTGTGGAACGCCATGAACAAGAAAAATGTGCTGTTCTACATTTTTTACAATACTTTTTGTGGTAGCATTTCTAAGCGGAAAAATCCAGGTATATTTAGAGAACACATCTACGATTGACAATATATACATAAACCCAGAGTAACTACGTGGCAGTGGACCGACTAAGTCTATTGAAAGCATTTGCATGGGTCTGGTTACAATCTTAGGATTTGAAGAGATGCCCGCTGGCGCAGATGTATTGATTTTAGGTGCTTTGCATGTCTTACATCGATTAACAAAATTCTTAACATCCTGGTACATTCCTGGCCAATAAAAATGTAAATGCACCTTTTTGTAAGTTCGAAATACTCCCGGATGGCAAGAAAGATCCGCTTCGTGTTCTTGTTTTAATATTTCGGTTCGCTTTTCAAAAGGAACAACCAGCTTCCACGCCGTATCTTCACAAAGAGCGAAACGAGTTTTGCTATGCCTAAAGAGATCATTACCCCTAATTTGAAAATTGACAAAACGTTGGGGTGAATTTTTACAGTTTGTAAATAATGTGTTGTACCATTTATCATTTGTTAAATGAATCGTGGTAGGTATATCCGTTGATGTCACTAATGCTACCTCCATGCGCGACAGTGCGTCCGGTACCGTATTTAGTTTACCCTTTCTATGAACAACGTCGAAAGAAAATTGAGAAAGACGAGTTGACCAACGAGCTAAACGACCTGTGGGGTTTGTTAGAGAAACTAACCACTGTAGGCTCGAGTGGTCCGTAATTACAGTAAAGTGTGTTCCTTCAACATCCGGTCTGAAATGAGTGACAGAGTCTAGAACCGCAAGTAGCTCGCGCTCCGTAACACCATAATTACGTTCATGAACGTTTAAGCAACGCGAAAAATAACTTACCGGGTGTTCTTCACCATTAAAATTTTGTGTTAATACACCGCCTATCCCGACTGCGCTAGCATCACAATGTATTACAAATGGTAATTTGAAGTCAGGACAGTTAATAACCGGCGCTGTTGTCAGTGCCTCTTTTAATTGGTTAAACGAATTTTCCGCTGCCTTGGACCATACAAAATTGCTTACTCCTTTCCTTGATCCTGTAAGTTTAGTCAGAGGAGCTGCTATCGTGGAAAAATTTTTAATGAAACGACGATAATAACCGCATAATCCTATGAAAGCCTTTATTTGTTTTGAGTTCTTCGGGATCGGGTAATTTTTAATGCATTTTACTTTAATGGGATCTGTTCTCAGTCCTTCCGAATCTACAATATATCCCAAATACTTTAACTCCTTTTTACAAAATTCGCTCTTTTTTAAGTTTATTGTTAGTCCGGCTTCTTTTAAACGATAGAAAACCTTCTGCAAAAGCTTTAAGTGCGATTCAAAATTTTCCGAAATTAATATTAAATCATCTACATATCCAAATACGTTATCATCAAATTCTGGGCCAAACAGTTTATCAATTAAACGTTGCACTTCACTAGGTGCATTTTTTAGGCCGAAGGGCATACGCGTAAACTCATAAAGACCATACCCCGGAACAACAAATGCCGTTACAGGAGCTGAAGATTCATCTAGAGCAATTTGCCAGAACGCTTTCGAGAGATCTATAGAAGAGATGAAACGCGCACCCCGTAGCTTATCTACAATCCGAGATACATCAGGTAGTGGGTATGAATCTCGCCGAATGACGCCATTAATTTTACGACTATCTAGGCAGAATCTCGCAGAACCGTCTTTCTTTGTTACCAACAGAACCGGGCTAGACCAAGCCGAACGTGATGGACGCACAACTCCCAAAGCTAACATATCTTTCAATTCAGCTTCTAATAGGCGTTGACGTGCTGGAGACAAAGGATAGTATCGTTGTTTTATCGGTTGACCCGTGGTCTCGATATGATGTTGTACTAGGTGCGTAAGTCCTAATCCGCATTTTTCAAAAGATATGTTTTCAAATTGTCTAATTATTTTTTTGCAGCTTACGATTATCTCCGGAAGTAAGAAAATTGGCTGCAGTAACTTTTCGAATCTCACCCACCGTATTCTTCAAATTACTGCTGTCCACCCTTGGGAACAATTGCGGAGCTAATTGGAATTGTTTCCAAAAGTCGACCCCTAAAATAATCGTAGCTGATAGAGAAGGAATTATGAAGAAAATAATTTTTTCCGTTGTTTCCCTATAAGTTACTTGTACCTCTATTGTGCCAATAATATCCTGACGCTTACCATCAGCAGTTGTGACGAATGATTTACAACTAATTATTT
>JAHDVE020011343.1:0-151380 GCA_022606495.2 Halesus radiatus | reverse complement strand
AAAATTCGTTTACACATGCGGGCAAATAATACCAAATACTTAAAATTCCATAACTTCATCACGCTTCAAACGCGACGTTTAATTATTGATCAAATCTTTGATCAAATCTTGTTGTTTAAAATTATGAATAATGGCCTGGACTCGCCAGAGCTCATCAACTTTATAAACATTCACATACCTTCAAGTCCAACCCGACCAATCGATTTTTTCATTTGCCCGCATGCGGGAGCAATTTTAAGATTGATTTTTCCAATTCCCCGTATTTGTGCGCAATATAACGCACAATTTCACAATATCGGCATTCTTCACAATACCCTTTCAAAATATCGAACCGAAATAATACGTCCGACCACAAATTGATGCACTAGTATGAAATGTATCGAGAGCATCTCCTGTCCCGATCCTATCTTCCTCTTCCTTCTTATTTTGTTTTTTTTTTTATTTATCTTGTTAGCTTCATAAATAAAACAACTGTATTTAACCACTGTTAGCACAATAAACTTTGTTGGCTTAACTTTTGTTATACTTCAATTGTTATATATATTTGTATTAAAAGCTGTTACAAATAAATAAACTCGGGGCTGAAGGGGTTAATTACCTATGAGATTAGTTTAGCTCTTAGCTATTGTACTATATATGAGATGCTTCTACACTCTTCCCTCTTTACTCTTAACCGAAATCTCTAAAGAACGGAGCAATTAATTCACCCATAATTCATTTATTACATTCTACATTCACTGCAAAATATGATGATGTATCCATGTTACGTTTCCTCCATATCGAGATGAATCCCCCTCGGAACCATTTCACATTAGGATATAAAAAAAATGATGCTTCAGAATAATAGTTTCATAAATACGTGAACATCTCAGTGCAGGTTCTCCTAGTGAGGCGTTCACGATACGATATTATATATTAATAATTTACAGTATATATACACATCATTATATATAATGAAATTGTCTGTACTTCCCGTTAGAGACATTTAAATTATATAAAAAAAACCGTCAGCATTCAATGAAAACCTCTTTTTATTGCAATGGTAACAGTAAAATTGTATTTGCTCTGGCCGCTAAACCGATTATTAATTTTATTATTGAAATTCAAAGTTTTGCTCGGAAAAACAAAATTGTTATTTTTATCTTGCATTTTCCAACATTTGACTGTTTGCCAGATATAAAATATATGCGACTGTTTACACAATCTGTATTTAAATTCAGCCTGGTGCATTTTCAAGGACATGCATTGAAATGTGTTTTGTATCTAAGAAACTAATGTTAATTGCGTGTTAATCTGTACATGATCGTCCTGTTACTGATTTTGTGGTTAACAATATCTTTCGAAATTTCCATTGAAAGATCAAAAACTAGTGTTTGATTCGTAAAAATATTTTAATAGATTTATTTCTTTTTTCATTTTTTCGTAATTTGCTGTTACAAATAAAATGTAACCAAACGGTTATGTATAAAAATATTTGAATACTAAAAAGAGTAGTTTTATTTTGTTACGTTATGAAAAATCCAGATTAAAGAATAGTTTTTTTCAAATGATTTGATTTGAGAGCTAAATGCTTCTTTCGCGGTCAATTTCATATCTCAATAACTTCGTCCAGACAGTCCACGAAACGCACAAAGCACTTTCCCAATTAGCAAATAAATTCTTCTTCTTGAGTCGCTTCCTCATTGCTGAGGATCGTGACCCCCAGTCCAATCTCCCTCGTGTACAAGGCTCCCCAACTCCTCGTGATTCTGCGCTGCGTGTAGAGCTGCGGACACCGGTGACCTTCCTCTGCTTCTCCCGCCTTCCACTTTGCCAGTGACCATGAGGTTCTCCAAGTTGGAATTCTCGATTTGGTGAGCAACGTGTCTAAAGTATCCGAAGATACGCTGTATGCAGACAGTTGATAGTCTACTGTAGATACCAAGCTCTTCCAGAATGGATGTATTTGTGCCCCTGGCTGTCAATGGAATCCTGTGCAATTTTCTCCAGCATCACATGTCGAGGGCGTATATCCGCTTCCTTTCGCTGGCTCTGTCCATGTTTCCACACCGTAAAGAAACTATGTTACTATTATCTATTAAGTTTTTCATTTTATTACTTTTATTTTGATGTAATTATCTTTTATTAATTGTTTTTGTGTTTAATTCGTAGAACTCCATTTAATTTTTTTTAAATTTAATGTAAATCAAATTTAATAATGTTATTATTAAGTTCTGCGAGTATTTTAAGTTTCAGTCGTCACAATGTGGATTAACCACAGTCATAATAATAAACATTAAAAATACTTGCAGAACTTAATAATAACATTATTAAATTTGATTTACATTATTTAAAAAATAACATATTATTATTATATTTTCGTAATTATATATTTTTTTATTTCTATTTTTTCACATTTTCTTCCCGTATGTTTTTTATATTATTATTTGACCTTTTTCTTTTTTATTATTATTATTTTATTTTTAAATATATTTTAGTATATTCATTTCTCTATTTATATTGTATATATTTCATGTAATATTGCAGACTGGGTTTGCACTACCCACGCAGTCCTGCTGGATTAAAAACTTAAATAAAATATTTACAATATAATAAACATTGCTCGTGCTGTCTGCAAAGTTTATAATTTGTGAAGATGCTTTGTTTTTGTATTCATAATAGTTCACACCTTATTATTATTTTATTTCATTTGAAATAATATGGTAATCCTATTATTTATTGTACATTAATTATTTAATTGTGATTTAAAAACATAATTAATTTAAACCACTATTTTAATAAATAAATATCTACATATTCCTTCGTCAGGATAAAATGTATATTGAGAGAGAGAGAGAGAGAGGAAAAAATCTTGATATACCTATATACGACGGCCTCCATGATCGAGGGGTAAGGCTCTCGACTACGAATCCGAAAGTCGCGGGTTCAAGTAAATTTTATTTAATTAATTTGTGTTGTTTCACAATTGATTCATTTAAAAATAATAAATAGTATATTTGCGCACTTTCCAGAGTGGAAGATACTCTCAGTATCGCCCTGGTGAAAGACCACTTGAAATGACTTTTAGCCGTGTTTGGTGACCAGATCTGAATAGCCAGGTATTTCCCCTTTTCCGCACCTTCCTCTTCCTCTTCTCCTTCCCCTCCCCAATACCTTCAGCCTCACAACATTCCCCAATTGGGAATGCCATAGTCTCACTGGCTCCTGACGGTTGGGAGCAGTTGGGACTCTTGCGAGGTATTCATATAAAACAAAAAATAAATTAAAATAAGTATAGACAAAAATAACAATAAGTGGTGAGAGAAAATAAATATTTAATTGTGATTTAAAACATAAAATCACCCGACTCATTGTTTCGTTCTTGTATTATTGGGTACCTACACCTACCCACCCACCTTATTAATTTCCCCAAAATCAGAATCTCTGCACCGTAACCATGCTTCAACCGGTTTCCCGATGCAAAGTGTATTTATTATAATAGCATGATGATATAGTATACTTATTTCTGTCCAGTCATTGGAATTGGAATAATTGCCTGTCATTCGCTGTAATTATAATATATTGTCGGGCCCGCGCTAATTATGAAGAATTGCTTCTCTTTGGCCGTGGACGAAATTATTATTAATATTAAACCGGCCCTCATTCAATTTTTAAAATTAAGATAGACATGTACAAGTTTTGAATTATTGTTATTAGCCCATTCATAAATTGATTTAGATTGTTTATTTGTCGGCAACTGACGAAATCTATCTAATTCTCTGTTGCGACGCGGAAATGTACGTTTAAGGGTAAACGAAACGTGATACGCGCCCACAGATTGCGCTGATTTAAATAATATTTCAAATATGTCGAAATAACAAGGAATAGGAAATGTACGTTTAAGGGTAAACGAAACGTGATACGCGCCCACAGATTGCGCTAATTTAAATAATATTTCAAATATGTCGAAATAACAAGGAATAGGAAATGTACGTTTAAGAGTAAACGAAACGTGATACGCGCCCACAGATTGCGCTGATTTAAATAATATTTAAAATATGTCGAAATAACAAGGAATAGGAAATGGATTAAATTTTGATTCTAAGTTTTGCTGGTAGATACTGTCAGTATCACCCTGGTGAAAGACCACCATTCAGAATCAAAACGTTTCTTGAAATGGCTTTAGCCGTGTTTGGTGACCAGATCTGAATAGCCAGGTACCTCCCCTCCTTCCTCTTTCCATCTCCTTCCCTCCTCAATACCTTCATCCTCACAACAAACCCCAGTTGGAGATGCTACAGTCTCGTGGGACTCTTGTGCGGTACTCACATTTAAAAAAAAGAGGTTTAAAGCGCAAATCCTTCAAGAATCTTATAAAAGTGCAACATATTATTGTAAATGAATATTTTTATTGTTCAATTTTAGGATTGGAGAATTTTCATAAAATTACCTTAAACAGTATAAGAATTCTACCTAGATTTATGCTTAACTTTTAATTTATTATAATTATATTAAAACTTAATAATAGGTAGCAAGTACCTATCTATTTTTAATTACTTCCAGTGTATTGACGGTACCTTTTGTCAAAGTAGTTTTTCCACAGGTTAAGACGGAATATTTTCACGCCGTTAACTAACTAACTAACCATCACGCCATTTCAGTAGGCAAAGAGGACACACCGCCAAACAACTCGATCCTGGCATACACTTCTTGCTTCATTCACATTCATACATCGCCTCATACGTTCTCTTCTGTTATTCCGACTTCTGACATGGCCCGACTCAAGCATTTGATTCACACGATCGTGCCATGTCTTCCTCGGGCTTCCCCGGCTTCTTCTTCCATTCACATTCTCTCCATATATTCTCCTTGCACTCCGTTCTTCGTTCATTCGCTCTACATGCCCAAACCATCTTAGCGTCTATTTCTTAATCTTACTCATTACGCTTACATCAGCCTTGTATTCTTTACGAATCTAAACATGGTTCACACGATCATACATTGTTTTTCCACACATTCCCCTCAGAGATCTCATTTCTTCGGCACTCAGTCTACTTTCATCCTTTCTCTGCCAGTTCCATGCCTCACTGCCATACATCAGGGTAGGAAACAGCACTCCATTGTGGACTGCTAGCTTCGCTTTTTTGTACAACTCTTTGTTAGCTCCAACCGGTTCATATACGAAAAATATTTTAAGGTCAACATCGTCATATTTTTGAAATTCAGCTTATAACGACGAAAACAAAAAACCCTTGAGATTCTTATAAAGTGCGATTAAGATTAATTGGAATTTTAATCGTAATCGTCGCATCATTTATTTTTCACATACGCCATTTTGTTCGCGGCAGCTTATACATGTTAACACTTCTAATGATCGCGTCCGTTCGATGCACCATTTTAAATCGTATTTTAATTTGCCCGATGAAAGAACCATCGCTCTTACATGAAAGGATGTTCTCTAATAAATCGCCTCGAAATCCGCCAAACTAAAAATGTATTTTATTTAACTTTCTGTGTAGTTAATTCACGTGTTTATTTTGAAGCTAAATTTAGTAGCCAAACAACATATTAAATATGCATGTTTGTATGGGTATTGCAACCACAGTACTCCACAGATGCATTGCTCGCATAAAGAGTGTTTCAATCTTCTTATTCGACTTGAGAAAAAAAAATCCAGTAGTCAGGTCAGGAAACTATCCATTTATTTTTGTTAGAAACAAACAGTTTTTAATACAAATATATATACGTAGGAAGTTAACCAAAAGGTAAGTCAACAAAGTTTATTGTGCTAATATTATTATATAGTTTTTTTATTATTTTTTTTTTTTTTTATTATTTAAGGAGAAAATACAGATACAGACAGTAGTAATATTGAAACAATATAGAAATATTTGGAGAACTCCCCTGTATCCTAACCTATTTCTCACTGATTAATGTGATAAAGATAAATAAACAAATAATCATTAAAAATAATATTTACACAAGTTAATGAATTTAAGATTGTGTTACACAGAAAATTTATGAAAAGGTGTACAATTTTTAAATAATTGAGAGACAGAAGGTAAACAAGTAAAAGAAGGTAAATAATAGAGTAACAGAAGGTAACAAACTTTACAAATAATACTTAGATGAATGTAAGGGAAAAAATAATGATTAAATTTAAAATATTGCCATACAAGGAAACGATAAAAAAGCACATAATGTCCAAACACTGTTTGTTGAAGTTTGTTTGTTTAATATTATTATATGAAAACAGCTTTCAATTCTCTTTTAAAAGCACTACATGTATCAAAGAATATGTCGGAATCCACCAGAGTTTGATTTTGATTAAATAACTCGCACATTCTTCTGATTGGATCCCTGACACCAGCATTTGTGCGCGTCCGGCTCATGTGGAATAAGTGGTTAGACCTAGTTGTTCTGGATGGTATTTAGTTATATACAAGTGTTTTATTTATGAAGCTAACAAGAGAAAAAACAAAGAAGTGAGAAGGGGAAGAGGTAGAGGAAAATACGGATAAAATCGGGACAGGAGATGCTCTCGATACATTTTACACTCACGCATCAATTAATTGTTCGTACGCATTACTTCGGTTCGATATTTTAAAAGCGTATTACTTAAGACGGTCTAAAATGGCTTCCCTCGTCTTAAAACTGCACATTTTATAAATATTTTGGTATGTATTTTACAGAATTTAAAATATTACACTGTTAGTATTTTTTATCACTGGACATTATCCTAACTACCCGTATAGAATTTACGGATATATCATCATTTGTAGTATTGCTTGAGTTGGCAGACTGCAAAGTCATATTTATGGCCGTTTTTTGTGCTGAATCTTAATATGAAATCCACGATCGTATTTACTTGTTGTCCCTCTCTTGCTAAAAACAATAGGTAGGCGTAAACAAGACAAAAGGCTGTTTCTCAGTGACGTTTGACAAAGATATCGCTGTCGAAAGTGAATACATATTCTCCAACACAACTCTTGGTTTGTATTCGCCTCAACTCTTGCTGTGAAACCTATGAATATTAATAATAATATTTGTGTGAATTGTACAGCGCCTTTCATCGATCGGTAATGTACAATGCATTTGACCAATAGACTTGATGCCGCGTTATAATATACATGTTATTCCTTTTATGTGCGGACAGATGATATTATACAGGACCATACTTACCTAGCAGCTCACTTGAGATGAACACTGTTGAGACGAAACGTATTTATTTCAATTTTCTGCGTAGTTGCCACGTGCTAATATTAAATTTGTTTTTGAAGCTAAATTAAAATTGCTGAAAAACATTTTGAATCTAATAAATTTAATATTCACGTTTGTGAAACTATAGTCCTGCTGGCGAGAGCTTTGTTGCTATCTCTCTTTCTGTTAAGTGCATGTTCGTGAGGTTCGTGGTAGTTATCAGCGTTGCTACTACAAAAGGTGCTTCGTCCAAACCTCCCAGCAAACAGAGGTAGAGAATTCCTCGTGTGCGTGTTACATTTTTCTAACAGTATAATTATTGACTTGGGATGTTTGTTTTGTCGGTTGCATCACTTTTGTTGAGCCACAAGCGAATGGATACAAGTCACACACCCCACGTTGCATTTAGATTAAAGAAGTATTCATGATGTGGTTTGTCGGTTTTATTATTTTTATTTCATACTTATTAAGTTCTACCTACAAAGATTCAACACTTTCTCACTGATAATATGTGTTATACAATGTTACATACGACAATTACCCACCCGAAATTGTGGGGTTTCGCATTGATTGTGGCAACGGATAGGTTTAAGGTCTAAAAAGGAGTTAGGATAACCAAACACTTACCGAAATATAGGGACCAAACATGCTCCTCGAAAAGTAGTTTTTTCTTCTCACCAACAAAGGAGCACTCCAAACAATTACTGTCAGATCACTGATCATGATGAGTGTTCCATTTTTCAAAAAGGTTGTGTTTGGTTTGGGAAGGTAAGGACTGGATAAATAGCAATTAAGGTAGGAACCAAACACATTATCATTTCAGAACCCAACAATATGCAACAATCGATATGGCGTATTATCTTATATTTAACAGTCAAATTAATTCAATTTAAAGCTCTGGATAATTTTATTATTGTATTTATAATGACTGATAGGGATATTGAACGAAGGGTGAATGCAGGAAACTCCATTAACGGAGGACTGAACGCGGTTGGCGCAAACAAAAAGTTGTCCATGGAAGCGAAGCTAGCAGTCCACAATGGAGTGCTGATACCAACCTTGATGTATGGCAGTGATGCATGGAACTGGCAGAGGAAGGATGAAAGTAGACTGAATGCTGTAGAAATGAGATTTCTGAGACGAATGTGTGGTAAAACCATGTATGATCGAGTGAAAAATGTTGAGATTCGTAAAGAATGCAAGGCTAATGTAAGCGTAGTGAGTAAGATCAAGAAAGGGACGCTTAGATGGTTTGGGCATGTAGAGCGAATGAACGAAGAAAGGAGTGTAAGGAGAATATATGACGCGAATGAGAATGGAAGAAGAGCCTGGGGACGCCCGAGGAAGACATGGCACGATCAAGTGAATCAAATACTCGAGTCGGCCATGTCAGAAGTCGGAATAACAGAAGAGAATGTATGAGGCGTTGTATGAATGTGAATGAAGCAAGAAGTGTATGCCAAGATCGAGTTGTTTGGCGGTCCGTCCTCTCTGCCTACCCCTGCGGGGAAATGGCGTGATGGTTAGTTAGTTAGTTAGTTAGTTCACGATAGAAAAATTTTACGAACTGAAATAGTTTCGTTTACCTAACAAATTCTATACAGAACGACTGTTCGAATTTCATTATGTTAGATGTGTTACCCCTCGATAGCAGTGACGTGCATTGTCCTAAGACCAAAGGTAGGCTGTGGGTAGTTTTTCAAGTTCCAGTATGAATTATGCTTTAAATATTTGAAAATTGACATTTTATTATCTTACTAAAAAGCGTAAAATTGTCACATAGAAAAAATATATCAATGTGCAACAAATGTGACATAAAAATATTCCACAAATTTATGGAGGAAAAAAAAACATTTCGATGAAAAATTATTTTATTTTCTTTAATGGTTCGCTTTTATTATGGTAGGCAGAACTTTTCAGCCTTTATGGAGTGCACGCCATTTCTCGATAGTTAGTTTCGTCTTTATGTGTATTTTTTTATTTATTTTGCGCATACAAAGTAAATCAAATTTAATAATTTTATTGATTTCTACAAGTATTTTTTTTATTATTATTATTTTGACAGTTCAAAATCATCTTCGAACTGTGAGACGACTTACTTATATGATTTTATTTTACCCCAACCAAAAAAAATGTGGTGTTTGAATTGTATTTTTAATATTTTCGATAAAAATCGATTTACTTGGAAGACATTTGTGATAATTAAAATGATATATTATGTGCGATACTTACAGTTGAAATCTGTTTTCCTCGCTTGATGATGGCAGTTTTTCTAAATTGCTTTATAATGACGTGAATGCTATTAAGGCAATGAATTTAAATGTGTGTGGTAAATTCCCTAATTATTGTTAATGTTTTGTGAAAATATTAATTGGAGAATAGCTAATTTTTCTTATTTTATTTATTAGCGTTATATTAGGATCATTAGTTATTTTGTTTGTCTCTAGTTGCTCCAGTAAATTTAATCTACGTTACACTTGGCAACAACGAACCTAAACTCTTACATATATATATATATATATTGAAAGAAAAGTTCCAACGTTAAATTTCTTCATAATAATAAAATTCTTCTCCTTTGTAATTTACTTTTAATTGGGAAAACGATCCTTCTCTGTTGAAGCCTTGCAGTTCTCATTTATTAGTTCCAATACCCGGAAATTTCCGTTGCCGACTTGAATTTAAAATGTTTTTAATGGCCAGATTTGAATAGCCCAGTACGTCCTAACCTTCATTCCTCATCTCCTTCCCCTATTTTTTTTATTTTTTTTTTATTTGGAAAACCAACGGTTTACAATTATTATTATGTACGGTAAATATATATAAAAACTGAACTAATAATAGTTTTTCATTAAATTATTTAAATTATTCAATTAAATAAGAAAAGTTACAAAGTTAGCCTATACGTAAGGTTAGGATGATGGGAGGGAGGGGAAGGGAAAGGATCTAGTCTGTGTTGAGTAATATGTATTGCGTGAATGTTATTTATTGATTTTAGGTTTGAAATTATAAGGAGCTGAGTTGAATAAGTCGAACTCACTGTATGAAGTGTTAAAAATGTGTGAAGCGCAGTGAATAAAGGTATTATGTTTTAGTTAGTGTTGCATGGAGGTAGGTTTGGTGTGTGGTTTTGTCTGGTTTGTCTGTTAGGCACTCTCAATTGAATTCGTTCAAGTAATTCAGGGCAATCTATCACAGAGGTGGCAATTTTTTTCTAAACACAGTACGTCTGCCTATTGCGTATTGCCTATCCGATTCCTTCAGCCTCACAAAATTCACTTAACCAGGGATGCCATAGTCCCGCTGGCTCCGAGCTATTGGGACTCTTATGCGGTTATCACATAAAAAATAAAAGGATGCATGTACCAGAAAGAAAGGTTACAGCGAAGCTCTTAGCGGCAGAATCACCGATAGTGGAAACAATGGGAATATGGCATGGAAGCCTGCCGAGCTACGACCAAACCGCACGGCCTATAGAAGCGGAAAGAGCCAATGAAATTTTTTTAATATCTATCAGGTGACATTACTACAAGACAAGACAAAGGGCTTAAGTTCTCCATGTAACTTGCTAAAATAACAATAGATACCATAAAGTAATGATTTTGGTGTGTAGGACGAAACAAAGGCGGAGCGCCACTGTGCGTAGATGCGATTTGCAGTAGTATGGGTGAACGATGTTAGCGACACTTTTGTGCGCGCTGTTTCATACTAATAATTGTTCATGTCCTATCTCCCTTATTTCTATTACCTATGGGCAGAACCATACCTGTCGGATTGCGTTACAGTGTTGCCAGATCATCTTAACAAATCCCCCTCTGAAGTTTTATGATCCCGAGGTTGCAGCATCCCTCGCACACGTGGCCGGGACGGAATTAGACCTTGCCGGAGAAAACATCAGATTGTGAAAAATGACTGGTTCCTCGAACTAATAAACATGCATGGCCCTCAACCTGGCAACTCGAGTATTTAGTATTTCTCATTTCATTATACAAAACGAGAGTTATGCTCTATTCAAGATGTTAAAAAAAAACCCTTTTGTAAAGAATTCGAGTTTTTTTGTTTTTATTTATTGTTGTGGAACATACTCGTATACAGATTATTAACATTATCACACATTTAAAATAAACATTGGGAAGGGCGTAATAAAAATAAAAATAATAATTGGATGATTTGTATAGCACCATTTTTGTGAAAAATCATCTCCAGGGCACTATACAAATATTACTTCTCATTCTTTATCTAATTATGTACAGATACAGAACAAACACTCTTATGAAACATCCTAAATGAAACACAAAACCGAAATAAACCACAGAAAATAAAAAGTTATCAGTCACATTTGAGACTCGAACCCAGGACCTCTGTTTTTCCGGGACAACCGCTTTACCGACTAACCTAATGAGAACAGTTTAATTTACGCCATCTTCGTCTTCGAATTTGAGGTATGATATACTTCAATAAGTTATTAAAAATAACTTGAATTTAATTAAATAATCTATGATATCTCTAAGCCAGCAAATTCTTTTGCATTACTTCCCATTGCATCGCCTTAAAACCATTTAAACGATCTCAGCGCCCTCCACTTTATTTTGACTGTATTATTAGTATGTAAGTGGTGGGCGAAGCGGCTCGATGATCCGGATCACTGATCCGGATCACTCACTACAGGTTCGCTGATCCAGCTCGATTGAACGACGGTTCGCGTCTCCCCGCACCATGCCCTCTCCCTCGCTCCCTTGGCCCTCCTAATGACGTCCTTAAGACGCTCTTACACGATACTTTTTTCGTCCAGTTTTCATGTGGATTGTCTTAACAGAGAGCTGATTTAGTGATCCGGCTCACTAAACCGAGCCGCTTCGCCCACCGCTAGTATGTAGGTACTCGACTCCGCTTTCGATCTCGTAAAATGTTAACCCCTAGTTTGGGCGGCCGCTAACGAAACCACAAAAATAATGCGGACATTAACTTCATACCGCAATAATATTATTATTGGTGTAAAATTATTAATGACAACGTAGATTTAAAAATAATTTTATATATTTGTGTGTGATTCTTCCTTCGCAGTTCTAACTCAGTTTTTAAATTATAGCACTCACGTTGAATTAATTCTCCAGAAAAAATACTGTTTTTAAATTCACCAATGTCATTCCATCTGCAAAAGAAGCGTACTTACGTACGTAAATGAACTAAAGCTAGAATTGGTTTTAGTTTCTATCGCACTAAAGAAACCCTGCAGCCTTTTCTTCCAAAGTACGTATAATACCATATACTTACTGTGTGTAAACAACCATATTTTTATTAAACTGATTAACTGTGCAGTGAAACATAATTATTCCATTTATAGCTTGACAATAAAATGTAGACATTTAATAAAGTGGAACTAGTATTTTTCATTATTGTGGCACACCACCAAGCTACCCAAGTTGTCTTTGAAATTTGTTCCATTCGAATTTGACAGTTATTTTTAAAGAAACAGGACGAAACAACGTAACTCGTTTTTTTACGTTTTTATTTTATTTGTAATTTTGAGCTGTGAATTTGATTTTGTTATTTTATTTTATTTTTCTAACATAGGCATGGTTATTTCGATACATAAATTATCAGAAATACAAAAAATACCCTTTTCGTGTAAATTATCTTCCTTGCAAAGCGTTCAATAGTGAAAAAAAATTACATAAAAATATGATGTAGATTCGTCTAATTTCGGAAAGTACTACCAATTTCTAGGCACCAAGTTTTGTTAAAGTAAAAATTCCCTTGGACGATTGTGTTTTTTTTTAAATACATTCATTTTCCTATGAGCCATTTTGGTGTTGCCATTTCAAATATTTTAAACGATCGCACCGCCCTCATTTTTTGTCTACTATAAAAAGTCAGACTAAGTGCCTTTGTCTCGGGCCTACAAATGAATTAAAAAAATAATTGGTTCTTTCGATCAATTTTTCATCATAATATAAATCTTAGTGCCGGTATTTCGGTTGCTTTTAAGTTCTGATTTTACGTTCGTCAAGTTGCCATCTGGTAGGAATCTTTTCAACCCAAACCGACTCGTAACATTAATGAGTTAGGGCCGGTTTTATAACCATCCGTTCGTGACGCTTGATACCATTTTTAACTAATATTTGGTCTACCGCCCGATTTCGCCGTTTTATAAACGTTCGTCAGATTACCGGTCGTTTGACAGCTGTCAGTTGTTGCTCGACGATCGCTTATTTGAAATAGATTCCTTATCGAGCAGTGACAGTGATGACACGCGGACGTAACGGTCCGTTAACGACACGGTTCGTTACGTAGCAGAAATTTGGTAGTTCGTTTATAAAACTGACCCTGAAAAACCACTCGTTAAACATTTTTCGTAAATTGGGATAAGTTATAGATTTGAACCCAGCCATCGACATAGTAAGTCTGTATCTATTCAGAGAGAATACATTTTCCATTGTATATTTTCGTTTGACCTTTGGTGTACGCCCTGCTAGAGTTCAACGTACTGTTCAAGGTAATTATTGTTTTATACACGATTGTCCTTCACATAATATTAAATTATTATACACGTTCATTGTGAGTCATTTTACAAAGCCTCATAAATAAGTCAATTCCACGGACTTATTATTTATGAACGTATTTTATTATCCTAGGAATAATAATTCAAAGGCGTTGCTTCAAACAGACCTCGATCACGTTTTTATAAACAGGTATTTTATGTTTTATCCTGTGGGTACGAACTTTTTAAATGGTCGACCATTGTAAAGTGGAACTTTTTTTTTCATTTATGGCAATACCAAGCTGCTAACTATGTATTTTAAAATATGTTCCACATATTCAAATTGTTTCAGATTCGAATTAAAACAGGTCGTTTTAAAGAAACAATGGATAACATCATAATTCGTTTTTTACTTGCAAAACGTTAAATAATTCAAAAAAGTTTAAACATAAAATTGTCTTAAAATGTGATGTACAACCGTCTCCTTTCGGAAAGTGACAGTAAGTGAATGTAAAAAACATGCGCTTGGACCAATGTGCTTTTTAAACTTACAATAATCTTCCTATGAGCCATCTTGGTAATGTAATTTAAAGCGTTTTAAACTATCGCAGTGCCCTAATTTTTTGTCTACTATAAAATGTCAGACAGTACTGGTGAATATTATTAAAATATAAACGATACCTCTGAAAAAAAATTCCATCGAGCGCTAAAAATGGTTTAAAGTGGATTTTAAAAGCAAAATAGTTGTATTTGAAAATTAGAAAATTTCCGATTCATTAAAAAAAGGCAATGCTTAGTTGTTCGATGTTGTCTGATGTTGCCTATCCAAAATGAAGAAACGGAAGTTTTTGGACCGAAAACAATGTTGAACAGAGGCTTCGAAATTGTTCCCATGTGGTGAATAGTTTTACTCAAAACGGTGCCATAACAAACTGTCCCATTATTATTATTATTCAATTTAAACCGTTAACTCTTAAGAGAAACGGCCTCGCGGCCTGTTTCATTCAAAACTGAATTTTGTATTTGAGGCCCAAATTCTCACCCAAACCGACGATATTTTTTTTATCAAAATAGCAAATATCTAATACGGATTAGAAGTATTTCTTTCTTTTTTTAAATTTTAAATAACGAAATATGGCCCGAAATAAATAAATCGATTTTTCACGATTTTAGAGGCAAAAATAAAAAATAAAAAATTCTAATAATTAGTAAACATTTACTATCCCTTTAATTGAAAAAAATATCATTCATGTTGGGTTGGTATTTTGGTCTCAAATCCAAAATTAAGTTTTGTATGAAACAGGCCGCACAGCCGTTCCTCTCGAGTCCTGAGGCAAATGGCCATTTGTTTGAAGAAAACAATAATAGGTTACCATTTGTTCAGCCTATATAGAACAATAAACATCGTATCTAGTAATTTCGAGACAAATATCTGTATTTTTAGTTTTGTTTGGAATTTATCATCCTAGTAAAGAAACAAATCGATAAAAACCCAACAAAAATCAACGATATTTTACAACAGCATTTCCATTAATACGGGCAAACAAATTAATGGAAATGGGCAACCAGTCGTTCAGGAGGATATTATATACAAATGTCGACATTCAGTAGCGCCTAAGGGGACTCAAGGCCGCTCTAAAAGCCTCTGGATCGTCGTAGAGATAATCAAGTTAGGCGGAAACACGTGGCAGGGCATGCCATGTAACCACAAACGTGGAATCAGCTTGGGGGTACCATCATCCCCGTGATAAACATTTACAATGATTCTAAAATATTATGAAAATCAAACTGTTTATACTATTATTCATTATTTTGGTATGTTCACAAAAATCACTCTTCAATAACAACATATTGTAGATGATTTGTTTTTGTTTACTGCCTGTGTACTGTGTAGGTATATAATGTGTATTGACCTTAGAGTAATAATATACCGTTACCGTATATATTGTTACTCTAAGGTATTGACAAGTTTAGTAGACGCCTACACCATTTAATGGAGTCGGTAGTGCTCTAGCACATGGTGAATGGCGACGGTGAGATGATAGTTTGTTGCTCGGGGGAGGCAGACAGACTGCCGGGAAGGGGGGAATGCTGAGAAGGGGAGGGGGACTTCCTCTCCGGTCACCGACCCTCTCCCCTTTTAGGAATAATCTGTGTGTTTATTTTAGCAAACGTGATGTGACTTTTGACGTTTCATTACTTGTTTACTTGTTGACACGACGTGCCCACGCACCACACGTGGCCGATGATCATAATGGAATATTTATGTTAATTACGTTTTAAACCATTACTTCTGGTAATGAATTTCCTTTATTCCACATTCTTCTGTAGTATTTGCAAATGGCTGCCTGTGGTAATTTTATTGTTAGCGATTAGCACATTTCTAATAATATCTCGAGGAAATTGGTTTATCTCATTAATGTTGTTGTTTTTTTCAACACTTTTTCATCTTCTTTGTTCATCTGGTGGCTTATCTTGAAATGGAAACTATTTTTCCTTCCCAAGTATCCTCCAGCCTTACAATATTCTCAAAATTCCATAATCTCATTTGATACTTTTTTTTTTTGTATTTAATGTAAATCAAATTTAATAATGTTATTATTAAGTTCTGCAAGTATTTTTAGTTTTTATTATTGTGAGCTGTGTCGGCGTTCAAGACCATTTTTTTTAAAATTAAATAGAGTTCTACGAATTAAACACAAAAACAATTAATCTTTGGATACTGGCGGTTCAAATAAAAATACGAGCTACCTAGATTTGTGTTAAAACTTACAACTGTAATGTTCATCCGGGAAAACGTATATAATGTAGGTTTTTCGAGGCAGTAACAGAACATCCGTCTGTCGCGACCAGAAAATGCTTTGAATTTGGGATATGTACCATGTACCAAATTCCACTTGACTAATAAAGATTTTCTTGTTGCAGACATTCCATACGCCGTCATTCGGTGACGAGGAGTTTGACATCCCGCCCATCCACCTGCAGCCGCACCAGCTGCATGGCGGGCCGCAGCACCACGCGCAGCAGCACCTGCAGCACTACCAGCATGCCCAACACCACCAGGCACCGCAGGTACGACCCCGGATGTATACTGCCTGCCAGTTTCCTGGACTAACTTACCCGAGAGCATTGCAAAAATTTGCCCCGTCATGGACGATATTATCCCTTTGTAAAATTCTCAAGTTGTTTCAAACAGTCGGACGTAATTTTTTTACGTACGTTTATGTATTTTATTGGATCTAAGAGTAATGAACTAGGCACGTAGTGTGCTATGAGCTGTGTACCCTAGCTACGATGTAGCAATAATGAACTTGAGATAGAGAAGACGTGTGGATTTTAAAGGAAACTTACAAAGAATTGCACCGTTACAGTTGGAAAGTTAGCGGACAGAGTTAAAAGAGTCTTGCAGATTCGAGGACAATACATTAGTTTATTATTTAGAGGATGTGCCAATAAGCATTTAAGCAATGACCATGGAACATTTACAATTGACTTTGGGAATTGCTTTTGGGGATAATTTTATTATTGTATTTATAATTCTGAGATGGTGGGATACTTGTTTTAATAGCTACTATATCGTCTGTTCGAGAAGTAGATAAAGAGTTTAGGGTGAGATGAGTGGGTACATAACACAGTTAAAAAATTCCGGGCACATTAAATTTTGTGCCCTGAATATCGGTTATATTTTCCCAGTTCAAACTTGTCAGTCAGAAGTAATTTAAGAGGAACGGCTGCGCGGCCTGTTTCATAAAAAACATAATTTTGGATGTGAGGCCAAAATACTCACCTAAACCTAATGATCTTTTTTTTTCATAAAAAAGTATAGTAAATATCTAGTACGGATTAGAAGTCATTTATTTATTTTTGTTTTACATTATGAAATTTATTTTATTTATTATATTATATACGCCCTATATGGGCTTTTACATATTTAGTTAGTTACAATAGTCACACAGGTGCAAAACACATTACAGTATTTATTTATTTTTTAAACGCTCATAGGGATTTTTTATACAGATACATAATTTTAAAATCCCATAAGAAAAATAAAACAGAAAACTTGCACTAAAGTTAAGTTACACATGAAAAGCAGTTAAGTTACATTTGAAAAAGAAAAAACTGCACCAAAATTAAAAAGAAAAGAAAGAAAAAAAAAAGAAAAGAAAAAAATAAATAAATTAAAAACTGCACCAAAAACTGAAAATACACAGTAACATAAAAAATAAAAAATAAGTAGTGCAATATCCACCAAGTCAATACTGACATTAATAACAAATAAGTAAATAATGTACATACACATACACAATGTAAAAGTTATAGTTAACAATAATTTATAAACTAGGCAGAAACAAATCATTCATACTTCTTTTGAAATTTGTCAAGTTTAGATTATTGTCAAATACATCCATATCATTTAAGTATCTGTTACCAAGGCTGTGTAAGCGTTGAATTGGTGAATTCAAACTATAGTTAGAACGGGATAAAGATATGTAGAAAGTTAATGTCTGTCTTGTAGTTCGATTGGGTATGTACAAGTTTATTAAATGCAGGAGTTCAGAACAATTTAATTTACAGTTTAACAATTTTAGTAAAAAGGTTAGGTCGTTAATTTTCCGTCTGTTTTCTAATGTTGAAATATTCAAAATATTCATTAACGATGGGTAATTTATGTGCTCTAAAGGTATGTTTACTTTAAAATTTATGAAACGCAAAAATTTTCTTTGAATTCTTTCTACATTGTGAATATGTATTTTGTAGAAAGGCGACCACACTATGGAATTATGTTCAATTAAACTTCTAACTAGGGATATGTACAATCATTTTATTACTTTTAACGATTGAAAATTTGTTTTGTTCTTAATATAAATCCTAAAGTTTTCATACCTTTATTTACAATTTGTTGAATGTGAGCAGTGAAATTTAGTATAGGTCATTAAAGGAATTTATTTTTCGCGATTTTAGAGGCACCTTTAACAATTATTTGGGGGCTAACGGTGATCCCAAAAAATAGTTTTACCTGGTCTACTTTGAAAATATAAATATATTTTTTTAAATATTAAAATAAGCATTATGGTGGACTTTAAATTAAATTAAAAACCGCCAATTTACGTTGTAACACAAATTTACCTTACATTATTTAAAATATCTACCCGAAAAAGGGTTTTTTTCATGTTTTTTTCTATTTTTATTTACGCAATCATATTTACATAGCAAATATGACAATAAAAATAATAATACGGTAAACCCGCAAATATTTTAAGTTGCCTCTAAGATTATTAAAATTGTTTTTTTTTCTTGGCATATACTTCTTAATTTAAAACAAAAATAAATAAAATACCTCTCATCTGTACTAGATATTTACTAAACCTTTAATTAAAAAAATATGTCATTCATTTTGGATGGGTATTTTGGCCTCAAATCCAAAATTAAGTGATGTATGAAACGGACAGCGCAGCCGTTCCTCTTAACAATAAGTTCTTAACGATTACCTAGTAATATTGTTCATATATTTAGCATAATTTGTTTCATCCCCACGTGCCCTTATTAAATAATCGCGGCCATTATATGAATTTATTATTAAGACAACTAACGGAACATTTTTTTAATTCAAATTACCAAGAGTGTCCTAACTAGATATGAATTTAACAATGTGAACACAAAAGCATGAATTTCGTTGACCAAAGTAATTTATTACCTACCGACTCTTCTTTTGGAACCTTTCTTATCAATCGTCTGCTTGGACCTCGAACTTATAAACTTACTTACTGCTCCAATATATATATATATATTTATATGAATACCGCACAAGAGTCCCAACTGCTCCCTACCGTCTGGAGCCAGTGAGACTATGGCATACCCAATTGGGGAATGTTGTGACGCTGAAGGTATTGGGGAGGGGAAGGAGAAGGGGAAGAGGGAGGTGGTGAAATACCTGGCTATTTAGATCTCGTCACCAAAGACGGCTAAAAGCCATTTCAAGCAACGTTTCAATTCTGAATGGTGGTCTTTCACCAGGGCGATACTGAGAGTATCTTCCACTCTGGAACCTGTGCAAATACACTATATGTTATTTTTAAATTAATTAATTGTGAAACAACACAAATTAATTTTTAAAAATTTACTTACGTTCGCCGGGATTTGAACCCGCGACCTTCGGATTCGTAGTCGAGAGCCTTACTCCTCGACCATGGAGGCCGTCAGATAATATATAACTGTTCTGCGTTTATTTTTTTGTTTGTTCCATTAAAAAAAATGGTTCGTCGTAATTAATGTATATTTGTTCAACAGATGGGAATGATCAACCCGGCCCAGGACGGTTTGCTAACTGATGGTCAACCATCATACCAGCAACCTCTCTATCTCCAGCCTCAAGACCACCCCATGCACAGGTGAATATCCTTCATTTCTACTTGATTTTTTTTCCTTTTCAATAACCCCTATAATACAAAATAAATATAGGTATCTGATATTTTTATACATTAATGTGTCAAGATTGAAGTATATACTTTCTTTTTTATAAATAATATTATTTGCGAACGGTATTATTTTAGACTACGAAATACGCTTTGTAACTTTATACGCTTTTTGGTTTGGCATTTTCATTTAGCAAAACTATAGTTCCCTTTAAGCTGGGCTTAACAGTAGCGATATAATCCCTAACTGCTTTTCATAATATCTCTGCAGTGATTGTTAATTTCACCCTTCTGTGATCGAAGTAATTAAATGAATAGACTGTTGACTGTTTGCCATCATTACGCCTCTAGGGGACGCTCAAGCGCTTCATATTTCGTAGTCTTGCTTATAATGTTCCCCGACTTCAATCGTCCGACCGTTCACGCATTGAAGTATCGCGCGCGCGCTTTCCAGCTCTTACGGCAGCCCGCAGCAGCCGCCGGGGAACTATCTGATCCAGCAGCAGCCGGGCGGGCCCCGCCTGCTCGTCATGCAGCCCCCGCAGCAGCCGCCGCAGCAGCCGCAGCAGCACGCGCAGCACCCGCAACACCCGCAACAGCCGCCCTACGGCAGGTCTCCGCCGCGTGGTCCTGGCCCGCAGGACGCGCACAATACCACCAGCGAGGACAGTGACGACAGCGCGCAGCACCACGCTCCCATGGTTCGTTTTTTTGCTTGTCTTTCCTTATTATTAAAGTTAGCTTTTTATTAAAGTCCTTTGATACAACGTTAACGGAGAAATTCGTTTAACCAAAATGCTTTCCATATGGCTAAACAAATTCACAAGTCCCAATGATTGCGACTTTAATACTTATATACCACAATATTGTACTTCAACCGATTAATATACTTATTCCTTATTACATTTTAATAGTATGATATTATTAAGTCAATGTACTTTGTATTTAAATCCCAGAGAGATTAAATCTAGCGTGATTTTATAAATTTAACATTTTACTTCCTCTCACTGTGAAAGTTGTCGATCAGCCCTATTCCTTCCTGCCGCCCCCGCCCAACCCCCAGCGCCCGCCCAGTCCTCCGGTGTATTCGCCACGAATCACTTCCGTCCCCGCCCCAGTCCAGACTTAAGAACCAACACGGGCAGCGGCCGCCTGCAATAGGAGGCGTTTACAATTTTCGTCAATTTTTTACACAACTACTGTCCTCATGTGCCAAATTAGCACCAAGTTTTGTAAGCGTTGCTCTACCTACGAAATTCAAACGCTCCAAGTGCAATTATTTTATTCTAACTACCTGCGGCTGTTCAGTAGCGTTGTTTTTGCGGTTTTCTCTTTTCCTTTCCGAGGATAAACGCCCGTGTCCGTGTCCGAGTGGTGTGTGTTGTTGACCTGGCTCGATGGTCAAGCCAGTGTCGGTTCTTAAGCCCCGGCTCGGCGACTCCCGAGTAATCATGCAGATCTCCCGATCCCGACGGCGATCGCTCAGCCTCACTGTACTCCGAGCCTCGATCGGATTCGCGACTGCTAACCCTGCTGCGTGGCTTCCGCGTTCTCTTTTCGGCTGACCGAGAAGTGGACGTCGGACGCGGCGTATTGCGGTGAGAGCCGCCTATCCGGGGGATACTCGCGATGACTTAACCTCGTGATGTGTTACTTACGCCAATTTGTGGCCGTGAATTATATCTTGTACTTTATTTCTGGTGGGTACGCTGCCCGGGGACGCGGAGAGCTTTTTGCCAATACATTATTGCTCGGCGAGTCGGCGACCATTCCCCAAACAACAACAACAACAGGTAACATGACCCTCCGCGAGCGGCAACACCTCGCAGGGCGAGTTCCTCCCCCTCCACCTTTCTCGCGAATCTCCGTTCGTAGCTAATCTGCCCGCAGTTTGCGTCCCAGTTGTTGTGCCCTCATTGCCCCTGAGCAGTAAGGGGGGCTCCGGATGACGGATGAGAGAAATGGTGGAGCGCCGCACCCGCCCGCGGGGTGTTGCCCCGCTGCTGTACAGCCGCTTCCCTCTCCCGCGACTCTTCCCGGTGTTTGGCTTGTCTAGGTCTGTGCTCTGCTCTGCACTCTGTTCTGTTCCCGTGGAAACAGATCAGTGGTTATTAACAGCCTGCTTTTCTTCTTTCTGCTATCATCTACTTTACTCATTTCTCAGACGGTGCCTTTCTGTGTACGGTTTCCTTTTTTATTATTTTAACCTCCTCCCTCTGTAATTTTTCCTCCTAATACTTTAATATTTATAAACTAACTATTTCAATACAAACTATTCGATATTAAACAGGAGTAACGTGCGGGTATATACATATTATTTGAAGCTTCACAATAGTCTCAAAACGCATGATACCCAAATAATGCATTGTTAACTCTTTATTAAAAAAAATACCTCTTTTAAAAAGATGTTTCTTTTCGTACCTTCTATCGATGAAATGTATTATAATATTCCATTTCAATTTATTTTTTACCACTGTTTCCCGTAACCGTTAAATTTATAAATAGTTCAATCATCAAACCAAAAACACAACCATACGTTCGTTGTACATACATACATACAAATCATTTTAACAATATTTGGTAAATAATAGTGCGTTTCACATAATATTAAGTTTTTTTTTGTCTATGGTTACTAGTTCCAAACTAGTACGTGTGGGTATGGGTTATGGGTGAGTGAGGTAATAACCCTCTGTTTCCGTAGCAGGGAGGTGCTGTGAAGCGGCCATCTCCCGAACCGGCAGGAGTGGAGACGATACAAGGTGGCCCCATGGCAAAAACCGTCGCCAAGAAGCCCAAAGTACAGAAAAAGAAGAAGAAGAGGGACCCTAACGAGCCCCAGAAGTAAGTAGCGACCCAAAACAGTTAACCATTCTGTATTTAAAGTTATAAGATATTAATAAGTCCCTCCCTTCTCTAGTGATGGGTCTGTGTCGAATCACTTTGAGGGCACTACTCTTTACGAAACCCTCACATTTTAGTAGCATTTTTTCTCTCTATTTTTCATCGGATGAAATTTGAAGAATGTGCCCCATTAAACAGTGTCTCTTTTTGGTGCTTCTCCAGGCCAGTGTCGGCGTACGCGCTGTTCTTCAGGGACACGCAGGCGGCCATCAAGGGGCAGAACCCCAACGCCAGCTTCGGGGAAGTGTCCAAGATTGTGGCCTCCATGTGGGATGGACTGGACTCGGAACACAAGAGCGTGAGTTGTACATGTCGAATATTTACTACATAAATTTTACTTAGAGTGATATATATTTTTTTTATTAAACTTTTTGTTACATGATATAATACAGATTTTATACTATTCTTCCTTTAGAAGCATTTGATTGTGGATGGAAGAAAAGTGTACATTATTTATTATTGGTAATTAAAGTAATATAATATACGGTACATGTATATGTATGCATTACAATTTCATTAAGAAAAAAAAATACTACATAGTAAATGTGTTATAAAGAGATATTTGTAGTATATTTAAAATATATGCGTTTCAAAGAAAAAAGAAATGTTATGGAAGACAAGTTAATTTCAGAATATTTGCAAGGTAAATTTAGTTGGAAATATTTTTTTTATTAAGATTGTCTTTAAAATATTTCTTGACAGAGTTAAATATTCAGATTTTATCGGGAATGCATCTGATCTCTTCCGGTAGTTGATTGAAAAATGATTGTCCTTTATATAATATTTACCATCTATTAATTTAACTGCTATGTTTCCTCTATATTCTTTGTCGTAACGAGATATTCAGCGAGGCGAGGGAGCCGAGTTCTACATCTTCATTCTCGTATCTCACAGTTATTACTTGAATTTTTATTATTGGTTGCTTAATACCCCCTCAACGGTGACTATTTCCCTCGCGTCCTTTAACTTTGACACAAAAAAAAAATGAAACGGGACTGATCGCCGACGAGGCGACGCGAGGAACAGCGAGGCGGGCGCCACTCGCGCGCTCGAACCCCCTCGAGTACTCTCGACGAGTGTGAAGAGCAAGCATTTTATTTGTGTATACCTACGACATTTCATCTGAAATTTAAAAAGAATTCCAACAATACGACATTGAATTAACATTCATCGTTTCTGAAAATTCAATTACGTTATAATTTATTTTGATACTTTAAAGTGGCAGTTTGGTTTTAGAAATTATTAAAAGTGTGCACTTGTCTGGTTCAGTGACCCGGCGGGTCCCGGCTGCTGTGTGCTTCCAATTCCCGGACACTAATTAAAATTCCTATTCGATAAATGTTTTTTATTTTTTTTAAATTTAACAATGAAGAGATTTTAATATCGAAGCGGGCGCGAGTAACGTTGGATTTATTACCATCCCATCCTCCCCCTTTTAATGGAAAAACCTTTAGTTACTAATGGCAGAGGTGATACTAATAGTGACGTAATTTACTTTTTTTTTTCTAGATTGTAGGACTATGAACAGTAATATTTTTTAAAGTGTATTTACTGTTCATCCATCTATATATTTAAAAAAATAATTATTGAACAATATTAATTTTATTTTATTTTGTGTGCCGTTTTCGTGAGAAAATTAAAACTGTCACCTGAAAAAATCGGCTTGCTTTTTCCCCGTGCTTAAAATTATTAGAATTGATAAATTTTACAAAACTATCATGTCGGACATAGGCAAGAAGCTCCATCTGGAACTCTTCATTCCTAGAATATTGTCAATTCTAATTATTCATTCAAGTGAATTATCACAATAAGTGTGGCGATTATTGCAAGAAAAATTTACTGTCGTCAAAAATATACTTGATGATTTTATGAAATATTTCGATATTACAATTTTGATAATGCCGGTCACATCCCTACGGCTTAAACATAAAGAAACGTACTCAAAAATTTTCAACTGGCAACACTTAACTGTCAATATTCAAATTTTATTTTATGTTTTCGCGTCTTTTCTTCTTAATTTAAAAACTTTATTTTTATAATATTTTACCATTTTATTTGATTAATACAACAAAAATTTGCGTACCGAATGTTTTTACTTTCGTTTTTAAACTTTTGCCCTAAGTTCACAACACTTTGTCTATTCTGCAGTGTGTTTTCAATGTGTTATTGTTCTACAGGTTTATAAACAGAAGACGGAAGCCGCTAAAAAGGAATATCTCAAGGCGCTGGCGGCCTACAGGGCGAGTCTGGTTTCCAAGGTTAGTTAATTCATCATTACAATGACCTTCTAGTTAAAATCTTTCGATCTATCCACGATAAGTGAAGTTGATTTTTTGAGGTTATGTTCGCCGAACTGGGTGATATTTAATACCATTCCGCCATAGAGCTAGCCCAAATTGTTTCACTACAAACTAAGGATACAAGGTTAAACGCCCTTAAAGTGATTTCCCATAAAAATGTATGATTTCAGTATGTTTTTTTAACACTTTTTGCAAGTGCATTATTATAAATCGTTGATAATTGAATTATTACTATCATCTTAATTCTTGTGATAATTCGATAAGGTTTGACACAAGATATAACCTTTAACCTCTGAATGATAAAGTTCCTTACAAAGTTAGAATTTTACATCATTATCAACAAGATTACTGTTTCTTAAATTAATGTCATTATCTCAATACATTTTAACTCTTGAAATTATATTTAATAACTTCATTTTCCATGAAAGCAGGTAATTGCAAAGTGAAATGTTAGTTCTTCCTAGAGTACCAGGAAGAACTAACATTTCAATCTACTCTATAATTTTTTTTTTTAATTCCGTGAAAGTAGGTACAAGTGTTGGAAAAGGTAGGGTTCCAATCAATTTTTTTATGTTTTTATCTGGAATAAAATTTTTACTTAAAATAAATATATTCAGGGTGGAGGTGATCCTGACGGCGGCGGTGGAATATACGGAGGGCCCCCGGCCGCTGGGGGAGGCGGCGTGCCCTACGGCGCCCCCTACCCGCCCCACTACCCCCCGCAGGGGGGCTCCCCACCGGCTCCCGCACGCTCGCCGCTGCTGTCGCCCCCGCACCACATGACCATGATGGGCATGGGACACATGGGTCCCCCGCCCCACCACCATCACAACCAGTACATGCACCATGCACAGGTACACCTACATTCCTTGATCTAATTAAATAAATAGAGTGGTCAGAAAGAGCATCAGAAAAAAAAAACATTTCACAGCGCCCGTAAGGTGATTTTTCACAAAAAATGGCACTATTTAAATCATACTAACTTATTAACCATCACACCGTTTCTCCGCAGGGGTAGGCAGAGAGTACTGACCGCCAAACAACTCGATCTTGATATACACTTCTTACTTCATTCACATTCATACATCGTCTAATACATTCTCTTCTGTTATTTTAACTTCTGACATGGCCAGACTCAGGTATTTGATTTACTTGATCGTGCCATGTTTTCCTCGGGTGTCCCCGGCTTCTTCCATTTACATTGGCATCATATATTCTCCTTACACTCCTTTCTTCGTTCATTCGCTCTACATGCCCAAAACATCTAATATTCTTAATATTACTCATTACGCTTACATGAACCTTGTATTATTTGTGAAACATTTTTCACGGGATCATACATGGTTTTACCACACATTTGCTACAGAGATCTCATTTCTACAGCATTCAGTCTACTTTTATCCTTCCTCTGCCAGTTCCATGCCTCACTGCCATACATCAGGGTTGGTATCAGCACTCCATCGTGGACTGCTATCTTCACTTTGGACAAATTTTTGTTAGTGCCAACCGCATTGAGTTCCCTGGAATGGAGTCTCCTGCATTCACCCTTCTTTCAATATCCCTATCAGTCTTTCCATCTCTTGTAAGCATACTTCCCAATATACAAACTTATCGACCTGCTCCAAGTATTCATCATTCACCATAATATTGCACACTATTTTCGTACTCTCTCTTTCAAACACCATGACTTTAGACGTTACAAATCATCCAAATATTTTTTTTTTTTTAAGCCAATGTTTCAGATCCGAGTTTCTGCTATCTAGAAATACAGCATAAATAGAATTACGTTCTTCTAACAATTTGGAAACTAATACATTTTATTTTGACTGTAGAAACAGGCGAAACGTTTAATAGATTCATCTATCTTAATAAACTGATTGGAATATTTAGAGCACAGGCCTCAGATGGGAATGCTGTCCTTGTTCTACCGGTATTTTAATGATAGATACTCCGAGGAACTAGCGTCATTGATCCCTTTGGCGCCAGTGTATAGTCACGAAACACACTTATTGCGCGCCCGGTTGACATTTGTCACATACGAATGGGTAGTTTCTACGACTCGTTCTTGAGTTCAACAGCCCTGCTGTGGAGTGATTTGCTGGCCTCTGTTTCCTCCCTCCTACAACATGCTTCTTCCTCTCAAAAAGACCCTCCACGCAGCATCCTCAAAGATGACACAGGCCCTTAGGGAAATTATTTTCCTTGGGGCCTCCTGTGTGAAGTTAATATAAAAAATAGAAAATAAAATAAATAATTATTTTCCATGTAAATAAAATATTATTTTCCAGCAACCACAATCAAATCAACTGCAACCACTCAGCTCTCCTCACCAATCCCCCCAACACCACGGACCAGGAAGCCAGCACATAGGGCCCCAGGGCCAGCCCCAACTGTCCCCGATGGGGCAACAGGGCCAGCAGATGGGCCCCCAGCAGGGCCAGCCTGGGCCCCAGATGGGCCAGCCCGGCCAGCAAGGGCAACAGATGCCCCAACAGGGCCAGCAGATGGGTCAGCAAGGGCAGCAGATGCCCCAACAAGCCCAGCAGATGCAACAGCAGCAGCAAGGACAACAGATGCAACAGCAACAAGGACAACAGCAGCAGATGGGTCAACAGGGACAGCAGCAGATGCAGCAACAAGGACAACAGCAGCAGATGGGTCAACAGGGACAGCAGCAGATGCCACAGCAAGGACAACAGCAGCAACAGATGGGTCAACCCCCCCAGCAGATGGGACAAGGAATGGGCCAGCAGATGATGAGTCCTCAGGGCCCCGGAGGGCCCCCCATGGGCCTGCCGTCCCACCAGTCTCCCCCGCATGCGGCGCAACACAACCAACACCAAATGATGACTTCACACCAACAACAGGTGACTATTTAGCCCAGCCTAGTACTAGATCTGTCTTGTATTAGATATTGAAGTAATGTGATGTATTCAAGTGATGTCCTGGACAGTAGCTAACGTTCCATAGGATAATGATTATATGTTTCCAGCAATCCAGCAGTGGCAATGGGGAAGGGCGCACAACAGCGTGCATTCGCCACGGCTGCACTAATCCGGCCATAGCCAACAGTGAGTGGGAGGACGAGTACTGCTCCAATGAATGTGTCGTTAGCCACTGCAGGTACATCACATCACATAGCTGTTCTAGAATTACCTTATGTTAGTGATCTGTGTTCTTTATTATTCTTTATGTAAGGTCTATCAAATTCACAGCACCCAGACTGGCAGCGCCCATTCCAAATTAAATATTCCGTCATGTGTTTTTGCACTGGAGTGAAAAATACGATAATACAAGGTTGCTCTGTTCTCTAAATAATCCTTAACATTCTTACAACATTATACATAATATTTACATCCGTATATTGGGAGGTGCAAGACATTCATCGAACGGGGCTTTGTACATGTGTACATACATCATCCTTTTGAATTTGTACCTATATTATGACTAATTAGCAGAGACCTGAAAATTTCGCAAATAATCAGGTGAAATTTGTCATTTTCATGGGTATTCTGGTATTCTAAAATAAGAAAGTAATATTGTACATTCTAAATATTTTTGTCTATGGTTTCTTGACAAGCTTGAATAGCCATAAATTGGAACCCAGCGAACTTCATGTCGAAAACGACCTATACTCTTAATCTTATGTCGATTTTTCAAAAAAAGTATTTAAAAAAAAAACTAAAAAATATGCCCCGTTTTTGTTGTAAATCCAAAAATGGAACATGTCACCACTTTTATCGCAAAATATCAACGTTTTTGTTGTAAATCCAAAAATGTAACATGACACCACTTTTATCGCAAAATATCAACGTTTTCATTGTAAATCCAAAAATGGAACATGACACCACTTTTATCGCAAAATATCAACGTTTTCATTGTAAATCCAAAAATGGAACATGACGCCACTTTTATCGCAAAATATCAACGTTTTCATTGTAAATCCAAAAATGTAACATGACACCACTTTAATCGCAAAATATCAACGTTTTTTTGTAAATCCAAAAATGGAACATGACACCACTTTTATCGCAAAATATCAACGTTTTTCGTGAAATTTAACCCAACTTTCCCGAAAATAATACGAATTTCAACAAAATAACTGAATTTCACCAAAAATAATGCGAATTTTTCAGGACTCATTACTAATTATGCATAAATCGTCGCACCAAAGGCAAAAGGGCGAAAGGGCGCTTGAGCGATTTTGACAGGTTGGAGTTATGAATGCAGTTTAATGCAATTCTGCAAACAGTTAAAGTGCATTGTACTCAAAGGCCAATTTTCGCACGATTGCCTTTATCTTTGGTGGTGATGAAATATTGTTCAAGTTCATGCGACTGTTTAGTATTTTGTTCCAATAATATTACGCCGTTTTGCTTAACACAATATAACCCCATGAATGCAATTCTTTGTGTTGTCGTCTTATCTAACGTTGTGTTATTTGTCTTTCCAGGGATGTGTTCAGCTCCTGGGTGGCATCGAACAACAATCCAACGCAAACCTATTCTGCCGTAAAATAGACGGCTACATGGCCCCAGGCATGAGGCCCTATGAGGTTTACACCAGGCGATCATGAAATGTGCATATTTATTACAAACAATAAACTCGATATTGCATTTCTCTGTAAATAGAATTCATTGTTATAATCTTTTATTGTTTTGATTGTTAGTAAGTTTGAATATGTTTACGACAGGCTATGCAGATGACCACGGATAGGCTGGGTGTGGATGTTAGTACTGGCGTGGGTGTTCTGTGACTAGCCTCTACTAATGATAGCAATGAGAAGCAATCTCCTCGGTGATGAACGAGAGTTAGTTTTCTTGGATGTTTATTTTGAAGGAAGTCGTGTCGGTTGGAAGGTTGCGAGAGACGAGAGGAGACAATGGCAATGTGAAGGAAGCAATACATTACATATAGAACTAAGTGTAAGTTAAGCTAACTTGTAGTACTACCATTTGATAGTACGAGCAATAAACATATATATATGTATATATATATACTGTTTTAGGATAAACAATTCTGTATTATACCGAAAAGTGAACGGTGAACTATTCTGATTGTATAATGGTCGGATCCTTTATTACTATGTATTTTAAAACGTAACCATAATGATTCTCCTTTTAACGAACGAGGAAAGCAATTGTATTGACCGGTTGATTTCTGATGAAGGTTCACTATGTATTGTAAATACCATTTAATGAAATATATATTATATTATCGTGGTGTAAGATGCCATATTTAGGAGCGCATGTATTGGATATTACCTATTATGTAAGAAGCAGAGTTCGTAGACTCAACTTAAGATACAATCGCAGTTATTTGAGATTTATCTAATGTTAATAAAGGACTTTATTTTTATGGCGTGAACTCCTCTGGGGCAAGTGTACAGGCAACACGCCGAGTACAAGTGTGAACCCAGTACGAACGGTGCAATCCATCACCATCACCTGCAACTCCAACTTGGCCCAATCGGACTGTAAGAATCTAGTACCTATATGTATACTTGAATATTTTATAATAGGCCATTATTATGACAATTAGATGAGACATCATTGATAGACATTGGAAATATAATAAATAATAAGTTTATGCCTAGCATAGCCGAGTGAATGCGTATAAATATATTCATATTGTAACATCACATCCTTTTAACTATTATACTACTTAGTCCACTATTCCTCATCACCAAATATCCGTGGATAGTTCTGGCGCGGACACAGCGCCCAAATCACTCCATCGATCAATGGATTCAGGATCAAGATTGTCTGCTTTACAAACAACTTTAATACCAACTTATTTACATTAAATCAGTGCAATTTGTCATGTTGTTTATTGTAAAAATATTTATATGTTGTGTTTACGCGGTGCGTACGCTGGGTCCGCGATGCTCGACGACCATTCCTATTTTATTGTTAAAGGTCTTGAATCCATTTTATATTAATTTTGAAATTGTTTTTAAGGTTTATGTTTTGAAATGTTATAATTTAATCTGTAAAGCGGTAGTGAGGTTTCCACATGATTGTATTGCTAAAATATATAGTGTGTTGTACCTGTGATTCTATGAAGAATTTAATACGACCAACCATTTGACGGGAAACCTACTATCACTACCTAGTGACCACTTAAATATTAAATCCATTTGGAAGACATTTATAATGTTTTAGATAGGAAAATGTCACTTTATGCTTATTATTACTTCAAAAATAAATTAAATACAATATATAACCTCTTTTACTATCCACCTCCCTTTTCCCCCTAGTGATTCTTTATTCTACAAAATCCAGATCATCAATCCAACAATTCCAAGTACTTCTACGAATATTTCGGGGCAGAGAGCAGTTGAAGAATGGGTTTTTGCAGATAATTTTCAATAAATAAAAGCAAATGCAATTTTCATAAATCAGATTTTCTTCGTCAGATTACTAACAGAAATTGGTAACTACATTTTGGTGTTTGAGATATTGGGGCAACGTTTCAAGTCTTAGCTTATTCTATTTTAATGTCAATCAATCTTGACTGAAAAAAATTGTATTTCTCCTTTCAAGTTTTACCAGCTTTTTTTATTGACATAATGCGAGATCATTTTATGAAATTTTGTAGCAACTAGTTCTCCTATTAACCTGACGATTTATTAATGTACCTAACTCGGCCATGTAAGGTCCATCGAACTGGACAATCAGCGTAGACTGACAGCACCCATATTATATTATTACAGGAGTTATAAAACGGGGTCGAATAAGAAGCTCAACTATCAAAGATGAGCTAAACATCGAACCACTGCTACTCTTAGAAAAGTCGCAACTGAGGTGGCTTGAGCATGTATTAAGAATGCCAGAAGATCGAATTCTGAGTGCTATTCCAGAGGGAAAACATTCAGTGGGCCGCTCCTGTTGCGGATGGGGGAAGCAACTCCAGAGGCTGGGCGCGCTATGAATGGATGTCACTGTAGTAGCGCAGGACAGGGACGCCTGGAGGCATCTTGTCGATGCGATAGATCCCTGATCCGAATAGGGCAAGGGGAAGAAGATGTAAAATGTAAATGAAAATATTTTTTAAATAATTAAAAATATACTCGTAACTGGTATTGATTGGTTGAAGTATGTTTAGAGTGGAACCTTTTTGTATCGAATACCTTCTTCAATCATAAAGGTATCCACCAATATACGTGGGAAAGAGGAAATGAAAGGTCAATGATCGATTTTGTGGTAATTGACTCTAGGTTGCGAGCCGTAACCGCAGACACAAGAGTTTTCAGAGGGGCTGAGGTAGAAACCGATCATTTTCTGGTTGTGTCGAGAGTAAATCTCTTCCGCGGCTGGCGCTCTAAAGCGAAAATGGTGTCGACTCCAACTAGAGTCAGAATAGAAAAACTGCAGAACGATAATGTAAGAAGTAAGTATGAAAATTATGTAGAGATGCGATTGAATGATAAGGATATGAACGGTCTGAGAATAGAGGAAACATGGGATCACATAAAAGTGAGCCTTTGTGAATCTGCTAGAGAGGTATGTGGGATAAGTACGCAAGGTAGGAAGAAAGGTGATGCATGGTGGGATGATGAGATTAAAGCACTGGTCTCAGAGAAGAAGAAAGCGTGGTTATGTCTGATAGCGACTGGCAGTGCTTCTAGCGAAGAGAGGGATAGAGCGAAAGAAGTTTATAAGGGATGCAAGAAAAGAGTACGTGCTGGAGTGAAAGAACGAAAGAAACGCCTGGAAGAGGAAGAGGGGATCAAAATGACAAACCACTTCCAAGAAAACATTAAACTGTTTTGGAAGGAAGTCAAAAGGTCCCGGAATGGTCCAGAAAGCGGATGTGTGAAAGTGATAAAATCGAAAGATGGAAAAATGCTGACGAATGAGAAAGATATAAAAGAGAGATGGATGAAATACTTTGAAGAGGTCTTCGAAAGCAACCCGAGTGATAGTGATTCCAGTGGCGAGTCAGGTATGAATGACGATGGCGTGAATGTTCCCAAAATCAGCATGGATGAAATTAAAAGATTAATTAAATGTATGAAGAATGGTAAGGCTGTTGGTTTCGATAATATTGCTGCTGAATACTTTAAAGGAGATAGCCGTATAATTCTCACATGGTTATGCAAACTTTTTAACCAGTGTTTAGAGGAGGGTTACACCCCATTAGATTGGAGAAGGGCTGTGATCATGCCTCTATACAAAGGTAAAGGGTCACGCATGGAATGTGGAAATCACAGGGCTATTAGCCTGCTAAGTTCAGTTGGAAAGCTGTATGGTAGGATATTGATTGAAAGGGTACAAATGAAAACAAAGGATAAAATATGGGATGTGCAAGGTGCATTTATGAGCGGAAGGGGGTGCATGGATCAGATTTTCTCGTTGCGTATGCTCACAGAGAAGTTTCTGGCAAAAACCAGAAACTTTTCTGTGCTTTTGTAGATCTACAAAAAGCATACGACAGAGTTGACAGAAAAAAGTTATGGAAGGTGTTGTCTAAGTATGGTGTGAATACAAATCTTATACAGGCAATCGCATCTCTGTACGAGGAAGCGTTGCATGTGTTAGGGCAAACGGTGATTTCTGGGGTGGTTTGACATAACAAGGTGTTAAGCAAGGCTGCGTAATGTCACCATGGTTATTCAATCTGTACATGGATAATTGTATACAAGAATTGAAAGAGGTGGGCTTGGGCGCAAAAATGAGTAGTCTGCAAGTATGTTGCTTGTTGTATGCTGATGATGCGGTGCTGATTGCTAATAGTATAGAAGATCTACAGTCCCTCGTATCTAGGATGAACGAAGTATGTATGAAGAATGAGCTAATGGTGAATGTAAGTAAGTCTAAAGTCATGGTGTTTGAAAGGGAGAATACGAAAACAGTATGCAATATAGTTGTGAATGATGAATACTTGGAGCAGGTAGATGAGTTTGTGTATTTGGGAAGTAAGCTCACAGAGATGGAAAGACTGATAGGGATATTGAAAGAAGGGTGAATGCAGGAAACTCCATTAACGGAGGACTGAACGCGGTTGGCGCAAACAAAAAGTTGTCCAAGGAAGCGAAGCTAGCAGTCTACAATGGAGTGCTGATACCAACCTTGATGTATGGCAGTGAGGCATGGAACTGGCAGGAAGGATGAAAGTAGACTGAATGCTGTAGAAATGAGATCTCTGAGACGAATGTGTGGTAAAACCATGTATGATCGAGTGAAAAATGTTGAGATTCGAAAAAGAATGCAAAGCTGATGTAAGCGTGGTGAGCAAGATTAAGAAAGGGACGCTTAGATGGTTTGGGCATGTAGAGCAAATGAATGAAGAAAGGAGTGTAAGTGTAATGAAAGAAGAAGCCGGGGACGTCCAAGGAAGACGTGGCACGATCAAGTGAATCAAATACTTGAGTCGGGCCATGTCAGAAGTCGGAATAACAGAAAAGAATGTATGAGACGTTGTATGAAAGTGAATGAAGCAAGTGTATGCCAAGATCGAGTTGTTTGGCGGTCCGTCCTCTCTGCCTACCCCTGCGGGGAAACGGCGTGATGGTTAGTTAGTTAGTTAGTTAAAAATATACTCTGTATACAAAAGAAAATATTTTTACCTTTGTGCTGCAGCAGGAATCGGATGTGTAACTTCTGAATCGTCCTCAAGTGCGATCTAATAATTATTATGCCTAGCAACAGTGCAGTATGTTGTTCTCATTACCATACATGTCCCGTAATGTTCTGGGGGATTGTGTTTTCTTTTTTTTTAATATTAGTAAGTTCAATAACAAAAAAATTACTTAGATATATGTTAAGCAAACATTACAAAGAAAAATCAAGAATTGCAAATGACGAGTCTTATTACGGCAACAACAATGGTAATAAGTAATAAGCTTCTGTCTCTCAAGTAAATTAATGAAAACCCCTCGTGGAATAGTTATTAACCTTTTAGCCGCGGAAAGCGCACCCCTGCGCAGCACTATACATGCCCTGGACTCGAGCAGCTCACTCGTGCACCGCAAAGTTTCTCCGAAGTTAAGTATATGAAACAAACTTGAAGATGGTAAAACTTATACTTCTAAAAAAATCTTCAATCTACTGACATCTTGCGGAATTTATGCTTAATATGTATCCCAACCAACGACACAAAGCTTTCAGGGGATCTCCTAATTTGGAGCGCAAATTCAAATCAGTTTTAATTCTTCCCGGGTTTTTGTGATTGCACGGGCGCGTTTCATAAGATTCTCAAACGGAGACGCTCGCGGAGAAATACTAGTAAATCAAATCATTGTTTGAATGAATGTGAACTATCATCATATACTATACCTAAACATACATAATTTTGTAATAAAATATAAACTCATCAAAGTTTTATCATAATAAAAAAAGATATTAAGTGTTATTTATGGCGACATAATAACAGTAAATTCCTTTAATTATTCAACTAAATTTGTAGTGTTTTATTTTGACCCTTTTCAAGTGTGTGTTAATATTTAATGTATGCAGTAAAGCAGGCAAGCAATCAGCATCTGCACCAAAGAGCTCTACTCTGGCATGTTTTAGTGTTATCCTTGAAACATTAACAATGGCTCCCATTGATGTTCTGGATGTTTATTTACATTTGAAAAGGTACTTGATGACATTAGTAATGTATTTTAATAAACAAATTTTAAAACACATGTGTGATTGTTGTATAAAGTAATAAATTAGACTGAGATAAAGAGCCTGCGTGTGACAGGACATATTTTTGACGCTTAGAAAAGGTTAAAAAAAATTTTAAAAAGTTATTCAACAATAATTTATTTTTCATTAATATGTACATAAAATAAATATATATAGAATACTGCAAATGAATACACATTGAAACACAAAAATTATCCAACTGTGATTATGCTGATCCTTAAATATATTTATTATTTCAAATCCTACTGAGAACTGTGTAAATCTTGGAAAACTTCCACCTCCAACAGATCACGAGAGAGAGAGAGAGTATGAAATTGCGATACATTCAAAATAACCCTGGACAAATAATAATAAAATTGAAAAAGTTGGTGGCACATTGTTTTAGTTTTCGGAAACCTTTGGATAAATGGGATTATTCCTTCCATTCAGACCATAAAGTGGAACTCCCCAAGTTAGTATGGCATTCATATAGCACGATGTTGAGTATATTTTAGAAGACGAGAGAGTAGCCTCTGTCGTGGTTGGAGTGGAGAACCAACCGAGTGTCGCTGAAATACATAATAACTTTACGTGGAAGTCATGGAAGTTACGCAGTGAAATTATAATCAGTATATATATCCACTGTAAAAATTCCGATTTCATTTACACCAAAATAGGCTAACAATGTAATTAAGTACACGCAATACAATAAATAAATAATAAGGATTCCACAATGTCTAACCCAACACATAAGATTATGAATTAATTTACAAAAAAATACTGTGCGAGTCTCACTATAAAATCCAAAAGATCAATCAAAAGACAAAGTTCCAAAAATTATTTTTTTTCATTTACAGAATTGTATACATAATTCACAAAAATTAAATAATAAGAACTGTTTGTACCAATTTCATAATACTTGGAAACCCTATTAAAAACGGAGATCGAATGTTCACGATTTTTAAAGAATATCGGAATGCCTCCACCGGAGGATGAACTATGTAAATAAAAACCTATTTAGGACTGAGAATGAGTATATGAGAGTGAATCTATAACATAATGCAAGTTGATTGTTGCGAGGGATAAACACCTCTGGGCCGGGGGTGATAAAGATTACTTCTGCAGAGCAGCGGTCTCTAGTCTCGGTTCTTCCTTCTTGATCATTCCGGACATCAACTTCTTGATCTCCGCAATGGCCTTGCCGGGGTTCAGACCCTGTAAGAGACAATTATAAATATTTACAAGCTGCGCAATTAGAAGCACATTCATTTTTCTTCGAAATATTAAAATCTTAAGAGGAACGGCTGCGCTGCCGTTTCATACAAAACTTAATTTTGGATTTGAGGCCAAAATGCCTAACCCAAACTGATTTTTTTTTAATTAAAGCTATAGTAAATATCCAGTATGTTTTTTCGTGTCGATATTTTATATTATGTACTGCAAATTTGTGTTCCAACGTAAATTGGTCGTTTTTTAATCTAAATTTAAGTCCGTCATAATGCTTATTTTAACACTTTTTTTATTTTATATTTCATTATATTTTCATAGCAGACGGGGTAAAACTTTCTTTTTTTAAATCATCATTAACCCCCAAATAATTGCCATCTGAAATCTGAAATCAAGAAAAATCGATTTCTTTACAGGCCTTTATTTTGTGCGCTCAAAAAAAAATTTAAATACTTTTATTCCGAACTAGATATTTGTTATACCTTTTCATTAAAATAAATATCATCAAGTTTAGGTTAGTATTTCGGCATTTAAGTTTTGTATGAAACAGGCCGCACAGCCGTTCCTTGATACATCAAAGAATGTCAGTAAAATACCAGAATTATAAAATGTAATGCTTAAGAAACAATAATAAATATCCTCAATATTAAAAGTGCAACAGCTAACGCTATTCAGCCCTGGTGAAGCTTGGGTACAAGCAAAAACCTGGTTGGCATCTAATATATTAATAAATAAAAAATATTATTTTAATTTCATGGGAGCACCCTTCCTAATAAAGACTACATTGAAATGCTTGTGGTAAGTATTTCAGACCAGCTCAAGTATCGGGGCTCTATAGAAGCCCGAGTAAATCTGGCTTCCAACAAACTGGGCGTCTTGTGTAGGGCTAGCACATTCTTCAATAGTGACCAACTGCTAATCCTATACAAATATCAAGTACATCCAACAATTGAATTTGGAAGTCCCAAATACTTGATAAACCTGCTTGATTCTGTGCGAAGGAGGGCGGTTCGTAAAATAAAAATAAAAAGTAATGAATATTTAACAGGAGTTATAAATTCCACTTAAAACAAAAGGAGGACGGAGGGGGTACCCAGTTAATCAGTGTTCATGGACTATCTTTGTAGCCAAGCAATTGGTGTCATTCTAATAAATTACCATCAGTAGGTCCAAGCCACGGTAATGCCTACAGCTGTTCATTACGCTACACTACGCCTTCAGTTCTGCTTTGTGGGCCGAGTGGTAAGTGCCACATTATACAATAATATTATTTTAATGCGTAAATATCAAAATTTCATATTTAATAAAAAATAAAAAATTGTATTTTCATAACTATCAATAACTGTAATACAATAATCCCTCATTATCCGCCGTTATTTATCCCCAAATTTAGATAAGGTTTTTTTTTTAATCAGGTTTAGATATAAATAAAACCAATTATGAAATTACATAAAATGTACACAATTCAGAGAGTGAAAAGTCAGAGACCTCAGCTCCATGAGTGCTATGGTTATTCAAATTGTAAACATGCCACAAACCGTAGTGGGAGTAATAACCGTAGAAGTCATAAAAATATTATAGGCATTTACACTTATATACAGTTTTAAATCAAAAAGGCTTTTATACTTCTGTGGTTGAGTGGCTACGATCCTCGTCTACGAATTCGGAGGGTGCGAGTTCAAAACCCGGCATGCGCAAATAAATTTTATTTGATTAATATTTGTTATTTCACAATTTATTCATTTAAAATAATATATGTATAGTATATTTGCGGCATGTTCCAGTGTGGTACATACTTTCAGTAACGCCCTGGTGAAAGACCACCATTAATAATAATAATAAGAGTAAATTTCTATAGCGCAGTTTTGTGAGGGTACATTACCCCACTACCTTCAACTTCACAACATACCCCAATTGGGGATGCCATAGTCTCACTGGCTCCAGACGGTTAGGGGCAGTTAGGACTCTAATGTGGTACTCACTTAATTTTTATTTTATTTTTTAATTGGCTTGCGCATGCAAACAATTAATAGTATTATCTTTTTTATAAACAATAATTATTAGCCTGAAACACTCATCCAAATTGAAAAAACCTTTCCGAGCAAAGATAAATGTCGCCGACAGGACTCGAACCTGCACCCTTCTGATGTCCGGTCAGATGCTCTACCGTTGAGCTACGTCGGCTTATCGCAAACCCGCCAAGTTAATCAATATATACTAGTGTTCCATTCAATAATTACTGTTTTTATTATATTTTCACCTGTAAACAACCAATATTTATTTAACCGACATTTATCTTTGCTCGGAAAGGTTTTTTTCAATTTGGATGAGTGTTTCAGGCTAATAATTATTGTTTATAAAAAATAATTGTTACCCTTTGCGCTATGCACAAAAATCTTGTCTTAAGTTTTTAAGAACTTTAGTTTATCAATTAATAAATAGTATTATCAATACTATTGATGTATTTCCAAATACTAGGAAATTCATCAATACTTAAGCACTCATACACTCAACAGTAAAGGGTTTTTTCTTTGTGGGGTGGGAACCCGACGCATTTTTTCACTCAGCTACTAACTGGCTATATGTTATGAGAGAGTACGGCTGCCATTTACTTTGTTTCTGACTAGAACGCTTGACAGTAACACCCTGCAGATTTATCCGAATATTAATTTTTCTATTTCCCTGTCATTATTAACTGACTTTCACCATTACGCGTCAATACCTACCCTTCTTTTTCAATATAAAACTAGAGCATGACCGTGAAAAATCACGGCATAAAAATAAGATGTATTTTTAAAAATAAAAGTTAAAATTTAAAAAAATAAACGGTCGAGAATTGAACCACGATCAACTGCTTGGAAGGTAATCATGCTGACCATTTCACCACCAACTATTGTAATGACGGTGGCATCAGTTCATTATAGTAAGTAGGTACCTACTGAAAATAAAAATTACATAAGTATTTTTGAATTTTTAAATTGATTTGAATTTTAAAACTAGGTTTTTAAAATTGATTTGAATTTTAGAATTAGAGGGTACAGTGGCGTACTCCGTACTCACATCACAACCGATATTATGTTTTTTAATTATCTAGACAATATTGAATTTAGAATTTCGTACAGTCAATATTGTTGAAATAAATTGAAAAGTTATTTAGTAACATTTGTGAAAATAATCCTAAGGCAAAGATTAGATTTTTAACAAAAATTAGGCAAGTTGAGGAACAAATTGTCTTCTTGCACAATCAAGAAATTTGAACATTTCTATAAACAGTATTGACATTACAGTGGCAAGATGAGTAATGGGGAAACATGAAGGCAGAGTTGCGGGATGAAAAAGAAGGAAGAAGACATAAAGGTGAAGTGAGAAGGGGCTGACCTTGGGGCAGGTGCGGGTGCAGTTCATGATGGTGTGGCAGCGGTAGAGGGACCAGGAATCTGCCAGCCTCTGCAGACGCTCGCCCGACTTCTCGTCACGGGAGTCAATGATCCAACGGTAGGCCTGAACAAAACACAACATTCATGTTATTAACACATATATTCATAGTCATGAGAAAACCTTTATTTTACTGAATATTAAATCGGAAAACAATAAGATACTTAAAAAAACCAGGCTCTGAAATTGGGGTTGCATTGATGTGGCTTGCCATTTTTTTTTTTTTATGAATACCGCAGAAGAGTCCTAACTGCTCCCAACCGTCTGGAGCCAGTGAGACTATGGCATTCCCAATTGGGGAATGTTGTGAGGCTGAAGGTATTGGGGGGGAAGGAGAAGGGGAGGAGGAAGGTGGGGAATACATGGCTATTCAGATCTGGTCACCAAACACAGCTAAAAGCCATTTCAAGCAACGTTTCAATTCTGAATGGAGGTCTTTCACCAGGGCGATACTGAGAGTATCTTCCACTCTGGAACGTGCGCAAATATACTATATATTATTTTTATATGAATTAATTGTGAAACAACACAAATTAATTAAATAAAATTTACTCGCGCACGCCGGGATTTGAACCCGCGACCTTCGGATTCGTAGTCGAGAGCCAAACCCCTCGACCATGCCATAATAAATGAAAAATATTTTTGATGATACAAATAAAGCATGCTGTAAAGGTGCCATTCCTATGCGACGACTGAAAAGATTGTACGACTGTAGCCGTTGTACGACTTCATATGATTTTCAGCCGCTACGGAGGATATATCGCTGTGGGTATCATATCTTCTTGAGGAAGAAGAGCTGTTTGTGCATAAGCACTTAAAGAGAATTGAATAATATATCGTTTTAATTCTATTGTGATAAACAAACTACAGAACAAAAAGGCAAGATAGAATGAAAACACTTCCGATCACGACGGCTGACGCGACTAGACTTCTCAAGAAGCAGTAGAGCTACGCAGCTTAAACCGCCTCGCCGGAGTCGCTTCAGTCGCACGGCCACAGACACTCATTCAGTCGTCACATAGAAATAGTACTTTAACAGTTCAATTCCTAACTATAAAAATTTATATTTTCATATGAAGCGGTAACTTGGTGATGTGACATTTATTTTATAAATTATAAAAATTTATTTTATTTGTTCCAATTTTGAAAGATTCAAAAGGGCAGTGTGGGGTTAAACACATAATTTTTTTCACAGCAAGGCACTGTAAAAGAATTTCACTACAGCAAATCCAGACCCTACATTATATATTCATTTTGGTGGTATTTAGGAATAACATGATAAGTGCAAAATGGTATGTTAATATGTCAAGATCTTTTCTTATGTTTTGACCAAACTCACCATTATGATTGTTAATATAATAATAATATCAAATCATTTATATAGCGCAGTTTTGTGTTATTTCACTTCAAGTGCGCTTTGTCATAAATTAACTTAAAAAAAAAAATTAAATAACTCCATTCAGTGGTATTCCTAAAGTGCTCCTTTTACATTCTATTTACACATTCTTAACATATTACATACATTCTTGCTTATTCTTAATATTACTAGTACAGTACTCCTTAGGTGCATATCACATTATCATGATTTTAAAATTAAATACAGTTAAACATCAGGATTTTACCAATTGGAAATAAATGTTTCAGTAACCATATTTTTAAACTAAACAAAAAATAACCAAAAATGCAGTTACCAGATTATTCCCAACCACCACCGATTTTACAGGTAACATAAAAAAATTAACTAAATTTTGTAGTTGTGAAAAGGCCAAAGAAAATATCCACATTCTAAAATACCTATACTCGCTAAATACTTTGATTCTAGTCAAATTGTATCCTTGATGCAAAAATTTTTTAAACATAAAAATATGTGTTAATCAATGGACAATGACTGCTTTCAATTCCAATTGATTTAAACAATTATCATTCACATGCCAGATAGCACTAACGAAAGGTGAATAAGCAAAATATAAATTTGGCAGTAATTTAGAAGGGAACAAATACAGCTTATCAGAATTCTAATGAAAATAGAATCAATTAGCCCCTTATACGAGTAATGTACAAAAAACAATAATCATTATAAATAAATAATTTTAATCATAAACAACCGAGGGCATCACAACGAGGTCAATGCATAATATTTTGAACACCGCTACCGATGATTTAGATAACATAACTGCAGTTGGCAACCGTTTCTTAGATAATGTAAACACATAATTCTGTTTGATAAAAAACAACTAAAGATAAAGGACTTATCGTAACTAAAGTTTCAAACGTAGTTATCAGCGTAGGTCAAGCGAAAAAACAAATCACCCCCCCACGGTCAGGGTCAACTGCGCAGGGGCACAATTATAAATAATAATAATATTTGGATGATTTCTGTTATTTATTTCATCATTTCTTGACGACAGTTGATGCATTACTAATTATTCAATGCATAAAATCGTATGCAAACAAGACAGAAAAAAAACACAAACAAAACATCTATTGAACGTCAATATTATGTCATTGAAGTTTTCAATAATTTTATTTATGGAATTTTTTTTCTTTTCCTCACAGGAGGCTCTGAGGAAAATAATTTCCCTCAGGGCCTATGTCATCTTTGAGGATACTGTGTAGAGGGTCTTTTGAGGAGAGGAAGGAATGAACATGGGTCTATTCGAGACAGTTGTAGGAGGGAAACACAGAGGCCGGAAAATCGTTCAGGCTTAAAAATGAGTAGTAGAAACGACCCATTCTCATGTGACAGATGTCAACCGTATACAAATGTTGGGAGTGCATTTGGCATGTTCCCCGACTATGCACCGGTGCCGAAGGGATCAATGACGCTAGTTCCTCAGAGCATCTTCCATTGAAATACCGGTAGAACAAGGACAGCATTCCCACTAAATGTGCTCTAAATATTCCAACCTGTTTGTTAAGATAGGTGAATCTATTAACATTTTGCCACACATTATTGCTTTACGCAAACGTTGCATAACTTCCTTGTAGTATTCCTTATTAACCATACGGCCTGTTGGCAAGAACTCATGAGGCACCGCGCCATTGTAATCGAAGAAAACAGTGAGAAAAACCTTCACATTTGATCGAACTTGGCGTGCTTTTTTCGGTCTTGGCTCTTCTGGCCGCTTCCATTGGGATGATTGGGCCTTGGTTTCGACGTCATAACCATATACCCACGTTTCATCACCAGTTATGACCCTTTTGAGCAAATCTGGATCGTCGTTGACGTCATTCAACAACTTCAGAGCGATACTAATGCAACGTTGCTTTTGCTCAAAATTTAGCAATTTCGGAACAAACTTCACTGCCACACGTTTCATACCCAAAACATCCGAGAAAATTGCATGGCATGGGCCGATTGATATGCCAACATCCTCTGCAACTTCCCTAATAGTGATTCGACGATTTTCCAAAACCATTTTCTTCACTGTTTCGATGTTTTCTTCGTTTGTTGACGTGGTTGCAACTCCAGGACGCTCATCGTCATTAACATCTTCTCGGCCTTCTGTAAAGCGCTTGTACCACTTATAAACACTTTTTGAGACAAAGTAGACTCGCCGAATGCCACAGTCAACATTTTAAGTGCGTTGGAGCACTTTATTCCATTTTTAACGCAAAATTTAATACATATTCTTTGATCCATTTTTTTCAAAAGTAAAAAATCGAAGAACACACAAAAACGTGACTAACCTTTCCAGTTGTCAAAAACAAACCACTAATCCAAAATGGCTGATAATGCTAACATATGATAAACATATGTGTACCAACATAACAAACAAAAAAATCGATAATCAAACGTACACAGCCCGCGAAAATTCAAAATTCACCTTTTCTTTTGAACAAACCTCGTATAGTTGTGAATGATGAATACTTGGAGCAGGGCGATAAGTTTGTATATTGGGAAGTATGTTTACAAGAGATGGAAAGACTGGTATTGAAAGAAGGGTTGCCCGTTTCTCCACAGGGTCAAGGGTTTTTTTCAGGAATTTTCAAATTACGTGCCTAAGAGACACAAATAATAATTAGAATCCTTTTAAATTTTCCAAGCCTAACATGGATTATAATCATTATTTCAGTATTCACAATCCTTTTATGGAATGGTTCTCCGATTCAAGGAAAGTTATGTTGAACTACGGTGAAACTCTCTTATAAGGTTTTTCAAGGGATTGTAAAAGTATGGGAAACCTGTTTTTAGGTTCGGTTTCACAGAGACTGGAAAACAAAAGGTCTTAAGCTTGAAAACCTGTTGTGGGAACCTTATATGCATGTTTTAACGTACTACATATGTATCTAAATAAGGAATATGAACACAATAAGAGGACAGTAACTGTATCTCTTAACCTTTGGAACACCGAGCTCTTGCGATCCAATACTTCAGTAGTGTGCCGATGGTAAATTGTACCGTCTTACCAGATAATGTGTTTATATATTTATAAAAATTGAATAGCGTCTACCACACGTACGTTTCCACCTGCGTTTCTGGATCTTCGCTCCAAAGCTCCCGCCGATCTGCTGGCCGAAACATTGCATTAATTTGGGTAAAAAAATTACCACACTTCGGTGGGCGGGCCGATTCGTTGATCGACTGATCTCCGCGCGGAAGAGTATGTATAAGGGAATTTCTCAGAGATCGGAAGGAAGTATGGCCTGATGGGTGACACGTCGTACGGTTTAATACAGTTTTGACCATATATATCATAAGATAGACAATAGACATTGCTCTGGCCATTTACCAATTAAAATAATAATGTCATGTCATTTTTATGAATATTATAAATTACTTACATATGAACAGTGCAAATTTAGATAGTTTATTTACAATGTTTCGTTAAAAAATTAACTAATAGTGATTTAGAAGTTTCCATTCTTTGCTTTTGATTTAACAAAAAAAAAAGAAACGCGCGAAGTGTGCTCAAACGCTTACGTGTAAAGGCATAGCATGGCAATCGCTGAGAAAAACCTACATGTTACTATACGTTTCGGCGGACGCATTGGAACGAAGTGTGGTGAGATCTTGAATCCGAAGCGTACATATAATGTTCGCTAATATACCTACCATGAGTAGTTTCCCCAGACTATTTACATTCAGAGAAATGATTTTTTGACATTGCCGATCGGCCAGCATACAACGGATACAAATTTTGATTATTCGATATGTAATTCTGTCAAACTAGAAGTTAAGGACATTGGATGATTTCATCACAAAACTATTTTCCTCGAAAGACTCTATACCCAGCATCTTAACATTCATAAGCTCTGAGAAAAGCAAGTGGAAATTCGATAAAAACCAGTAAAGGTCACATTACCTGCATGAGCACAGCGGGCCCCAGATACTTGGTTCCATTCCACCAGTAAGACGGACAAGATGTAGAACAACAAGCGCACAGGATGCATTCGTAGAGGCCGTCCAGCTTGGCGCGGTCCTCTACGGCCTGCAGCAGCTGTGTGCGAGGCGCCCCAGGGGCCAGCTCCTCGCGCTGCAGCCACGGCTGGATAGACTCGTACTGGCGGTAGAAGTTGCTCATGTCGGGGACAAGGTCCTTCACCACGTACATGTGCGGCAGGGGGTAGATCTTGGAGGGCTTGGCACAATCAGTGTCGATTTTGCTAGAAGTGTGATTTTTGATTAATAAGAAACCAATGCCTTACTGGGCACATGCAGTCCGTACAAACTAAAACTGCATTTACCCCAATAAAAAGAGAAAGAAAATAAATTAACAAAATTTTTTACGCACATACATAAATGTGTTAATTTATTTTTAGTTAGTTTTCATAATTATCAGATTATTTTCCTTCATCTTTTCTTGTGGCACGCACAACTTTACAGCCTCTATGAACTGCGCCTATATATATAAAAATATGTTTACAAAGTTTCAGTGGTTTTGATTTATGTCCATCTAGAAATTGGCATAATAAAAAAATAATTCATAGATATGCCTTAACAAGTGAGGGGAAGAAACCAAAATAAGGGGGGCGAGCTAGGCGTGCCGCCAATTTAAGTCAAACAGTAAAGTAAAAAAAATCGCCTTGTTTACAAAAACAGAATATTTTAGTTTGACTCTTTTATAAATGTTTTCTAATTTGCTATCGAAGTCAAAATCACATGAAACAAACGTGGATGGCAATGAACTAGGGTGGTGCCAAAATGGGTGTCATGCGATATTTGCCTCCAGCCGTCGAAATGATATGTTAAGGCAAATCTATTCATTCTGACATCAGTGAGCATAATAACATTTCAACAGTCAAATAATGGTTCAAATTCATTGCTCGAACACTACTGAGATTAATGATCAGTTTCTCCCGTTATGACGACCGTAAAAGGTTTAACATCCCCCTCCCCGTTGAGTACGATGATGAAAATCAATATTGAAAATAAATATTAAAGAATATTTCAACAACGGATTCGTTCCAATTAGAAACTGACAAAAACAGCTTGTGACCATGTAAATAATGCAAAAAGTGCAGCGTTGCCAGAGTGCCTTCAGTCTCATTAAAGCAAGGTTGGATTTGTTGGATGGCCGATTTGATTACAGCATGATATATTAATATCCTACATTTTTCATAATAAATCCGCATAAGTCCGTTTACAAATTTATCAGATTAGCCAGATTAATGTGCCAAATCAAATATTTGCCTCACATAATACGAGTATATTAATATCGCGGTTATACTGGCAAAACACATTAACTCTAAAATCGCTATTTTGAGAAATCAAGCATTTAAGTTTTGTACCAACTTTAACCCTTGGGGGTTATTATTAAAAAAAATAGGCAAAAAAACATCAGTTTTTTTCGTTAGATTTTGCAATAGTACATTGAAATACATATTTTTTTTAGTTTTGGCGAAATTTTAACTTAATTTGGGTTGTTCAATATAAAAACTATTATTAAAGAAAGAAATTAGAGTATTCATGAGCAAATCAGTTATCAATATGGATATTATGATAATGTTAATGCTCAATACTATTATTATTCTTTGAGTTAATGTTTCCAAAAGGGTACATAATTTTATTACTTATGTTTAGTTATGGTTTTCCATGAATAGAATATAAAATTATGTACGGTGAAGCTTTGGCATTTGACACTCTAAACTTAAAACAGACCGGCCATAGATTTGGAGCGTTTTGGCGGGCTTTAGAAAAATTGAAACTTTATTTTAACTATGAAAACTAACTTAAGCGAAATATACCAGTATTTAAGTTTGAACGTTTGATTAAAAAAAATAGGACTGGAGTTCCTTATTCTAAGGAAAATAAGATATGTAAATTTTAGAATAGGTCTATCTAGAGAATGCCTACATTACGAATACCTGCTTTATTCATTAAATTTAATAAAATTATATTTCTGATTTAACGCGTATGTTTAAAATTATTAAATCAATGTTTTATACCCCTGAATTGCCATATTTAATTTCTTCTGATGTTCCTGGCAGGACGTTTACAAGACAGTACCTACCATATTATTGTGACAAATCTACTTCAGCATCGCTATATTATGGTCCTACGCGACAGATTGAACATCTGAGGAAAAATGCTCGGATGTTGTTGATATATTTAGTAGGTCAATATTACAATATAAGCATTACAGTTTTTCAGAGATAATTTATTTGATGAAACTATATAACTCTGGATGGACATGGACGTTATTCTTTTAGCTGAAAGTGTCGAGTTTGTATATTTAGGAAGTGTGTTTACGAGAGATAGAAAGACTAAAAAATTTGTCCAAAGAAGCAAAGCTAGCAGTCCAAAACGGAGTGCTGATACCAACCCTGATGTATGGCAGTAAGGCATGGAACTGACAGAAGAAGGAAAAAAGTAGATTGAATGCTGTAGAAATCAGATCGCCGAGGCGAATATGTGTGGTAAAAATATGTATGATTGTGTGAAAAATGATGAGATTCGCGAAGAATGCAAGATGATGTAAATATAGTGAGTAAGATTAAGAAAGGGATGCTTAAATGGTTTGGGTATATTGAGCAAATGAATGAAGAAAAGAGTGTAAGGAGAATATATGAAGCGAATGTGAATGGAAGAAGCCGAGGACACCCAAGGAAGACATGGCACGATCAAGTGAATCAAATACTTGAGTCGGGCCATGTTAGAAGTCAAAATAACAGAAGAGAATGTATGAGACTATGTATGAATGTGAATGAAGCAAGTATATGCCAAGATCGAGTTGTTTAGCGGTTCGGCCTCTCTGCCTACCCCTGCGGTGAGAAACGGCGCGATGGTTAGGTAGTTAGAAAGTGTCAAATTATATTGTTACTTATTATACGTACCTATTCAATATTATTGTTTCTTTCTTGTACAATAGTTTTAAATATGTTAATATATCACACTTATCTAGTGCACTGTTTATGAGTACATTATATAAATTTTGTAAATGCCTTTAACGGTGTAAATAAATAAATCTAATAAAATTAGGTTTAGACGGATTTGTTAGATAGATACATGTTTTTAACAATAAACATTCTATAACGACTGATATTCTCGGGAGATACGGTTTTATCAATCAATTAAAGACACAATATTACCAGGGTCACTGAAGATCTCTCAATATCTGGAGTTGTGGTTCAATGTTAAGGTCAAACTGATTAAATGAAAAAACTAAGGTTTACCTTAATTATTAAGGTAGAAATTGATAGACAGTATTTACAATAAAATTTTTCAAATAATAAAACAACAGGGCGTCACCTACGCAATGCAAAAATAAAAACATTTCATTAAATTTGAAATGTCGATTAATATTTTCTAAAAAGTTTTCTAGTTACAAGATAGACAAGAACAGACAAACATTTATTATTTACAATAAAATCGGTAGCGCTGAATTATTATTACCAAATATGTAAAGAATGAAATCTAGGAATTCAACTTCTCTTGCTAACGTTTCAAACAACATTACAGGTACACAATAATAATGAAATCCATGTATTAAAATAATAACTAATTTTGATTGACACTTCATTATTCTTTCAGGAATGAAAAGTTACCTGATGCAGGCCAAAGTGTTGACTCCGCCAATGTTCATGGCGCAGGATCCGCAGATTCCCTCACGGCAGGAGCGGCGGAATGTCAGGGTGGGATCTACCTCGTTCTTAATTTTAATCAGGGCATCCAGTACCATAGGGGCACACTGGTCCAGGTCGACCTTGTACTCCTGCATGCGAGGCTTCTGCTCTGGCTCGTCTGGGTTCCATCTGTAGATGGAGAACGTCTTCGTACGCGCGAGAACAGATCCTGAAGAATGGATCCCGCGAGAAGCCTTTAAAGTACAAAATAATTCACGTTAACAACTAATACGTCGGGTTTCCTTGAAATAATAATTATGAAGGAAAACTACTTAAAGTTATGTAACTGTCAAGAAAAATAACATAATAAATTAAGTAAACCATATGGAAACATAAAAATAACAACAGTGTTATAACATACCTGGCCGAAGGCACCTGCCACAATTTTTAACAAACTCATCTCAGCGGACATTATTTTACAAATCCAGATGACGTTTAAAATTATTTATTTCGTACCCCGCTTTCCTGCCCTGCCAAATCCTCGAGTTTATTTTTTTCTGTGGCGGGGCTGAACTGAATGCCATAGATGCTGAACGCTCGAAGGCGGAACAGCTATTGGCGTTGATAAAAACATCTAGAATAGGGCGCTGCAGATTGCCGATGACTTAACCCTTTCGATCCATAATAAGACATTTACTTATAACAAAACGAAAATACGATTGTGCACATCTTTAAGTGTAATTTTAATGTTTTATTGTTCGTCTTGCCACCAAGTGGTCATTTTTTTATTAAATTGCAATTCTCACGGTGTTATGAATTGTGCCATTTATTAATATGAGCAATTTTTTACGAAAACAACGCTGTTATAATAAATGTTCCAATCATTTTTATTATGTTAATATTTTCGTTAGCTTTAACTGTGTTAAGCTTCTCCCTCCTTATTGATTGAACGCTTCTGAAAGCCTTGCATGTTGTTCAAGACTCGAGGAGTAGAAAGTCTAGTAAGTCCAATATTACAGTAAACCAACGTAAAATGTACTACACATTATGGACACCTAAATAATATATATTTTTTAATTTGATCTATTCACCATCGAAAGAATTGTTTGTAACGAAATCACGTAATTTACTTTTGTTTTCTTATATGAATTAGAAACCAAAATAACCTTTAGACCGAAGAGCGCTAACAATGTATATATATTTTATTAAAAGAAAAAAATATATTGCTATTGCTACCAGTACTTTTTAATATCGATGATTGCAAAGTATTTATTCAAATGATGTGATATAACTTTTTGGAGTCATGTGTATTAAATCAATAATAAGATTACAAATTACGTTGTGATAGCGTTTTTTTTTATTATTGCCTTAAATAATTTTATCGTTATCTTCAAAATATATTTTATTATTTTCTTTTTATTTAACTAAAAATGTACCAATATGTGTAAAAACCATTCCATCCCAATGAGGAACTCCAGTAGAATTTTTTTATTTTTTTTATTTGTAATCACGGTCAAACTTAAACACTAGTAAATTTCTTTTTTTTTCTAAAGTTTGATTTCGGGGTTAAAATAATCTTCAATCGGTCGGTCGATTGTGATCAGTTTTGAGGTTAGAATGTCAAATGTCAAAAAAAGGATGAACTTTACCGTACATAATTGTATATTATATTCATGGAAAACCATAACAAAACATAAGTAATAAAATTACGTACATTTTTAGAAACTTTAACTCAAAGAATAATAATAGTATTGACCATTAGGGTTATTATAATATCCGTATTGATAATTGATTTGATCATGAATACTCTCATTTCTTTAATTAATAATAGTTGTTTATATTGAACAACAATTATAGAGCTTAAAGTTACCTAAATTAAGTTTAAAATTTTGCCAAAACTAAAAAAATACATATTTAAAATACAAAACAAAATCAAAAAATAAAATATTTCATACTAATCCAAAAACAGAAAGCTCAAGTGACGTCAAATGTTCCAAATGCAATGATACCAACATAACACGGTATTTTGATAAACTTATTTTTTACTCACTTTTATATAACGATTTATAAATTCTACGTATAATTTATATATAATGAAATTTATGTATTCAGAATCAGCGTTTGCTGATCTATATGAATATATGTATTTTCAAAGTCATTATATTTTTCACTGAAGTTCCTTATTTTATATTCCGCGGTCAAAACCGAATAAATAAATTGATAATTGAAGTCTCATTTCCTGACAGAACGTAGCTAAATCATTCGCTGATAAATATTAGTGAATTGGGTCGTCGTTGCTTAGATTTTTTCTGTGCTTTTTCGTTTTTCTACAAATTTTTTATTTTGACAGGAAACGTAAGATATGCTTAGATTTTTAGATGTACATAATAGTAAAATAATGTTTTGTACTAATTTCAAAAGATATTATTATATTAAAATCTTGCAGACCATCAATATATATGTACGTTAATTGAATTGTACATAAATCTTATTTATTGTTATTCCGTTAATATCCAGATGAATATTAACACTTCCGAATATCTGTATTTTCATATTTTATACAGTAATCATATATAGGTAGATTATCAACATGTCTGTAGCACACATTCACGACCTGCCGGATGAGATTCTAGTAAAGATATTCAAGTACTTGGATTATTTCACTTTATTTAGCCTATCAAAAACCTGTAAAAGATTTGAGAGGTTTTATGGCGATCCTCTGATAATAAGGTACGTATATAATATTATTTCTGTCATTCAAATTATAATCATGCAAAATAATCACGTATCTTATTCACTATAAACATTAAATAATTCATTCACCATAGTTGGAATATTCTTGCATGCCTGAAACTGCACTTGTGCAAGCTCATAGCGTAAAATAAGTTATAAATGGTAGATAAAAATCTGTTAATTTGCAGGAAATCCTACTTCGATAACCAAAATGCCTGCGAAGTAGGATGGCCGGACATCAAACAGTTCTTACGATGTTCCAAATGCTACATTACGCACTTAGATATAAGCTACGTCCATTGGTTACCCATAACGCAACTAAGAAAAAGTTTACTCGGACTAATTAATCTTAAACATCTGAATGTTATCGAGACAAATGTTAGAGTTGTCCATGTCAAAGAAATTGTTACGAAGCATCAATCGGTGAGTTTGTTCTTACTTATTTTATGTCTCGGCTACAAAATCAAATCATCTTTTCAAATCCACGCAAGCGATAAAATATTTATAATATATTTTACAAGACAATTATTTTTATTTTATGTTTGAAATGTGTAATTCTTTTTTTGATTCTTTAGAAACAAAATTTCTCAGTTTTCATCTTGGCAAGTCAGGTTGCATCCCATTATTTTCAACGGGCTCTCCTCTCTTGGTTAAAACAATAAACGAACACCATCTTTTTGAGTCGCTTCCACATTGCTGAGGATCGTGACCCGCACTCCAATCTCCCTGGTGTTCAAGGATCCTCCACTCCTCGCGATCCTGTACTGTGTGAAAAGCTGCAGACATCGATATTGGTGACCTTCCTCTACTTCTCCTGCCTTCAATTTTGCCAGTGACCATGAGCTTCTCCAGGTTAGATTTCTCGGTTTGGCGAGCGACATGTCCAAAGTATCTGAGGATACGAAGTAGGCAGACAGTTGATAGGCTATTGTGAATGCCAAGCTCTTCCAAAATTGATGTATTTGTGCACTTGGCTTCCATGAAATCCTGAGCATCTTCCTTCAGCACCACATTTCGAGGGCGTATATCTGTTTCCTTTCGCTGGATCTAAGTGTCCATGTTTCCACACCGTAAAGAAACTTGGGGAAAATCAACACCCGGACGAGCCTCATCTTGGTGGTCTTCGTTACGCCTCTGTCACTCCATATTTTTTGCATTTTCATCTTTTGTCATGCAAATTCGTCTTTTTACAAAGGAACACCATCTATAAATATATAAAAACTGTGGCATTTAATATTTCATATCGTGGGCACTATCTTCGCCAAATACCATAGAAATATGACAATATGCGCGGCTCGTGACATTTACCATACATTAAGATGGCAACATACTACACCGTTGGGTTTTTCCATACATTTTAATAGATTTTCTGTGAAACATGTTCTTAATAAATTATAAAAATCGAATATTCAAAAATTAATATTACATAATTATGATTTTACTCCTTTTTTGCTCATGTATATATCGTCGCAGGAAAGCAATACTGTTGTAACCACCGCTACCCACGAAAACGGTTTGTATTCACTATTCCACAGATCCATCTGGGTCCCCTGACTACATATTTTGGAAAACTCTTCATTTTGTCAATATAATTTTTTTAATTTGTATAATAAACCTCTAAAGTCCTGTGTTTTTTTTTTTTATGTGACCTTGGCTGTTACAGAAATATTGCTTTCCTGCGACGATATGTATTTTTAAAAGAGGCTATTAGGATTGTTTTAACATGAGCCTCACTGCTCGTGCTCTGCCTAAATGTTTAGAAAGAGAATAAAATATTTATTATAATAGCAATACAGTCTGGAAGCACTATAGCCAGGGCCGCTAGGGTCACTAGTGTGTAGTATATTGCCAGTACAAACTACGCGTGTAATCAAATATCATAGACGTCAAAATACTGGCAACATGCTACACTAGCGCCTGTAGCGGCCCTGGCTATAGGCTTCCAGACAGTATTGCTATTATAATATATATTTCGCTCTTATATAATTCTCTTTCTAAACAATTTAGACAGTGCGCAAGCAGTGAGGCTTTAAATAATAATAATAATGTTAATACAATTTTAATAGCATCTTGTGACCTGCCAGTCAAGTATGTTTCTGTATCTGTTTGCACATAATGAGATAAGCCCTAGTTAGTAATATTTGTACAGCCCCCTTGAGGTGATTGTTCACAAAAACGGCACTGTGCAATTCATCCAATTATTATTTTAAAAAATATGTATATACATCAACAAAAAAGGAGTAAAATTATAATATGTTGGTTACCTAATATTTATTTTTTTGAATTTTAGAATTCTATAATTAATATTATTTTTTACAGTAAATCCACACAGGAGTCATCATCTTTGGGGATGCTGTGTGGAGGGTCTTTTAGGGGATAGGAAGGAATGAACTCGGGTCTTGAAGAGACCCATATTGTAGGAGGGAGGAAACACAGAGGCCGGCAGATCATTCCACAGCCGAGCTGTTGGACACAAGAATAAGTCGTAGAAGCGACCCATTCTCATGTGACAAATGTCAACTGTGTGCAAATGTTGGGCGCGCGTTTGGCCTGTTTACCGACTATGTACCGGTGCCGAAGGGATCAATGACGCTAGTTCCTCAGAGCATCTTCCATTAAAATACCGGTAGAACAAGGACAGCATTCCCACCTGGCGTTTGTGCTCCAAACATTGCAATCCATTTGTTAAGATAGGCGAATCTATCAAACGGACCGCCTGTTTCTGCACAGAGTCAAGGTTCTTTTTCAGATATTTTAGGGCTCCCGACTAGAGGTGGCTGCCAAATTCTGCAATGGGGCGCACTTGCGATTTATACAGGGTCATCAATTGTGTACTATTAAAGTATCTGCGGGCTCTGTACACGCCCAGCTTCTGAGAGGCTAACTTTACTCTGGCTTCGATGGAGCCCCCATACCTGAGCTGGTCACTTAAAGTTACACCAAGCATATCAATGGAGGGCTTGTTGGGAAGATTGCTTCCACTGAAGGAGACTAAATTTATAACATATTTCACAGAAAATCTATTAAAATGTATGAAAAAACCAATTCGTACAACTCGGGCCGCTAGAGGGCGCTAGTGTAGCATGTTGCCATCAAATGTCAGGAGCTGAGATTTAAGAGTATTTGCCTATATTGAAAGTGTAAATGACACTGAAAATTGAAACAAAATCAAAAAGAAATTCTGGTTTCCTATTGGCGGACCAAATGAACATCAATATGACCAAATTACATCATGCAACTTACTTTACGCTCTGTGTTATTTTGGAGTGAAGCGTGCTAGTCTTTCGAAGTGAGGCAACGGAATTCGATAGGGTGTTGTGAATTTACTCATAGGTGGGTCAAAGTTATCATGCTTATTTGTATAACATGCCAAATCTAGTGTAGCATGTTGCCATCAAATGTCAGGAGCTGAGATTTAAGAGTATTTGCCTATATTGAAAGTGTAAATGACACTGAAAATTGAAACAAAATCAAAAAGAAATTCTGGTTTCCTATTGGCGGACCAAATGAACATCAATATGACCAAATTACATCATGCAACTTACTTTACGCTCTGTGTTATTTTGGAGTGAAGCGTGCTAGTCTTTCGAAGTGAGGCAACGGAATTCGATAGGGTGTTGTGAATTTACTCATAGGTAGGTCAAAGTTATCATGCTTATTTGTATAACATGCCAAATCTACTAGTTGATATGTCGAAGCTCGGCGCTAACCATTTCACTCCTTTGTGAATAAGGCTTATTTTAAGATGACGAGTTTCTTTTTATTTCAGCTGAAGTCTGTTGCAATGTCTCTCACTCAAGGGGACCTTTGTAAGCTGAGGGAAGTTTGGATGGCGGTAGATTTTATCCACTTCTTTGTCAGAAGTAATTTGCTCCAAGATCTCATGACCAAATATTTCACTAGAAGACATGAAGGTTTAATTGTTAAGGTAGGTTATGATGACCAAATTTTAATAGAATATTGCAAATAAAACTGAATTCTAATGTTTTAATACCTAGAGACCTAAAAATTTCTTATGTGTAATTCATCATATTTACGCGACTTCCGCCATTTTCATGTGAATAACACAATATTTGCAATTTTCGGGTAATCAATTCGTATCAATGTCATTCTTTTTTCGATAAAAAAGAATAATAGTAAAAAAATATTTATTATAAAGGGAACATAACACCACCTTTATTGCAAAACAACGCAATTTTTGCTGAAAAACAACCCCATTTTCTAAAAAATAACTCAGAATTCCTTAAAAAGTAATGTTAAACTAAACTAAAATAACGCGAATTTAGCCAAAAGTATTGCGAATTTCGCCGAGAAATAACCACTTATCCCGAAAAAGACTGCGAATTTTTCAGATCTCTAGTGATACCTACAACCAGTGTCGTGCAATCCATAAAGGCTGAATTACTGTGCCTACCCTAAAAAAAGTCTCACCTTGAAAAATAAAAAATCGGATTACATACATACAAATCTTGGATCTTCGCTCCAAAGCGCCCGCCGATCTGCCGACCGAAACGTTGAATTAATTTGGGTAAAAAAAGTCACGACACTTCAGCGTCCTGGCCGATCTGTAGATCGACTGATCGCGCGGAAGTGAACATGTAAAGGGATTTCTCAGAGATCGGAGGGAAGTATGCGAGATACGTCGTACGGTTTAAAAATTTTGCTACAGTTTTGACCATAGATATCAAAAGATAGACATCGCTCTGGCCATTTACCAGTTAATAATAATGTCATGTTATATTTACGACAATTATAAATTACTTACTTATGAACAGCGCAAATTTAGATAGTTTATTTGCAATGTTTCATTAAAAAATTAACACTGATTTTTAAGTATCTATTTTTTGCTTTTTATTTTCCATCAGCAGTCGTTGAAAAGCCATAAACATAAAAAACAAATGCACGGTGCTCGTTCCAACGCTTACGTAAAGGAATAGCATGCCGATCCATAGTGGAGTGCCGATACCAATCCTGATGTCCTGGAGTGAGGCATGGAATTGGCAGAGGAAGGATGAAAGTAAACTGAATGCCGTAGAAATGAGATCTCTGAGACGAATGTGTGGTAAAACCATGTATGATCGTGTAAAAAATATTGAGATTCGTAAAGAATGAAAGGCTGATGTAAGCGTAATGAGTAAGATTAAGAAAGGGACGCTTAGATGGTTTGGACATGTAGAGCGAATGAATTAAGAAAAAGTAATGTAAGAAGAATGTATGACGCGAATGTGAATGGAAGAAGAAGCCGGGGACGCCCGAGGAAGACATGGCACGATCAAGTGAATCAAATACTTGAGTCGGGCCATGTCAGAAGTCGGAATAATAGAAGAGAATGTATGAGACGTTGTATGAATGTGAATGAAGCAAGAAGTGTATGCCAAGATCGAGTTGTTTGGCGGTCCGTCCTCTCTGCCCACCCCTGTGGCGAAACGGCGTGATGGTTAGTTAGTTAGTTAATAGCACTCCGATCACTGAGAAAAACCTATGCGTCGAACTGACGGGAGATCAGGGCGTTCGGCCTGCAGGTCACTGCCTTTACACCTACGTTTTGGCGGACGTATTGGAACGAAGTGTGGTAAGATCTTGAGTCCGAAGTGTGGTGAGATTTTGAGACCGAAGCATACATGTAATTTCCGCTATTTAGTTGGCGGGAAAAAGATGTTAATATAGTGGCCATTTTTAAATATTTAATGCACAGTTCTTAACCAATCTTGAAAAGCTATATAGCTTACCTTTAATTATAGAGCAATGCACGCCACTGCCTACAACAGGGTAATAATCAAAAACATGGCAGAAAACAACTGCTCTTCGAGTACTTTCCAAGAGTTGCTATGCAATCATTGTTTATGTAATAAATAAAATATATGAAAGTACATTGGTAAAAAATTGTCCTGTGAAACTTTATTTAAATTGATTTTGTAAAATTTAATAATTTCCAACATAGGAATTATATTCCAATCCGTTAGGTTATCTCTCAATTGATGGTTTATTATTGCTTCCAGCTAGAACTTTCCGATGAGATTGAGCGGTTTGAGAATTTCTTCCTCCAGTTCTGGAGGCAGCTGATGGTAAAAAACTACAAACGATACATACTCATCAACAACAAGTGCCCCTCCTCTGGCCACAACAGCTCAGGCAAATACGACCCTCTCATCTTCAAGTACAGGAACAACATAGACCCTGTTACTTATCACATATTCATAGAGACTTACGACAGTATTCATTTGAGCAGTCATCTCTGTCGAGGTAGGTCTGAAAATATGAAATTTCTCAATATATTTTTACCCCGCGAGTGGAAGAAAGTGAAAAATTCATCTAATCCATTTGAAACAATTGGATTTTTTCTCCACATTACAACATAATGAGTCCTTGTTTTACCAGTATTTTAACGGAAGATGCTCTGAGGAACTAGCGTCATTGATCCCTTCGGTACCGGTGCATAGTCGGGAAACACGCCAAACGCGTGCCCAACATTTTCACACAGTCGACATTTGTTACATGAGAACGGGTCGCTTTTACGACTCGTTCCTGTGTTCAACAGCTCGGCTGTGGAATGTTCTGCCGGCCTCTGTGTTTCCTCCATCCTACAACATGGGTCTCTTCAAGACCCAAGTTCACTCCTTCCTATTCTCTAAAAGACCCTCCACACAGCATCCCCAAAGATGATATAGGCCTTAAGGGAAATTATTTCCTTCAGGGTCTCCTGTGTGGAGTTATCGTAAAAAAAAAAGTTGTAGAGTTGCCCTCTCTAGAAATTTTTTGTTAACTTCTAATCGCAAAAAACATTTTTTAATATAAAAAGAAAATAATGAGTATCTTATGGTGCCTGTAATTAAAATTAAAATACAAGTTTGGGCAATGGTAAAAATAGTAATAATTGGGGGGTGATTTAAGTTTAAAAGTCCAAAGCGTTGTATTGAAAACTGCGTGGGCTTTGTAACTATCATTTTTATGCTAAATATCTAAATAGTAATACAAACTATTATAGGAATACTGCCAACGAACTCATCCAACGGAATCGCCACTCCGCACGGCTGGCCGCCGCGGCTCAGAGCATTTAAGTTACCGGTGTGCCTACTTCAAGTGCTCCTTGAGTTTTTTTACATTAAAAAAGCCAATTTTCACGAATATTGATTATGGTAAAACTGATGAAAGGTTACACCAATGCTTTTCTGTCTCTTCCAGAGCGATATTTCCAGTCATGTAGGCATTTTGCAATTATCATTGCCATTTGCAATTATCATATCCATGCCCGGCAAGCGCTTCTAATCGACTGAAGCCCGTGTTATCTCTATGATGCCAATTGGCTGCATGTTACCTATATTTCGAATGCTAATTTTTACTCCATTTGTATACCTCAAACGGTTTTTTGCAATTATCTCAATGTCAGCAGATACTTCCAGAGCAGGTTTTCCAACCCCACTATTCATATAGCATATTTTTGAGTCTATTGTGTTTTTTTAGTAGTTTAATTTATTAATTAACCTTTTTTTATGTATTTAAATTAACGTAATTTGTTTATTAAAAAAAGCTATCATAGATCTTGTGATGAATTAAAAACAGCTTTTTTTTAGATGAAAATTTGTCATTTTGGGTATATCTGTAATAAATGCGCCTAGATCGATAAATAAATAAAGAAGGCACATTTAATATTTCAGATATTGTCGACAGTGAGTTTGTCAGACACTATGCAACGTATTTCACGATACAGCAGCACTACAGTTACGATCCCTGCACTCTGTACATATGCAAAGCTAATGCTGATGAGACCAAAATACTAGAGGTAAGATCATTCATTGTTGTTATTTCAACTGCCAGATGCAGGCCTAATCAACCCTTAATCTCTCACGTGCCAGAGGTAAAATGGCATTTTGCACACCGTGTGCTAGCTGACAGTAATTTCGTAATTACTCGCTGTTGGTTTTTGTAAATTGTACTGTCTTAAAATTGTATGTACTCATATAGCAGGGGTAGCCAACAATTTTTTTTCTAGGATCAACTAGTTGATAAAAAAGTGACGATTGTCTGATATCGGTTCTAATTATATCATCAGATAACAATAAAAACCCAATTACAGGTATATTGTAAAAAGTAAAAAACAATACAAAAAAATCATTTCAATTATATAATTATGTACAAATAAACTTAAATGTACAAATAACTAAAATAAAACAAAAAAAAAATATTTCACTAGTAAAAATGAGAAGAGAAGGGAACTAACAGATTTTAAGAGATGGAACGTCGAGTAGTTTTGACTTGTTTGAACAAAAAATAGTACAATATATAGCTCCGCGATCGACCAAAAATACCTTCGCGATCTGCGCATTGGCCATCCCCGGTATATAGCATAAGTAGTTTCCCCAGAATAGCTGCTTATATTCAGAGAAATGATTAGTTTCTCCCTCATTTTATATAAAAAAAAATAATTAAAGAAACCCAAAGATATTTTTATTGTTTTATTATATTTTCATGAAGCTAAATGAGGAAATAGCCTCATTGTCCCTTTCGACACCGATGCATAGTCGGAAAACACACGCAAAACAAACAAACAAACGCGCTCCCAACATTTGTATACGGTTGACATCTGTCATTTGAGAACGAGTCGTTTTTACGACTCGTTTTTGAGTTTAACAACCTGGTTGTGGAACAATTTCCATCCTACAACATGGGTCTCTTCAAGACCCATGTTCACTCCTTCCTCTCCTCAAAAAGACCCTCCACGCAGCATCCTATAAGACAACATAGACTACGAGATAAATTATATTCCTCAGGGCCTTCTGTGTTAGTTAATGTAAAAAAAAATGTTGTAATAATATTAATACAAATTTTTTTTTTAAATTAGGCCTACGTTCGGGAGCGAGTAAGAATTAGAACATCGGAAATGTGCTACGTGAAGAGACACGAGTGCTATTTAAATGATGAAACTCCGATACTAAATCACTTCAAAGAGAAGAATTCCTTGAAACGTATCTCTATGGATGAATGCCACCTGTGCCTCTTGGGTAAGTGCCTCAAGAATAAGCGTTTCAAGAATAATTACTGATTACTGAGACCTGAAAATTTCGCATTTGCGATAACATGAATTTTTACGCAAAATTCATCATTTGTACGCGAAAAACGCAAATCTTGCAGTTATTAACCTGAAAATTTCGCATTTGCGTTAACATGAGTTTTTACGCAAAATTCATCATTTGTACGCGAAAAACGCAAATTTTGCAATTATTACTCGTGTAACGTGAAATTCATCACAGCCCATAGAACAGTTGTACACTATAATAGTTATTGTCAAATTTTAAAAACTTTAAATATGGAGTTCTACAAATTTGAAAACAATAAAAAAATGTATATGTATATACTAACTTTTCATCTTTTTAATAGCTGAACAACCATCGTCTGATTCACCGTTATTCAAAAAATTGAGAACATCCAGAATTCCGCAAGTCCCTAAAGGAAAGAAAAATGTTTTCCGTAAGATGTTAGATGCAAATGTTAATTTGGAATCCTTGAAGATTCTCACAGATGGATCAAGAGAATGCTATAAAGAGTGAGTATTGGATTTTCTAGAAATAAACACTTTTTTTTATTCTTTAAAGGGATGTTTTGGCCAAATTTTTATCATGCTGAAATAAATCTTCTGTTTTACTAAACTCAATAATCTTGCAGTGGTTTGATATAATAGCACTCCCAGACACTCGTGGAAAATCGCAGGTATTCACTGGCGTATGTGTAGGTACCATGGAAGAGAGAATCTATGGAATGGAAATACTACCCATTTTTTTTTTTTTTTTTAATTTTATTTTAGTACATAAAACAGGCAATATGCCCAAAACTTACATACATGAGTGTTTAAAAAACAATGATAATTAATAAGTACAATAAATAACAATTATTATCTCGCAAAAATGATACTAAAGCAAATGACAAACAAGTGAAAGATCGAAAACATATTATAGGTAGGTGTATAAACGAACTCCTTGTCACCTGTGTTGATACTTAATAAAGGGCATCATCACATTATCAGCTTGATATTAATGGTAAAACTTTTTTTTTTTAAATTGATTAATTGTGTCATTAAAAATGTCTATTTCATTATTAGAACAGTGTATAGTATTTTCTTAATATCCGCGGTAAAGGAGAGAAATATCCCGTATTTGTGTGATAGGCTTTAATATTAGAAAAAATGTGTTTTATCCTCCTTGTTGATTTTCTTGTTGGTGTATTGATGTAGATTTGTGATAAAATGTTTGGTGTATCAATTGATGCATATATAATTTTGTACAAAAGGAATACACTAGATCAGTGATGGGCAAAGTACGGCCCGCGGGCCAAGTCCGGCCCGCGTGTGGGCAAGTCCGGCCCGCGAAATTGTTTTGAATAACCCTACCACAATTTACCAATTGAACAAAATGTATTTTCTACGTAGATAGAATAGAATACTTAACGGTTTCCTTCTCATTGTGTTTTAAGTACGGTATTATTGCATCTAATATTAGTTATTATTTTATTATGTATTATTTATATGTAAAATTATTTTATTAAATTTTTTTTCCGGCCCGCCTAGATATTTTTTTATGTTATCTGGCCCTTTCCTTAAAAATTTTGCCCATCTCTGCACTAGATAGTTTACGTCTGACTGGCAGAGATTGTAGTTTATAGTGTGAAATTCGATCATTCGGTAAATTTTCTTTGTATGGATTCGATTCTGTTATTATGAATCTCATAATTAGGAGACCAAATGGTGGATGCGTATTCCAAAATACTTGCCACAATCGATTTATATAATGTTCTTAATTCTGCACTTTTAAAACAATTTGTGATTTTAAAACTTTTTGAAACAGTATCTATATGTTTATTGAAATTAAGTGATGAGCCAAATGTCATGCCCAAGTCTTTGGTTGACGTTGTGTTCAATAAAGCGATCTTATTTATGTGATAGGTATTTGAAAATTTATTTATGTTCTTTGTGAAGGAAATTGCAGTGCATTTATTTTCATTTAAAATATAAATTTTCTTTGGAAGTTTTATTTACTATGTACTTTTGCTATTTTTGATTTATTAAATTCGCTACCGGTTTCGACACAACCGTGCCATTCACTAGCGTTCTTACTAGTTTTTAAGGACGCTAATGAATGGCACGGTTGTGTCGAAACCGGTAGCGAATTTAATAAATCAAAAATAGCAAAAGTACATAGTAAATAAAACTTCCAAACAAAATGTCTAGAAATTGCTATATAGTGAATGTCGAAAAATTACAAGAAATTAAAATATAAATCATTAAGTGCACACCATTCATGAAGTGAAGACAAGTCTTTTTGCATATAGATGCAATCTTCAATGGATGTGATTTTTTTATACAGCTTGAACTCATCAGCAAATAGGAGATATTTTGAACTTTTAATTCATAATACTATGTCGTTAATAAAGATTAAAAACAGCAAGGGTCCAAGACGAGAGCCCTGTGGAATTCCCGACGTTGCAGTAAAAATATATGCCGAGTACCCCCCTATAACTGCTTTTAGTTTTCTATTAAGTAACTCTCATACCATTTTAGAGCATGTCCATTTATGCCAAACCTTTCCAGCTTCTTAATTAGTAGCGATTGATTTAACTGGTCGAATGCTTTGCAAAAATCCGTGTAGATGGCATCCACTTGTATTCGGTTTTCAATGCTATCGCGGATGTATTGGGAGTATTCAAGAAGGTTTGTTGTAGTGGAACGCCGAGGGAAAAAGCCGTGTTGCTCGATGATAGTATATTTACTTACGTGAGCGAATAGACAGTCTTTCGCATGAAACGTTTTTTCGCGACACTCCGTCTCTGACCGTTGCCCCAAAACGCTTTAAAAATGTTACACCCTCCCGTAACGCCCGCCCGCAACACTGAACACGAAATGTCGTAACCCGTTACAAATAACGCTTTCTTGTAAAACGCTTTCTCGTGAAACGCTTATTCGAAAAACGGCTTCGGAAAAATTAAACACCCGACTGCAACGCCATGCGGAATACACCGTAACCTATTCCAAATAAACGCTTTCGCCGCATCGATGAAAGGGTTTCCAACCAATTCGAGTTTGGGAGCTACTTTTTACCTTAATTTTTCATGGATATCAACTTCTAAAAATAATTTTTTAAGGATTTTAGCTGTTTTTTTGTTGTCGTTTTAATATTTGAAAACTGCAGATGAGCACGAATCTAGCAAAATCAATTTGTCCTACGACCATGATATTATTTTTATCATTCGTAGTAATCAATTTAAATAATGGGAATGATTTCATCGTAATTCTTAAGATTAAGAAAGGGACGGATAGATAGTTTTGGCACGTAGAACGGATGACCGAAGATAGACGTGTAAAGAGAATATATGACGCGGAAGCTAATGGTATAATAAGTCGGGGACACCCGAGGCATATATGACATAATCGAGTGAATCAAATACATACTGGAGTTATAATACGATATATGAATGTGAATGAAGCAAGGAGTCTATATCGAGACAGAGTTGTACGGTGGTCTATCCTCTCTGCCTATCCCTGCTGATGCAAGACATGATGGTTAATTAGTTAGTGTAGTAATAAATGCCGTATGTTCGCGTATAATGTCGGCCCGGGTATCTCGACTTGAAAGAAGAATTTAAAAGCTTTGACTAGAAGAAACAAAATTAGTTTAATGATTGTAATGTACAGAAACGGCAGATCCGCTAGTGATAAAACAATATATTCTCAAGCAAACGCGGTTCCTTTTGATGCGATCACTTTTCCTTTCAAGGGTACATACTTCATCGAATGCAAGCCATCTCTGGAGTACAGAGGGAGTGTTCATGAAATACAATATAATGAACCACCACCAGCTAATTTTAGTAACGTAGAAAAAAGGTCAAACCATTTACCGTATACGTAAACAATCCATTTTTATAATATACTTAATAAATATATACTTTTATGTCTATTCTTCGTACAAATATGTAACCCCATAAAAAGCTATGCTTTTGTGGATGTTAAAAAACGTTTTTTTAAATTATTATTATATATTTTATGTTTTCAATATACTCTTTTAGTTGTGTTTTGAATTCCGTAAAGTTATTATTAACAAATCTTATATTTTCCAGTATTTGTAATTTTGTTGACCCAAAGTTATTTTACATATTGGAATCGATGACACGTATTATTTGTGTTTCTGAATTATTATACTATTCACGCCACACAGAATACAAAGCTACAGATTGATATAAGCGCCTAATATGTATAAAGTATTTTTATTTAGGAGTCACTTTTTCAGCATATATCTGACTCTTGTTGGCAATTCACATGTTTTTAGTATTGCTTGGTAACATGTTGAATATTTTAGACACGTTATATTCCAGGGTTTGCTGTCCGTATTTATTATTATATTTTGGTACAAGCATGCCTTTATTTTTTGTAAACCTAGTGTTGTGGTCATGTTGCACTTTCCTCTTATATTCACAGTCCGATATACATATATGCTGAATCAATATTCTATACCATAATAAGGCCTGCACCGTAATTCGTTTTTATTTGTTTGTATTACTTTTTCTCTTTGTTTTTTCAGTAAACATATCCACGAAGCCGGAAAACTCGTGTTAGACACTTCTAGTTTAATTGACGTCGCCAAATTAAGTCGTCTGAAGCATCTCTCATTGACAGTTCTACCAGAACATCCTAAAGAATTCTTCACGCAGGTAAACATATTATACTTTTTTTAATGATATTTTTTGTTTGCGTACTGTCACTTCATTTTTTTTCTTGGTGCACATACTATAAAAACATCGTTTTCAAGGTTTTTACACATTGCCGACACCTGGAATACATTGGAATGTATATCGACTTTGGTTTCCACTATCCGGAGTGTTTAACAGAACTCCTCCATCTATGCAAAAATATCAAAGTTTTAAGGTACATAATTAAATGTTGATTGTTATTTATCTAACACGTGACATCTTTGTATTTAAAACAGAAAGATTCGCAACAAAACTCCTTCCAAACATTTCAGGAATTGGTGGGATTCAGGTCAATCTTTTTAGTCTTGGCACGTTATCAATGTATTGCGTACCGATACACATTACTTACTGTGTGCGTGAAAAGTTATATGATCGCATTGCCCAAGAAAGTATAATGCGAGTTCATTTCTAATGACAACGTTCGAAATATATACTGAGCGCAGTTGTTTTCTGTCATTCTTTAGATTTTTTTTTATTAACTGTAAGAACATTCCTACAACCTTTATGTTTTTTTTTTAATGTTTCATCTAGCGAAAGTGCCATGACAAAAAAAATGACCTGTACTTAATGTCAGGCTCAAAAACCTGGTAGATGTAAATATATATATGAAGACCTCACCACACCAAGCCCTCACTACACTAAGCCCTCACTACACCAAGCCCTCACGCAGCCCTTAAAACGTGGAAAGCATTTTACACAATTATTATTATTAATACACAAATGTTTTTTTCTAGAATGCAATGCGAAATACGGAAGATTGACCTATTGCTAGGGAATTTAGTGCCCTGCACGAGTCTGGAAGTTATTGAAATAGTAGATAAATTAACTGTGACACAGAAGAAACAAAGGATCACGCTGTTGCACCTGCTGAAGTTGACCAAGAGCTGTAGCAAACTGCGCTTCCTGAAGATTGAACAACACGATTTGAACCAAAAAGACATAGATCAATATAAACGGTTTGAAAGTATTTTACGATCTAAAGATGAATATATTTATGTGAACTTGACTGACTTTAGTAAATATCTGTTTTTTAAATTGAACGCTTATAGTTTTGACATTTCTGTTATGTAAATAATAATCTATATTTTATTTACACCTTTATTTCAAATAGGATAAGACTATACCTGTTCGTGGTTTTTGACTGAACCTTGTTGCTGTGTTATGTTATAAGTCTCATAAATTATGTCCAATTTAATATTTTTAATTAAATATTTTTATTTCAATAATGATCTGTTTGTTTTCTTAAATTTTGTATCATTCCCTAGTTTCCTATTTTTATATACCTACTGCCGTATTGTGAGATGATTTTTTTTTTGATTTTACGGATTCTTTCGTAATCCTCTGAGATGACAATGAAACTAGCTATTTACCAAGAAGGGGGACACAGTTTTGACACAAGTCCATGAAGTAAATAAGAGGTAATTAAAAAAATAGTGGTGTTTTGGCAGCTGAAAAAAAGTCCTTTTGGGCTTTGAAAAACGACACCTACAAAATTATTTAAAAAAATTTCAGATAGTAATCTATGATAGAAACCAGTAGGTGTGAATTGTGAAATATATCTACTGAACGGTGGGTATAGTAATTATTAACTATTTAAGTAATTATGCAAATTCTAATGGTTTGATCATATTTATAAATACATCTTACAGTATTAATGTCCTAGAGTTCTATGTTAAACGCCGCATAGACACGAATAGTAGAAATGGTCATTTTCCCTCATACGCGAAAGAGTGCAATCCAATTCGTACCACGATGAAAATACTGTGTCCTTTTTACGTGTGTTCAAAACTATTCTGTTTTACCACCCCGGAGGTGTGCTACGTCAACAATGCAGCAAGAACCAAAACGTCAACAACGCAGCAAAAAAAAGGGTTTTTAATCTGCTAGTAATAAATTATTATCTTTGAAAATACATAATAGGTATCCTAAAAAATAAGATGATGACATTTCAAAACTAGTACTTACATGGGTAGACTTTGAACAGCCAATGAACGATTTATGACAACAAGCGTATGGCAACACTAGAGACGTTTGACCGATTGTAATGTAACCTGACCTGACTGACGTGGATAAAAATTAATTCCTTGAAATACATGTTGAAATGGACAAATCATTGCCTTCTAATTAATTGACATGTTTAAGGAATAGCATTGTTTTAGATTCGCTAATCGCTAATATAATATTTTGTACTGACAAAAAGAAGTGTGTTCGGGCTCATCTGTCAGTTTTTTTTAACGGTGCGTAACCTTCTTATATCAAATTATTGTCCAATAATCATGATAAATATTGTGATAGTGTTATCCGAAGTGCCGGAATACTCTCGTGCAATTTATTTCTGTTGAATGTTTACATCATTCTTGGCGTGCTCGAGTCCCATAGTCTGTCAGAGGAGTAGGCGAACAGTAGGTACTTATTGAGTTACTTCTGACAGCGGATAGTGATATTGTGCAGATCGGCGACGATTTTACAATTGATGTTTCTTATTTCTAGATTATTAAAGATGATGCAAGACGCGGAGCTGTCCCCGCCCAGGAAAAATATCGTTTCCCAGGCATGGACTAGGTTATCACAGGTAAGGTTTTCAGTCTTGTGTGCTTTGTTTACTCGTGACATCACTTCATGACTTGCCACTAGTTCCCTTGACATCGATGGCCATATCAACACCGTAAAAGCCTTTATTAAGCTCGTATTTCCTAAATGTAAATGCATTTGCACTGTATGACTGCAACACCCACATTTAAAAAATGCCCTTCAATATCTCGTGATTCTTCAGATATTTTCTTATCTCCTGTCTGATATTATGATGATTTCATAGTGCAGGTACTCGTCTTACTACCATAATTTGAATATAGACCTTTTATAAATTTATCAATATTCATTTCATGCGTTGAATTATTTATCTGTATTAGTAAATTTCAAGTATTCTTTATAAAACAAATAAAGATAACAATAATTGACTCAATAAACATTTCATAATAATGTTCACACTAAGCTTAGGGAGTTATGTTATAAAAACCCAAATGATATGATTTATAAAAACAGGAAACAACCACTTATTCACTCCCTCAACTATTCAATTAAAAAGTTGTTTATGAATCAATATGGCAGCCACAATTATACATAAAATCTTACGTGAAAAGTCATGAGGTAAGTTGAGAAGGTTTGACATCGCTCAGCTGAAGGCCGTGCCAGTTCTTCAATGAGTTATGAGAATATGGAAAAACATTATCTCAGTTACCTCACATCAGTGGCAGCTCGTGACTTTTGAGTGAGCTAGAGTGCTATGATTGAAAAATACGATGTTATTGATGTTGTTAAAGCTGAAAATGATTTTTTTTTTTCAAAATTTCAATTTTTTGTATAGAGATTTAGATGGTAGGTAGGGCACTGCCCCACCTACCATCCATAATGACAACAATAATAATAATAATAAATGGATTATTTTTATAGCGCCGTTTTTGTGAGAAAATCACCTCAAAGGCGCTACAATAACGTTGTGTCTTTCAGTCTCAGCACTTTAGCTCACTCAAAAGTCACGAAACGCTACTGCCCCACATGGTAACGTATTTTGGTCTGATACTCATATCTTTTCAAAGGTTAAATAGACAATTTTTTCCCCTATTAAATACAATTTATTGCATGCAAATGACTTCAGTTAAGTCATGCAACTGTGGGACTTCACTAATTGTCATTGTGTCAATGCTGGTTTTTAAAATAATACTGTTTCTGGCCGAATAAATCGTTAATAAATTTGTGCCATCGTTTGATTATTACTGTTATTATATTTGTTGACGCAAGATACATATCTGATCTCGTAAACAATAAAGACTGTATCATAACCATCAGATGTTACCTACGCGATGATAAAATAATGATAAAATAACCATCAATAGCATATTCCTAGCAGTAAGAATTTACAATGTTGTATTCTTTTAATGGCGACGTATGTCAAAAGTATCACAACCAAGAATATTTCACCCTCGCTAAATTCTACTCCGTATAAAGTGAATGGGATGATGTGTCTTGACACAAATGAGAGAGCTCTCTATATATAATCAGTTTATTCTATTCACCATAAGGAACTCCAGTCCATTTTTTTAATCAGTAATAATTACGTTCTAACTTAAATACCAGTATTTTTTTTTTCTAAAGTTAGTTTTCATAGTTAAAATAATTTTCAAAGCCCGCCAAAATGCTCCAAATCTATTGCCAGTTGGTTTTCAGCAGTTTTGAGGTTAGAATGTCAAATTTCAAAACAGGAATATGCTTTACCGTACATAATTTTATGTTCTATTCGTAGTAAACCATAACTAAAAATGAATAATAAAATTATCTACGCAGTAGAATAATAATTTTTTTTATATAGAACGACAATTATAGAGCTTAGTCATGCAAATTATTTTTAAATTTCCCCAAAACTAAAAAAATACAAAACAGGCAGAATATGTGCGGCCGAGACCCATTACGTCAGATATTCCGAATGCAACTGTATCAACATAACAGAGTGTTTTGATGAGATAATTTTTTATTCACTTTTCAAGAACGATTTATAAATTGTACATATAATTATATATAATAAAAACTGGTATATTCAGAATCGGCGTTTGCTGATCTATATGAATATATTTTTTATTAGCAGTAATTTTTTTCACTGGAGTTACTTATTGTGAGAGTTTGAGATTTTTTGTACAATTCATTTCCAAATGGAATCTGGAATATATGTAGATTGTAGTTAAGATGCTCCCAACCGTCGTAAACAAAACATTTTTCATTATGTTCTACTTTACCTTGCACATTTAGTTTCCATTGCAAAACATAGATGTCAGTTATTTCTATGTTCTGTGGTCTACACACTTTTACGCACACATTTGTTCTATTGTTATTATGTGTTAAAATATCAGTTGTTTAATTGGTCGATTTGCCCTTCCATGATGAGAGCAGATTTACCAGGGCTACCTGGATAGTTGGACACCACACACAAAGGGAAGATGGCTGGCCTCGGCCATCTTGATGGGGGCTTTCGTTACCAGAATTATTACTCAGCAAGTGAGTCCAACTACCGACACGAAACAGTTGACTTCCTCGAAAATGGGATTTGTATTACGATACAAGACGAATTGATTTGTTTTCTGCAAATTCTGTAGTTTAGGTTTTTATTATTTTAGTAGTTTGCCTGCATGCACCATACTGTCTTCAACATTGGTGTATTACGGAATTTAGTAATGTCTAAAAAATAACAAGAAACTAGTGTAACGGGTCAGTATTGAAATATTTTATTCATGTTTTATTGGAATAACTTATTTTGAAGCTTATTAACCTCGTTGTACCTCGTTGTAATGTTTATTTTTATTTTCTGAGTCTTTTCTGTTTCATATTTCATTTGATATTTGTTAATATTATCTTCAATGATAAAAAAAAGATATTTCAATGAGATTTATAAGCTTCAATAAGTTATTCCAATAAAAATTGAATATTAACCATAGATTTGTAGAAAAAGTCAATAGATGTACCATATAAATATAAATCGGATAGGTATATCTAAGACACTATCTAGATTGCAAATAAATTTGGGTAGAATCTTGCAGTCAATATTGAAAGATAGCACCAAAAAAATATATGAGAATTAATTGAAGATGATATTAACAGTTCTTAAATTGAAGTATGATATAGGTAAAAATGATGAAGATCAATGGGATGGCATTAGCTCAATTGGTTAGAGCACGGGTTCTAAATAGACCGAGAGGCTTAGGGTTCGAGTCCCAGATGCGACCGTTACCTTCTTATCTTCTGTGTCTTCTGTTTCATATTTCATTTGAGGTTTTTTTTGTTTGAAAACCCTCAATTCTATTTTGCTAAAAATGTGATAATATTCACAGATAAAATAATGAAATGCAATATTTATTGTTTAAATTCACATTTCCTGGTAACTCAACCTGTCAATTAAAAGCAGTACAGATCAATTTACCGAATGAATGATCATCTTATTGAGAGAATATTATCATATACAAATCTTATTTTCGAGGTACGAACTAAATCCAAGCTACGTAGAAACCTTTGTGTGTGAGTATGCCAACCAATGCAATGGACGTAAATCATCTCTGTGATGGTTTCTAAGGATATAATCGGTCTATCAATACACAAAATTAAATTACACATCAACACAATAACTTCAGTGCCGGTAACGCAGAAATAGCTCCCATGTCATGTTACATGTAGTAATTAAAATTAATACTATTACTAAATAATTTTATGCCAGTTGCTTTCTTTAATATTTGATTCTGACAATCACTATAATTGACAATTGGCCAAAGCTTTCTCTCGCTTTAAAAATATGTCAAAATTGTTCCAGAAATCTTTCTGTGATTTCCTTGAAAGTCCATAGAAACTTGCCTATCTCTTTATTTAATTCTTTTGATAGGTTGAATGATGTCCCGGTGTCTTTTTTTATTTTTTTTGAAATAAGAATATTTCCATTAAAGCAATATTTTTTGCCCGTATTTTAATTGTCGTTATAAAATAAAATCCCTTTCACATTAATTTTTGTTTGTGTAAACACTGGTAGCTATTTTGCGTAACTAGCACTTACGATAAAGAGTGATACAATTTAATACGAAAGGTTTGCCTGTACTTACCACAAAGGGCCCGGATAACGGAGGTTTACGGTTAAATACCGTTGTTTATTACACAGCCGATTACCTAATGAGAGAATTTTGAATTTTTTTAGTCATACACTGTGTTTTTGGACTCGCTGACGCCGCACACGCGGGGCCGGTGGGTGTTTGCAGCCCTCTTGCTATTAGCCTTTGTGGGCCGCATCCTCTATGCGCAGGTACGCATATCCTTGTCCTACGTCACCATTGCATGGGTTACGGCATACTCATCACCCTCTGTACCGTCTCTCTTACATAATAATATGTCCTGTACCATGTCCATCATATCAGAGCTTGTGATCCAGAAGAATCATTCTTAAAATTCAAATCTTCAAAAAATTCATACATTTCTCACATTCGGAGAAATTTGAAAATTTGTATGCAATTTTTGAGAGATTTGTAAATGAGAATTTTCAATCACCTACAAAGTTTACACTTTAAAATTGTATTTTTATTTATTTAATAATTTAAAATTATATTGCAATCAGGAATTTGGAGCTGTAACATCAAATCTATTAATTCAGCTTTGCTCTATGCTCCAACTAAAACAAACAATATCATGTTATAAAGCTATTTTACATCAGAATACATAACCATGTTGCAATGGGGAAGAAGGTGGTCAGTGAAATATTCCTTTTTAAATAGCATCCAATATAAATAGAGTAGAGATAAGTCAAAAATTTCTGCAAGTCTTTTCTGCTCCAACATCCTATTTGCGATTCTAGATTTTGAAATTAAATTTTTCAACGCTGGTCATTATGTGTAAATTTATCATTTTGAAATAGAGGTTCATTGTGTTGTAAACTATCTAAAATTATTTCATTTATTTTTTATGCAATTTATAATAATTAATTTATTTTATGATATTGAACAAATAACTTATTTTATGATATTAAAAAAATAGCTTATTTTATAATGCGTTATTCATTACAGCTTTGTTATAAAAATTAATACACATTGATGTTTTATAATTTTATTTAACTGCATATTTGAAATGAATATAACATAAGGTTTTGGGTTGAAATGAAATTTGCAGTGATGAAACTGTATAAGGATAAGAATGTTGCCAAACCAAATATAAAAACTAATTCATGTTTTTCCTCCACAGGGATGGTACATTATCACTTATGCCTTGGGCATTTATCACTTGAATCTTTTCATTGCATTCCTCACGCCAAAGATCGATCCAGCGATGGATTTTGATGGTAAGTAACATAAATAGAAATAACTTGGATTAAATATTACGATCCAGTCATTGAATTCCCCAGGGTTAGTGCACAAACCGAACAACAGGTTAAACGATTTTAATATTCAAAATGCAAGAGAAATTTATTGTTACCTCAAAAATGCTTGGTTATTTGCCAAATTCATGCAAAGATTCATTGAATATCACAATGTTTTTCGCATAATGATGTAAACTACAGCCCGGAAAGTTTCTTTGAACTGCCAATCTTTATTTTATCTCCCACATTTCAACTCAAATCATCATCTTCACACATTAGTTGTTGGATACCACCTTTTTTTATAGAATTCAACATGAATTACAAGATTTTGAGGCACACTGTTTTGCTTAAGCCCTCAAAAATGGCCTAAACATCAGTTTGCAGGTGGCTAACTCAAGAAATACCACATATAATTTATCTGACTGAAACCCTTGACTCTGTACAGAAACGGGCTGTCCGTTTGATAGATTCGCCTATCTTAACAAATAAACTGCAATCTTTGGAGCACAGACGTCAGGTGGGAATGCTGTCCTTGTTCTACCGGTATTTTAATGGAAGATGCTCTGAGGAACTAGCGTCATTGATCCCTTCGGCACCGGTGCATAGTCGGAAAACACGTCAAACGCGCGCCCAACATTTGCACACGGTTGACATTTGTCACATGAAGACGGATCTCTTTTACGACTCGTTCTTGTGTTCAACAACTCGGCTGTGGAATGATCTGCCGGCCTCTGTGTTTCCTCCATCCTACAACATGGGTCTCTTCAAGGCCCAAGTTCTCTCCTTTCTATCCTCTAAAAGACCCTCCACACAGCATCCCCAAAGATGATATAGGCCTTGAGGGAAATTATTTTCCTCAGGGTCTCCTGTGTGGAGTTACTGTAAAAAAAAATCTGTAAATTCTATATTCGAAAAATGTATATGTTTTCAAAAAACAAAAATCCTTAAACTGTAATCTTAAAATTATATGAAATACATTCCAAAATATCTGAAGATAGGTACAATTTAAAAACAAGTCAAATCAATTTAGAAACGAATTTCCTAAAATTCCAGTATGTAGTTCATATATAATAAAAATTTCCGTTTGAGAATTATTGTCTTTTGAAACCTTATACATTTTCCTAATTAACGGTATTGAATTTACAGATAAATCATTTGTAGTATTTCTTGAGTTAGCAACCTGCAAAGTGTGCATTTTTGGGTCCTGACTGTTAACCCTTTCATACCTGGATTAAAACTGGCAGTGATAAAGCATATTTGATGAATTATAACATCTTGTAGGATTATTCAAACATTTTTTCTATTACTATTTTCATTTGACAGAACATTAGGTCTCTAAGGGTGTATTTCACTTAAAATGTGTAAGTCGAGATAAACACGAAAATCACATTTCAAAATATAAACATGACTGCCACCTGTACGAGTAGATAGCTAAAAAAAAAAAGATGAAAAAAAAAAAAGTGTGCAAAGCCACTAATCCTACAATTGAAGAAAACTGTCAATTTTTATTCGCTTAGTTAGGGAGATAATGTAATAATATCTTATTTAGATAGGGAGGAAAAAATTCAGATATCTATGTATTTTCAAATACACATGGGAAAGGGTTAAACAAATATATAAATAATTTCACTTAAAGGATTTTTTTTTGTTTAAAACCATTTTATTGAATTTATACATATGTCAACCAGTTTCGGTTAATCTTAACGTTCCTCAGGACCCTTTTACTTTATTTTTCCTAATATGTCTCTGTATTTTAAGTTACTTTATATGATTACGGTCCTGAGGAAGTTTTAGTTTTATGTGCATATAAATTCAATAAAGTGGTTTTAAACAAAGAACTTTTTTCCTTTTTAAGTGTAATAATAATAAATAGGGCCATTTAATTATTAAAATCACCTCAAGGGCGCTTTACATTTTATTTGTACCCCCTTTTAAATAGATATGTTTTTAGATTTTTCTTAAAGGTTTCGAAGTTGCTTTCTGACCTCAAACCAAATGGAAGGTCATTCCAAGTATGTCAAGCCACAAAGTGATTGCTTTCTTCGATAATTAAATAGAGTATAACCTCGTTTTTACGTGCCCGGAATTCGAGTTTTCCTGGCAATTGCGTGTAATTTTTCAGTCCCGAGGTATTTCAGTATATTTAATATCCCCATTTACGTTTTTCTTTCCCGCGATTTACATTGGAAATATTCAAAATATGCAAGTTACTCGCGCTTGACAATGATTAAGTCGTGACGTTCGAACGGCGTAAGGTGATTAGACGAAAACTCCGTGTCTTTGAACGGCTTACGGTGATTGGTGGGCGAACTCAGTGTCTTTAGAACGGCGCACGGTGATTGGTCGGCGAGTAACGCTGCGATTGGCCCGAGTTCGGTGGATAACAAGTTCGCAGTTTATTTATTTCATATTGCTTTCGGTTCGATTATTATTCATTTTTACGTCTTCATTCTTTGAAACAAATAATGTCTAACCAAAGGAAAGCTTTGTCAGTGCAAGAGAAAGGGAACATTATCGAAAAAGTGAATAAGCACTGGCTCACGCGTTTTGCTGGCCCGAAATTTAGGAATACCCATTACTACTTTGGCCACAATCATCAAAAACCGTGAATCTATTGAAAAAAGCTCTATTCAATGTGGACCCGGGGTGAAAAAACGTATGTACATCAAAGCTTTGAAGTATGAAAAAATGGAGGAAATTTTAAAAGAATGGTTCGTCAGTGCGCGGGCCAGTAATATTCCCGTCGGCGATACAATCATTCGTGAAAAGGTGCTGCGCATCGCGAATCGACTAAATTTGAAGGAGCAGGATGAAGACGTACCCAGCACCCAGTACCCAAGAAAATATCCAGTATGATGTTATAGAAAGCTGGGAAAGGATTTCAGACCAATCCCTGGAGGATTATGTAAACCTTGACTCCAATGTTATGACATCAGACTTGGTGGAAGTTGATGACATTGTTGACAGTCATTTAACACTAGCAGACTTTTCTGCTGAAAAACTGTTCGATGAAGAAGAGGTTGATATTCCAACAAAAGAAGAAGCAATGAGGTTCATCGAGGGTTTAAAAACCTACTTTACAAGCATTGGTGGTATTCAAGATGACACTTTTAAATGTGTATATGGTCTTGAAAGAGAATTACATTAAAAAAAAAATACATGTTTTTTTTAATAAAAAAAAAAATTTAAGTTGAATGTTGTTTTATAAAACATTATTTTTTCAGAAATATAAAATTTAAATGTCCTTTTTTTCAACACCCCCCTTTTACATTTTCTCTCCAATTAGGTTTTTTTTTTCAGTCCCTTAAAAAACGTAAAATAGGGATTACACTGTAATTTCAATTGAAACATTTTAGGTTAACTAGAATCACAACCTAAAAATGTTTTTTTGGTTTCCAGCTGAAGACGAAGGTGGCCCAGCGCTGCCCACCAGAGCCACCGAAGAATTCCGTCCCTTCATCAGAAGACTGCCGGAGTTCAAGTTCTGGCTGTCGGTGACCAAGAGCACCATCATTGCCATCATCTGCACCTTCTTCGACTGTTTCAACATCCCTGTGTTCTGGCCTATCCTGGTCATGTACTTCATCACGCTGTTCTGCATCACAATGAAGCGGCAAATCAAAGTAAGTCGGGAAATATTAAAAAGATTCTTTTATTTCTTAAAGCATTTACGGAACAAAAAATTCTCTTGAGAGAAGTATTACATTGTATGAAGCATGAAATTGTTCCTATTTCTATTTTGGAAATTATTTGCTCCATACAGATTATGGACAGATTCACTCGCAATAGTGAATCGATTCAGTCTGATTCTCGTATTCTCGTATTATTTCTTCATTTAACTCATTCCTTGAATTCATAAAAAATGTTATAATAATACAAACATTATAAATAAATGAAAACGGGGGATTTTTTTGCATTGCGAATTGCGCTTGTGTTGGAAATAACATATTTAAAAATAAAATAACTACAAAAATAACAATCTTACTCAACTAGATAATAAATAATATGAAAAAAAAAAAAAGGGAAAACACCTCAATGTAGTAAATTATGGTTTAGTTTTTAAAAATAATTTTTTATTAAATAAAACAAAGAATTTGTTTTAAACCACTAATTTATTTTTTAATTCATCGCCAACCGGTTTCTATTATCTCAAGCTTCATCGTGGTAAAATTTAAAACTAATAAAAAATACATAGAGTGAGCATAATATATAGGTGAGATATACAAAATATAGTAAGAGGGAGACAAAATTCAAAACTGAAATAAAACTAATAATTTTTTTTTTATTAATTTCTATATAATTTTTACATTTTAAAAGTATAAGTATAAAAAATACATATGTATTTTAATTTTTTTTTCTCGTGGTTTTGAATAAGTAGATTTCAGCAACTTTTATATTTCAACTTCAAGGTTTGGGTAGTGTATTTCCAGTAACTTCTATGACGTTGTTTTAAGAATACTAGTCAGTTCTTCTTCTGTTAATTCCTTAAGCCAAGTTTTGCTGGACTTAATGCAATTATTGATTGGATTACTTTGTTTGATATAGTGGGAGTTTGTTGTAAAGAATGCAAGGCTGATGTAAGCGTAGTGAGCAAGATTAAGAAAGTGACGCTTAGATGGTTTGGGCATGTAGAGCGAATGAACGAAGAGAGGAGTGTAAGGAGAATATATGACGCGAATGTGAATGGAAAAAGAAGCCGGAGACGCCCGAGGAAGACATGTCACGATCAAGTGAATCAAATACTCGAGTCGGGTCATGTCAGAAGTCGGAATAACAGAAGAGAATGTATGAGGCGTTGGATGAATGTGAATGAAGCAAGAAGTGTATGCTAAGATTGAGTTGTTTGGCGGTCCGTCCTCTCTGCCTACCCCTGCGGTGAAACGGCGTGATGGTTAGTTAGTTTAGAGTTTATTGTATAATTTTATAGCCAAAAATTCAGAGCTTTGTCCAAAAGTAGTATTACGCTTCGGTACATTTAGCTTGTCTGGTTGCTTTGCTCCGGTATTATGATTGAGGAGTGATAGCCAGTTTGTCCTTTTTGAGATGATAAACCAGAATATTTTTGGCAAATATTTTGTTGTACGCTTGGAATATCGAAATGTTTAAAAATTTCCATTGTTGACCTTTAAAATATTAATAATAAATAAATATGTCAAACCACAAAGTAATCGCTTTCTACAAAAGCAAATTTTTTAATTTAACCAGATCTTTGTATTCAGAAATTAGTGATGCTTTTTGAAAGGAGATGATTCAACATCATATTACAGCGCCCTTGAGGTGATTTTTCACAAAAACGGCGCTATACAAATCATCCAATTATTATAATAATAATATCTTTATTGTAATTAAATTTAACTATAACTAAAAGACATGTATAATATAATAATGTAAGTGTACAGTGGTTTATAAAGTAAAATAGAAAATAATATAATAACAGTTATAGTTGGAAGTTTCACGTAACCCGTCTCACTAGGCTAGCCTGTGTTGAGGCAGTAATTTTGCAAATTATTTTATAATTTCAAAATACCTATGAATATACACTTATATTAAGATACACTTTGTAAATCGTTGAATCAATTGTTTCGAATTTGGGTGAGTGCACCGGTAAATGCCCTATCATTACTTTTAATTAAAAATCAGTTTAAAAAAATGTTTATTGTTATCATTCCAAGACAATTTTATATTTAACGTTTTGCAAGGAAGATAATTACATACTTTAAATCAAAATATAACAAAAACGTGGATACGGCTTGTTGCGTTCGGGCGATAATATAACGGCCGTAACACATACGTCCGTATGGGTAGGGATTATGGCGGTTAAAGTGAACTGGCATGTGAAAAATTTGAATCTGTAGAACAAACTTCAATGACAAATTAAGTAGCTTGGTGGTGCCATAGTAATGAAAATAATTTTTCCACTTTAATAAATGTCTACATTTTATTCCCAAGCTATAAATTACTCTTGTCAATATTTTTATTTTTATTACCATAAAAATATGTGCGTATATTGAATATCAGGTTTACGCAGTTTTTCTCCTTACAAATGACTTTCCATTGGTTTTATCAATTTTAATAATTGATTAATATAATTATAATTATACGTTACTACGAACCGTCGTGTTTGATGTGTCGGATTGTGCTTTATAAATTTTAAATGAATATGAAACTATCGCATTCTTTGTCCGTTTTCTGTGGTTAAAATATCCATTGTACTCATTAAATCTATCTATCGTACATACAAATTATAAAGTAACATAGGTATCCCGTGTAGAATTACAGATATTGTTTTTTGGCACTGCTAAGGTTTCCCAAAGACAGCGATTAACTTGGAAACCTGATCAGTTTATATTGACATTAATTCAAAGACACCTACATAATTAGTATCGGAAGAAAAATAGTTTGTATCAGTTTCACAATCAATTAAATTCCCATCAATTATTCCTAATTATTTTTTTTCATATTTGTCAGAGTTGTGAAAAATATTATTCTTTCTCTTCAATACGGAATAATACATTATTATATTACGTATATCTACAATGTGTAATTCACTAATGAGAGATTGCCCACTGTGAAATCGAGAACTATAGATATAAGCATAATGTTTTTAATTTAATTTCAACCGGTCAGTGGCTGAGTAGGCATCGCATCTGGGTTCCACCCAAGCGTCGTGAGTTCAATTCCTCTACTGGCTAAGTCCTCCATCACGGCACAAGCAACATCTTCCACTTACTGTGATGGTAAGAGGAGATTTTCAAATATTGTTAGGTTATTCGTAACCTGGGAATGTTTGCCTTCCTTTGTAAATAAAAAAGTTAGTTACGAAGTGTTATTGTGTTTAATTCATATAACTCCATTTATTTTAATTTAACGAAAAACTAATTATTTATATGATTTTATTTACCTCTACCCAATATTTATTTTTCTGGTTTATTGTGTTCAAGTTTAATTTGTAGAACTCCATTTTTATTTAATAAAAAATAATAGAATAGATCATTTTTCAGGATTTCTTGCATTAGCAGACTACAAAGTGTGTATTTTGAATTTATCAACATGCACGATGCAGTAGGTACAAAAATAAAGAACAGAAGTAATAATGGTTTGGGCATGTAAAGCGGTTGAATGAAGAAAGAGTGTTAGGAGAATGTATGACGCTAATGAAATGTCCTAGCTCGGGTGAAACCAGCCGAGCAGATTACTGTTTCGTGACAAAGAGACTGAACCGGTCGTGACACAGGAACTTGCTTGGTCGACATGCACGGACACACCCGACCTTTCCCATTCAACAGCAGTTTGTCGTCCAATCAGAGCACTTATCGGACAAGGAGTATGAACAGGAATCTGCTAGCTCGACACCCGAACTTTCACGAATGCGTTCAGAAAATAGTTTGTCGTCCAATAGGAGCTCTCCGATTCCCTGTTTTTTTTCCAATAGTTTGGGCAAACAGCTGTCGTCGTATTATAAATAACAGTACGTTTTGGTTTTTTAAATTGAGCAAAAACGCCCACATTTACAGTAGTATATTGGTAAAAAATTGTCCAACTGACTTAATTCAACTGGTTAAGAAGAACTATTAAATAACAAGTCACTTTGTTTTTAATCCACCTTTATTTTTTATTTGTCGACTACTTTCGATTCTGCTGAATCGTCTCCAGGACATAGAACATACTAATTAAATGACAAGAGTGTACTCTATATATAGGGTGAAAATAGGGAAAGAGAGAAAAAGAGAGAAACAATATTTCTCTTTCCCCATTTTCACCCTATATATACAGTACACTCTTGTTATTTAATACATCATGTCAATCCACAATGTGTTTGCTTATTCTGAAAAAAAAAAAAAAATGTTTAAGAACTACCTAAAGCCTCGGTCACACGGAGCGATTTCGCCACTGTTATTTGAATAGTAGCGACGAAATCGCTTCTTATGAGAAGGTATTCACTGTAAGTAACTCGATTAGCAGCTTTTAAACATTGCGGCGATTCAAATAAAACATGTTCAATTCTGATTGTGATAAATGCACGATTTTGACGTTCATGTGATCAATTTGCCAGTCAAGTGACTTCTTCGAGGCACTAGTATCTCCTCATCTGACATCTTGATAGTCGCTAGTTGTTGAATATTTTTGATTTGTTTCATGTGTTTTTCAAAATGTTGGATATTTCACCTACCTTCACATTTTCAGTAGCTCCGTGTGACCGTCTGCTAGCGCATATGACAAGTGGCAATCACTCGCCGTAAGAATATACCAGCGACGAAATCGCTCTAAGTGACCGAGGCTTAACTGACATGATTCTCCTAATATTACGCTACTTATCTGACAGTTGTACTACTAAAATATTATCCATTTGTCATAGTTCACAGCTAGTAATGATTTCTGCCAGTAATTGTAAGAATTGCCCTAACTAAAATGGTCCTGCTAGTAATATTTACCCAACTGATATTGTAAACGATGCTAACTATGCATGTCATTATGAGGTTTGTTCAAAAGAAAAGGTGAATTTTGAATTTTCGCGGGCTGTGTACATTTGATTATCGATTTTTTTTTGTTATGTTGGTTCACATATGTTTATCATATGTTAGCATTATCAGCCATTTTGGATTAGTGGTTTGTTTTTGACAACTGGAAAGGTTAGTCACGTTTTTGTGTTTTTTGAATTTTTTATTTTTGAAAAAAATCGATCAAAGAATATGTATTAAATTTTGCGTTAAAAATGGAATAAAGTGCTCCAATGCACTTAAAATGTTGACTGTGGCATTCGGCGAGTCTACTTTGTCTTAAAAAAGTGTTTATAAGTGGTACAAGCACTTTACAGAAGGCCGAGAAGATGTTAATGACGATGGGCGTCCTGGAGTTGCAACCACGTCAACAAACGAAGAAAACATCGAAACAGTGAAGAAAATGGTTTTGGAAAATCGTCGAATCACTATTAGGGAAGTTGCAGAGGATGTTGGCATATCAATCGGCTCATGCCATGCAATTTTCTCGGATGTTTTGGGCATGAAACGTGTGGCAGCGAGCGAAGTTTGTTCCGAAATTGCTAAATTTTGAGCAAAAGCAATGTCGCATTAGTATCGCTCAGGAATTGTTGAATGACGTCAACGACGATTCAGATTTGCTCAAAAGGGTCATAACTGGTGATAAAATGTGGGTATATGGTTATGACGTCGAAACCAAGGCCCAATCATCCCAATGGAAGTGGCCAGAAGAGTCAAGACTGAAAAAAGCACGCCAAGTTTGATCAAATATGAAGGTTTTGCTCACTGTTTTCTTCGATTACAATAGCGTGGTGCATCATGAGTTCTTGCCAACAGGTCGTACGGTTAATAAGGAATACTACAAGGAAGTTATGCAACATTTGCGTGAAGCAATACGGCTCAAACGTTCGGAATTGTGGAAAAACAAATCATGGATTTTGCATCACGATAATGCACCAGCTCACACATCAATGCTTGTTCGTGATTATTTGGCCAAAAACAACACCGTAATCATGCCTCAACCACCGTATTCACCAGATTTGGCTCCCTGCGACTTTTTCCTATTCCCGAAACTGAAGAGACCAATGAAAGGAAAGCGTTTTGCCACAATTGATGAGATAAAGTCAGAATCGAAGAACGAGCTGATGGCCATACCGAAAGGCTCATTTCAGAAGTGCTTCGAGGATTGGAAGAAGCGCTGGCATAAGTGCATTATATCTGAGGGGGATTCCCTTGAAGGGGAGAAAATGGATATTGATGAATAAATCAATACTTTTCGAAAAAATTCGAAATTTACCTTTTCTTTTGAACAAACCTCGTATAGTTCTGCCATTAATGATTGCCTGTCACAATGCTTGTAATAAATTATCCAGGTTACATGGAAATGGGGAATTTATGAATGATGTTATTTGTTTGTTGCAGCATATGGTGAAGTACCGGTACCTGCCCTTCACCCACAACAAGCCGCGATACCAGGCTCACGAAGTGCCCAACTGACATAGTTCAGCCGACGAGGGATCCAAATGATAGTCTTAATTCCCAGTACCTCGAGCCGCGGCGCTTCTCGGTATTGCCTTTTGTATAAATATATTTCAAGTTTATTTTTCTCATGAAACGTTGTGAACTTCTGTTTGTGGACTATGGACACTCAAATATTTCATGTTTAAACATATTATTATCTATGCCAATTTTGTATGTTTCTGTGTGTTTACTAGGTGAATTTAAAAATTGTATGTTTGTTTGCTAATGTATGGGAACAGTGGCGAGTCACGGTGAATGTTTATCTCTGGGTGGTTTTATAAACAACACATAATCGTAACACATTTTATAAACCTATTTATGTTTCCAAATTACTTTTGTATGATTGTTTTAACAGAGTTCAATTCATCCGCTATCTTTCCTATTTTGTAAATGCCATAAAGATGGCTGCTTAACCCCTCAGACCATCAGTTAACCCATTATATTATTTCTTAGAATCAGAACTGGCATCCGGAATAGACTATCCGGCTGTCTCTTATTCATTGAGAACATATATACTGAAATTCAACAATACAGGACGATATTCAATAGAATAAGTAATTACAAAATAGACCGATGCAATAGTGCAATACTGCCGTACCGAGCACAGAGGGGTTTAAGATAAAATTTTGTGGATGCACCATTTAAAATGTTGTTTTTATCCATTGTATATTGTAGATATTACAGCCATAAAAATTCTATACCTATAAATAAAAATTGCAAAAATCACACCGAGGTAAATATGTACTCCCTTTGTGCTCAGTATAGCAGAATAGGGGAAAGGTTGTTTCAGTTTGTCTATGGTCATAATGGCCATTCATCTGGGTTAACTGAATAAATTAATATTTTGTGTAACTTGTTGCCAGTAGTCATGAAAGTTGGAAGAGTCCATTTGACAATGATACTATGATATTCCATGAAGAGGTACGCAGTATTAGCTTCTTGTACAAAATAATGATAACTACCCAATCTTATTTTACAAAGAGGCAGAGCTTTTTTATAACTTTTACTTAACAGTTTTCTTAGATAGTAATTAGTTACAATTTTTCAAATTGATACAGAGGCAATACATAATAATTTATTTGTTCCTATGAGTGTCAATAATAACTTTATAATTTACTTTTCTATTTTTTGCATATTGTCTTAACGACAGTGATTTTCTTTAACTGACGCAGTCTCAATTGTTGAAGAGTTTAACTTGCAAATACCAAATGATACTACTTGCCCTATTCTTCAAAGAAAATCAGCCATCCTGCCAAACTTCTCGCAGTCCTCAACCAACTGGAGTAGCTCCTCACCATCTTGAAAATCTGTCCACTTACAAATAATGTTCCTCAGCCATTAAAATCTCTTATTGATGTTACTTTGGTTAAAGAAATAATTTTACTGAACAATGAATGATGCAAATCTGTCTAAAGATTTTTTCCACCAGAAGTCATATTTTGAAAATTGGATCACTTAATGCTGGGTTCCCACCTTATCTATTCTATGGGCCTATCTCATAGAACAAGCCTTTCTGTAATAAACCGGAATTTAGCGCATTCGCACTTGCTCTATTTCAATTAATTGGTATTCTCAAAGCTCAGGATGACGGAGCAAATCTTTAAAAGAAAAGTGTTTTTTTATTGGACATAATCATAGACATTGCTGTACTTGTGCAGAGGGCAGCGTAGCAACTACCATTCACACGGTTCTATTCTGTGGTCTATTTTGAGTAGAATAGAACAAAAGTTGATGCCGATTCAACATTGGTCTTCTATTATATTGCATAGATAAGCCAGTTCTCATAGACTATAGAATAGGTGAGATGGGAATATAGATTAACAGTTCAAAGACAATATCAGAAAAATGTAGAATGTTACCATCTTCTCAAACAAAAAGGCAAATCTCTGCTCGCCTGTCTTATTCAATAGTAAGTATTAAGTAGCTACATGATTTTTTAAAGAATAAATGTTAAATCTATGAATTATTGTTTTTCCTCATTGCATAGAGCATTTTCTGGCAGAAAATTTCTGCTGATGCATTTAGTCAAGAAAACATTCAGGTCACTTTGTAAAAAAGAGAATGGTAATCATTGTATAAAGAAAAATAACTATTTTAATGATTAATTTGTCGAATTCTAGAGTTTTTTTTTTATTTATTAAAAAAATCTATGTGTTTCTACACAATTTATTTATTTGTATGTGAAAAAATTGTCACAACAAAATACATAAATAAATCGTACTGCATCAATTATACTGTATCACATTGCGTTTTTATCATTTGCTGCATTTTAAGTATGTTTCAGTATTCAATTATAATAACTCAAAATGAATAATTGAGTGGCGACTTAATATAATTTATGACATATTTACTTTATGCAAAAAGTTAATCTCGAAATACGTGAACGGAAGATCTAACTCTCAACTTGTTGGTTTGTTCAATTATCCGTTGGTATGTACATAACATTATATTATATAAAACAAAACATTGAATAATATGTAATAATGTAACATCGCAACAGTTATATGCATATCCAAATGATATGAGTTTTCAAAGGGGAGATATGTAACATTAATATATGCAATCATTAAAATGTTATGATATAACACACCTCTTTTATTTTACTTACCGCACCATGACACCAAAAGCCCAAGGAAGTAGGTTAACCGATCTTACAGTCTGTCATTTAAAAGTAGCCAACAATCGAGGGCGCTGCGGTCGTTTAAAAGGTTTTAAATGGCAACACAAAGATGCCTCATAGATCAGCACACGCCAATTCTGAATATATAACTTTTATTATTGTAATTATACGTAGAATTTATAAATCATTATTAAAAAATGAATAAAACATCTCATCAAAACACCTTGTTATATTGGTACCATTGCATTTGGAACATCTGACGTCACATGTGCATTCTGGTTTTTGATTAGTATGTAAATTTTTATTTTTCGATTTTGTTTTGTATTTTAAATACATATTTTTTTTAGTTTTGGAGAAAATCAAACTTAATTTGGGTGACTAAGCTCTATAATATTTGTTCAATGTAAAAAAAAAACTATTATTAATGAAAGAAATTGGAATATTCATGAGCAAACCAATTATCAATACGGATATTATGATAATGTTCCTCAATACTATTATTGTTTTTTGAGTTAAAGTTACTAAAAGGGTACATAATTTTCTTACTTATGTTTAGTTATGGTTTACTATGAATAGAATATAAGATTATGTATGGTAAAGCTCATCCTTGTTTTGACATTTGACATTCCAACCTCAAAATTGTTGAAAATCGACTGGCCATAGATTTGGATCATTTTGGCGGACTTTGAAAATTATTTAAAGTATTAAAACTACCTTTAGAAAAAAATATATATATACTGGTATTCAAGTTGGAACGTCATTATTGATAAAAAAAAATAAAAAATTGGACTGGAGTTCTTTATTAGTGGTACTTTCCAAAAGGAGATGATTCTACATCATATTCTAAGATAATTTTATGTATAAACTTTTTTTTTATTATTTAAAGTTTTGTAAGGAAGATAATAACAGGGAAAGGCGATTTTTTTGTATCTGAAATTTCATGTATCAAAATAACCATGTATTAGATGTTAAATAAATAAAAACAAAACAAAATCAAATTCTCAGATCACAATTATAAATTGTTCCTCGAACTGTCAAAACATTTAAATGTGAAGAACACATTTCAAAGACAAAATCGGTAGCTTGGTGTTGCCATAGTAATGACATTTTGTAGTTCCAAAATAATAAATATCTACAATTAAATGCCAAGCATATCTACAATTAAAGGCTGGCATCTTGTTAGAATTCATACATTCGTATCTTGACTATCATTGTTTATAATATATTTTACAAGACAATTCAATTATTTTTATTTTGTATTTGGAATGTGAAAAAAATATTACGCATTAAAAATTCTCTTGACTCGCTGTGTGAAACTCGCTTAAGAAGTTCCCACTTAAGAAGTTCACTCCTTTTTGTCCCTTGAAGACTGAATTTGAAAAATGGCCTAATTTATCCCACATATAAGGTTTTTCCACATAAGAAGTTTTTTTTCCAGTCCCTTGGAAAACTCCTGAAGATAGTTTCACTGTAGTAAAGAAACGGATACACATATTGTAAAAAATTTGGGTAGGCTGTATCGGAAACGCTGCTGCAGTGAGGTACTAGAAACGTCTTGAGTTCAATTCACTTCCACCGGCACCACGCAGTTTAGTGGCACGGCAAAATTAGTTGCTTATATTATCTGTGGACATATTCACACACGGTGTAATGTGAAGACTTCTGTGCCGTGCTTCACACTTTAAGTGTCTGCACTGCACGGTGCCGGTAGATGTGGATAGACCTTTGTGCATGCTGCAGTGGGTATATGGACACCTATGGCCTTGCTATCCGAGTCTCTTCATACCATTTCTGAACCTTACGCGTCGAATGCTAGGGCGCCATAACTCTGCAACCATCAACAAATTACACACTTGTAAGCCTTATTACTCCTGAGGAGCACCAGTTTGAGTTCAATGGATTACAACTACTATAGCAAAGTGAGCTCTCTCAAACGCAACCACTCCCACTCGGATCGACAAACATTCTGCCGAGCTACGGCCTCTTTGAACATCGTGCGCAGGGCTAAATTTAGCTCCGATTGCATCATGGTGGTGCAACAACGCCGCCATCTGCGCACGTGAAAGAAGCGTGATCTAGTAATGGCTTCTTCCTCTACACAACAATACGAAAGTAAGTTGCGTGGGCCTTATGGTTGCAAAGGTATGAGCGATCTTACGATAACATGTTTTCGTTACATGTGGTTTTAACAAACTTTATAATAATACGGTAATAATAATGTTTTATTATCTTCTTTTTTTATAACAAATAATGATATCCTCACTGGAATTTCCCGTGCTTTTCAAAATAAAGTTTGTCCTACTTCAAACCGGTAGCTGTGAATCGCATGTTAGTTAGTTAATTGTATAATATGTGAAGTGAGAAGTGTTTTATTTCTAAATACCCACAAAAAAAAGTAGTTAAAAACACTTTTCTATAATCATGTTGTTTAGAAAAATAATCTAACATCGTGGTAATAGTTTGACAGGATTAATTTGGCAGCTTACTGGTTAACAGTGGTTCCCAAACCTGGGTAAATTACTAATATTGGGTAAAATTTTACATCACTAGGCAAAGAATCTTCAATAAGAAGTTTTTTAAGCTTAGTTTAGTTGATATCTCTTCCTTTATTAATGCAGTGTCTGATAACGATAAGAGGGTTGAAGAAACCTTAAAAAAAATACAAATATTTAATATGAAATGAAACAACAACTTAAACCACAGATTAGTGGTTAAAACAAAAAGGTATTGTTTCAATTAATATATGTATACCATTATGTCAAACCACAAAGTGATGGCTTTCTATGAAATTTTTTTTTTTTACCTAAATTGATAAATGAAGATCTTCTAATGAGCGGTTTTGGGTAGTAAATGAAGAAAATAAGTTTAAGAAGCTCTATTCAAACATAACATTGTGATGATAAGGATTAAATCTGGTCAAATCCAAAAAAATCAGGTTTGCGCTAACACTGGCATTGTTCTTTTATGCACTTTCAATTTTAGTCAAATAAAATCGAAATCCATATAAAAAAAAAAACACTTTGCTAGCAATTCACAACGATGGTTCAAATTTAAGTATATAGCAGAAATCCTTGTATGAGTATTAAAATTAGTCAAATCCACGCATTAGTATCAATAATGATCTAATCCACAATTTAGATTGTGGATTAGATAATTTTTTCTGTAATTTTATCGATTTTATAATGAGCTGTTCAAAAATAACGAGAACTTTGTATGAGTTTCTTTGTCAATTCTATGATAAGTACGTCTTAACCGTCACATACCTGAATGTAAAAATTTAACATACAATCCTAAGGGGGGGTCACTAGAGTCCCCCATAAAATGCGAAAAGGATGCCACCTTGACTATTAATATTCCTTCTGCCCTTTCCAGTAACACTCAGATATTAGTTACATCACCCATCCTTGGCCAGCAGTCATTAATGCAAAATGGTAAAAGATATGGTACGAAAGTGAGCATGACTCAAATATGTTATAGGCCTTTCCAGAAGAATTTTGCAGTGAGGATGTTTTTTAAGGAAGAAAATATTTTTTACAATTTTTACACTTTAGTTTCTTATAAAAATGTGTAGATACAAGCAGGGAAGTCACGTATCGTGGGAGGGGGGGGGGGTAATTTCGTCAGAAATTGATGATATTATTATTTAATATTTTAAAAGAATAATGGGATAATTTTTTTTTAAATACAGATCAATTACCGAACTAGGATTACCTAAATTATAGAGCATGCAATGTAAAAAAACAACTTAGATATTGCACAAAACTCTCATTTGGGGTGAGTGTATTAACCCCCTTCGTAACGGGAGTGTTAATTCGGTTATTCACTTCTACATAACTATGTGAGTATTCTTTTTGATCCCACTCTCCTTCAAAAATCACTACAATAATAAAATTAAAAAATAAAACGCTGGATACGTTACGTAAGGAGATCTGAAATAGAAAATATATTAACACCAAAACCGTCCTTACAAATTTATTTTTTCAGCGATCACCAGCAATTTAATTTCATATTTTTTAAATTAAATCCTCAGCACGGGAAATCTCAGTTAGGACATCGTTATTTTTAATTTGTAGATAATAAATAAATACACAATATTTTCTTCATCCAATAATGATAGTAATTTTAATTACTTTTGACTGACTATTATTTAAATTATAATAGTCATAAAGGTCCATTAAAGTTAAATTACAAGTCATAAATAGTCCACATCACTAGAACTTGCAAAAAAAGAACTTACAATAAAATTCTTATTTGATTCCGTCGATGACTGAAATACTTTACAACAGAGACCCTCGTCTTTCTGCCTACCTATCAAATATCTACAAAATATCTGTCATCGGTCCCAAATAAAATAGAAGATTTATCAGTAGAAAAAATATTTATGACCTGCTTTTTAAATTGAATCTCTTGGGATTTCTAAAGATATTGTTTCTGGGACGCCTGTTGTATCACAAGGTCCTGGCTTAAGGCCAGTTTTATCTCAATGTGAAAAGATTGTAAAAACCATGTTTGCTCTGGCTATGTCCGCAATAGGCCCAAATGGAGATAAAACCTCAACATATCAATACAATAAATCTAGGTCTTACTTGTTCTTGCCTTCTTTGTAATTATTGCAGGTTCTACAACACAATATGTAGAGCAGCAAAAAAACAGCCATTCAAGTGTGCCCTATATTTTGATACACTGCTTCGTTGAAAAACATCATTTGGACCAAGGGTCACATATTTCACCTGAATTTTGCAGCCAGCTCTACAGGTGGAGTATAATTTATTTGACATGCTAATTTAAAAGACATACCAACAATTCTATTAACATTTCCAGTCAAATATGAAAACGAAATTCAATATTTACTTGGTTAGTTATATTTAGAATGATTTATGTAACAATATGATGCTTCCCAATGATAGCACACCTGCCCCATATAATTGAAGTTTTTTGAAGAAAATCTCATCTCTTTATGCCGTAGCTATAACTGTGGACACACCATAGAACATTATCTTCAAAATATTCACTAATTGGCTTTGAAAGAATAGTAGCCATTCTAATAAGACACAAATAATTCAACTTTTTGTCAAACAATTAAAGTTAAAGTTCTTTAATTAGCCAAATAAACAGTATTCACCATCAGTGCCAACAACATTGTTGACAGGATGAGCCGGGTACGCCTCTGTGGCAAGTAGCAAGGTGGGGGAACTTGTCTAATCCAGCTTATTTCCGTCCTCTTATTAGTGTCTAGTTTAATACACAATAAAAGGTTTCTTTTAACATTGTATCATTCTAAACAAACACACGAAAAATGTGTTGATGTTATGTGCTCCATAATCTTTTCCGTTGCGCAAACATCAAAAGTATCACTGTGTAATATAAATATTGGTATTTCTCTGAGCCGGATGTTCCCGGGTAGATACGGTAAGACTGAAGTCGCGAGGAGACTGAGTATTTGTTGCTTTGCAATAACTTTATGAGATTCCCACACACTAAGTGGGGTTCGAGTCATCTGCTGAGCAGATGTGTGGGTGGGAATGTGTAGGGATAATAGTTAATAAGTAATTGATATTTCCACATATTTTTATGACAGTAAGTTAGAATCAATGTAAATCATGTAAGTATCCTGAACCATAACAAAACAAGAGATGAGCCACCTGTTTGTTAGTTGAGGGAGTGTGAACAAAAGGTGGATGGATTGACGGTGGCCACCTGTCTGCAGTTGTCTTGTTGCAGAGATGCTATTGCACCCCTCCTCCACCTCCACCTCTCCCCCACAGTGGCACACAAGTGTGTGTTGAACAGCCGACAGAACAAAACACATGGCTCTATAAATAAAAGCTAAGCCAATTGCTTACATTGAAGTTTTATTTTGAGATGTAGCTTTGTGATGCTCTGTGGATGGTGGTGGAGGTAAATTCCATTAAAACTACAATACGGAGCTCAATGCCAGTAATATATTTTATCTGGAAATACAACACAACACTTCCCAAGATTAGTACAAAATAAAATTTAAAATATTGTTAGTTCAGTACATATATAGATAAAACCTTGATTAAAGTACACAATTGATTCGATAGATCGGGAAACAGGGGTGGTGTTAACATACAATGGGGAAGGGGACCACTCGGGAGTTGGCCGTCGTCCTTCTGTAGCGGTGTATACACTTACACACTGCGGTAGCTACCTTCACCCAGGATGAATCCAATGACAAGCAGTTTTACCTCCACAAAAGCCCTAAACTATGAATCTTTAAATAATTTTAACTCTATAATTTAAACCTGAGTTTACTTCGAGATGTAAAGTTAAACCAATAAATAAACTACAAAAAATATAACAGCACATAAACACTTAACACTAAAAATTCAATTATCTGTAATTCACCGATAAAGCACTGTTGCTGTTGAGTGCTAGTGATATTCTGATTGAAGGTACCTATCATAATATATAATCAAGACAAATATTTGTTATATAATAAGAAAACATCTTATTAATTCACACGCAATCAATCTTTCACCCATTCAGATGAGACATTCTTTATCGAGAAAAGAGTTTATAGTAAAAATTTGCCGTGTAGATAGCGAACAACATTCAGCCGTCAGCCGGAGGCGCCCCAGAGCGGACCCTCACCGCACACCCACACTTACACTTGCTGGAGATTCCCGCAATAAGCCGGAGAAAGGCGTGGAACTAGCCAAACGGAGTGGATACTATAAGGTTAACTTTAGAATCAGATGAGTGGGACTATACTTTACGGTCTTCCACACTTCATTCTTCCACAATGCCCACATTCTCACTTTTATAAAAACTTTCATAGTATTATTGAAATAAATAATGTCTTAAAGTTATTCTAACAAACAATCTCCATTCCATGAAACACATTAAATTGCCACAGAAATTACTGTTAAATATAAATAATTTTTGAAAACATTTCGCTACATCCGATAATTTTTAAATAGGGATTTGCACCTCTGCCTTTTAATATAATAATCATTAAAGTATTTTTCCAAAAAGAATTTAAATATGAAAGATCTTATGTAAACATTGGATATAATAATTAAACGCAGATATCTGCTTCACACAGAAAGATTATACCTAATAAAACATTTACAGTGACCGCCAAAAGGAAAAATAGTTAATTGTTATTTACACACAGGTGGAATTTAATTACTGGAAATAAGTTATAGAAAATGTAAATATACCTTAAAAACTGGATAAAGTGATGTAATATAATGTAAGTAATGTAATGTAATTATGGCACTGCCACACTATCTTCCGCACAGCTTAGATACAATTATGATATTACATATTTTGTACAATTAAATACAGTTAAGTACAAGTTGTAGCAAAGGTATTAGTAATCTAGAATATATATAGTAATATAACACAGTATTATAAAGGTGAGGAGAGGCTCGGCCGCTGTGCACCAATACCAACATGGAGAATATAATATATGACACGGTAAGCTGAGAAATACTAGTTTGATCAAATCTCTGAGACATCATTCCTCGACACACTCTAGGCTCATCGCGTTACATTAACCATCAAAGAATAAGGGTGCTGTGGATTGATTATAAATGAATGTGCATATCTTAATAGTTAATTGACTAGCAACTAATAAACCTGTTGCCCGCAGACATCCGCATGATTTAACGATTTAAAGAAAATGTGATACTTGGTCGATATTCGACGGCGACACGGGGCAACATTCCGGATCGTCGGGTAACAGCGGACTATCGGCGAAACCAACGCTCCCTCAGGGATCCGCACACAACGGGAGAAGGCGGTGATGCAGCGAGCCACCTCGGGGGCCGGGGACGCGCCGGGGCTTCACGAGTGCACACTGTTCACCGCCTTCTTCTCCTGCGGCTCCGGGGTCCTCTGGCCATCCCTGCGCGGGGGCATGCGCTCGTTGATAGCATCCAGTCCCTTGGCCTCCGCGAAGGAAGTGATCTTGTGGTTGGGCGAGAAGCCCTGCAGCGCGTTCTTCAGTGAAGTCTTACCACCTGACAACGCTCCCAGGGGCAGGGCCCCGGTGGGTGTGAGACCCTTCAGTTGCAGCACAGACTCACTCTCCTCACGTAGAACTGAAAACACATGAGCCATCTTGCCGATGGCGCGGATCTTATTCCTGATGACCTCCTTGCGCAGGTTCGCCTCTTCCATGGCGTCATCTCCCTCCGACATGAGCTCGTCATCCGAGCAGATGTTCAGCACGTTGACTAGCATCTCGGTGACTTTCTCACCCACGAAGGGCAGCGACCAGGTGAATACGTCCATGAAGTTGGGCAGCCAGTAAGGATGGGGAGAGCAATTGAACTGACGGATGTTCATGACGTTGTTCTCGTATTTGAGTACGGCTGCCTTGTTGTTGTAGACATCCAGGTAGTTGGGAGCGGAGAAGATGGTGATGAGGCTAGGAAAGCCGGTGGTCTGGCTCTTGCGATACATGCGGTAGCCCGCGTCCTGGGCCTCGTGAGCTCTGATGATGGACAACAGGTTATTCTTCTGCAAGAAGTCGCAGCAGGCAGCGTAGCTGTAGAAGTAGGAGCAACCTCTCACTGAGTTGTGGGAGAAGTGCTCCGTGTTCTTCTCGTTACCAAAGTCCTCCAGGGGGTCAGACCACAGCAAGTCGCACATGGGCCCAAAGGCAGGCGGCTCCTTGAACCTATCCAGCTTGCGAATATCGTCCAGGTTGTGTATCTCGGGCGACAGACCTCCGTGGACACACAGGAACTGCTGGTTCATGAGAGCGGCAAGGGGCAGGCAGTCGAATGCATCCATGCAGGCATCATACACTCTCTCGGAGTATTTGATTTTGCACTCCTGTTTGAATGTGAAGTACTCCGTGAGATGCCTACACTCGTGATTACCTCTCAAAAGGAACAATGTCGTGGGGTGGCACAGTTTCAAGGCCCAGAGATATAAAACACATTCTATACTAAAATATCCTCTATCTACGTAGTCTCCCAGGAAAAGGTACTTAGTGCAGGCGGGGGAGCCTCCTACCTCGAACAGTTTCATGAGGTCGTAGAACTGGCCGTGCACATCCCCGCAGACAGTGACGGGCGCCTCGATATCGATCATGGTCTTCTCCGACCGCAACAGGGCCGCCCCATCCTGAATGATCCGGAGGGCGGCCGCCTCCTCGATTCGCCCTTCGAGAGTGAAATGTTGTTTGAGGACATCGGGAGAAGGCTTGGACGTTTGGGCATCGAACACTTCCGTGATCGTCAGTTTATGACTCGGAGGGAATGCGACACCTTGAATCATTCGCTGCGTTGTAGACGCCTTCTCGATATTTCCAGACATATTTGTCTTTTTACACTTTAATCCATAAACACGATTATTTTTTACTTCAAAATGGCAGAGAACAGAGCTAAAGCCCTGACCCCCGATCAGAGCACGGACTACTGCGCACTGGAAAGCGATGCGCACTCGCCTGGCGGTGGTCAATAAAATAAACAGGGATATCGAGCGCCTTTTATTACATTTCAAATATGTTTTTTTCCTGATACATGGCGAGGACGAGGCTGATATTCGAGGTTTTTATTTACTTTTATAGGATGAATAATTTACAAAATGCGCCAATTCCTTTTATCTACTAAAATAGCGACTAAAATGCCAAACGCCCCAAAAAGCAGGTAGGTACCTACAACTTACGTTAACCCTTTCACTACTGATAAGTTAGCAATCTGAAAACATCAAGTTCAATAAAAATATTATTTTGTGTGTGTTTATTTCGTGATAGGTGTCATATATTTGGGAAATTATTTTAATTGATTTGTAAGGTAGCAATAAGCGTATTATTATTATGTATTAGTTTGGATAATCTAACGATTTTAGAGGCTAAAATTTATTGTAAACGTAGCATTAGACGAAAAAGTGTTTCCAAGTAAATTTCAGCATGATAACTAGTGATTAATTTTCACTAATCGATTTACCAACAATAAGCGTAAGGTTGACACCAGTAAAAAAAATTACACTTAAAAAGTTTATTCAAAACTTAAACCTAAAAATATCCCCGACGAGGGCAGTACATAGATGCTCAATTTTTTTAAAGTACGTGATCAAATGCCCTATAGAGTGTCTTTTAAATTACTGTCGGAAAAAAATCTGTTATGAATAATTTGTACTTACACCCTTATTTTCGATATTTTGTAAGTAGCATAAACCATCAAAAATGTAATACGACTACCTATTTTATTAAAATAGAAATAAAATTGTTACCACTTTTCTACCAATGTACAGTGCACTTTGTTTTACACAATAAAAGTAAAGATTGTCTTCCACAAGGATCAAATTAAAAACCTATGCTAATTGTATTTTCAAAAAAGCATCCAGAAATATAAATTTTTAAAAAAGTATGTGTACTTGATGCAACTTAACATGTTTCAAATTATCATTTTCACTTTGTGAACATATTTTTACTCACACTTTTCATTATCTTTTGGAATTACCGGCATTTGAAAAGAATTATCCACGGGAAAAGAATGAACTAGTCACATTACACTATTTTCCAAATATACATAAATTTGAAGCAGTATCACGTAATAATTTCCGTGCATTTCTCCATTCTGTTAGACCATATCACTTAACTCACTCGCGAAAGATGGTAAGTTTATAAAGTGGGGTCGATAGAAACTTGACATAAAAAGCTCATAGGCCATCATGTGACTCAGTTCCAGTCACTGTGGTTATTTTTTTTCATTACTTAGACACAGCCAACAGCCACCATTGTTCTAAAACGATTTCTGTATAGCGAAAATAATGCAAAACGACTCCCCAATGTATGAGCGCCACACGTTTAGAAAGACCTCAGCTATAACCGTGAACTTCAAATTGACGTACTTAAAAATTGGTAATTGATTGGTAACTTTTATCAATTTATCGTTTTTCTGTCATGAACTTCAAAAACATCGTATAACAACTCCAGGATATAATCCAATAAATAATAATGTTGGCTGGAAAACAATTTATATTCAATCCCCTTCGTCCCCATTATTAAAATTAGTACCAGGATTAAATAATATCTCCAATAACAGGTGTTTTCTAATATGTCCTCTGCGTTCAAAACCGTACCTAAATTTCGCTAATAAAGAGTGTTCATCTCAAGTGACCTGCTAGGTAAGTATGGTCCTATGTAATATTATCTGCTTGTACATAAAATAAATGACAAATATATTTTAATGTTGCATCACGTTCATGGGTCAATTGCGTTGTACATATATTTGGTATTACAGATCGATGATGATCCGGTGAATGCAATTTGTTATCCATAAGTAGTAATAATTGATTGTCTATAGTTAGTGATAAGATAGAGCATTGGAAAAAAGCGTTTGTACAGAGCCTTGAGATGATTTTTCACAAAAACGACGTTATACGAATCACCCAAAAGTTTTTATTATCTTTCAAACGTATTAAATTATCAACCGTTGCCCTTTTTTCCTTCAAAAAATTACTTGTCTTCTTCCCAAACCCACTAACAAATGGATTCTTCTGTGATCTCGCAATATTCAAGTTTTCGGATTACTTCACATCGTAACCACATATTTAAATATTTCATGCCTACCGTTTTTCTACTAGAATCGTGGGTATCACAAAATAAAATAAGTTTTTTAAACATTCTTCCGCATTAAAATAGCACATTTTTTATCACTTCCACAAATTATAAAATAATTTAATCAAACCTTTAGAAATAAAAGGACAAATTAAAATTAATTATTTTTTAGTTTACCGATGTACTACAACAACAACAACAGTTTTTATTCTGGTATGAAAGGCGTTTACAATTATTAATAAAAACAATTAATTTTGAAATATTTCATTATTTTGGCTGTACGTAATTTTTAACAAAGTATTATAATCTTTCTTTATTTTGGCGATATTGTGGTTTTTATGTTTGGAAAAAGTTGGGATATGTTGGCAATAGAAATTTGTGGGCACTATTCAGACAATAATAGAACAAAAAGTGTCATCGTCAAAGGGGCACTTTACATATTTTATTACAAAATAATTTATTTTTTCATAGAATTTCTACCATAGACTAGTTTCAGCAAGCTTGCGGAGTTGTGGAAACTCGACATATTTTGTCTATAGTACATGACAGGCCGTTTTGCGGAATTATTGTTTTCGATTGTCTAATATTATTATTTCGTGTTCTTTTCCAGTTTGACTGTAATATTAACTTTGTAGGGCCATATTTGGCCTAATTAATCGCCCCATCAAAATCAAAATCTGCTGTATTACCAGTTATAATTTGAGATAGGAAATGACTTTGACGAAGGTAAAAGTGATAGTATTTTTAAAAATAATGATTATTGTATCTTATTTTAAATATCCCTATTAATTTTATACCAAATATTACAGATGGAAGTCGACTCTGTCGCAAAGGGCGATGGATTCAGGCCTTATTACATTACGAAGATAGAAGAACTTCAGTTGGTTGTTGCTGACAAATCACAAAATTTGCGGAGACTGCAAGCTCAAAGGAATGAGCTCAACGCTAAAGGTTCAAATATATATTATTAGATACATACCTATTCTGGGAATAATTTGTGCAGAAAACATACATATTCTTTCGTTACAATACTGACATGTACCTTATAACACTGGTAAGACTATTCAAAAGTTATCATTGTGTTCTATAATGTTTTATATGTTTTTCAGTTCGTATGCTTCGCGAAGAGTTACAGCTCCTGCAAGAGCAGGGCTCCTATGTGGGCGAGGTTGTGAAGCCCATGGACAAGAAGAAGGTTCTAGTTAAAGTTCACCCTGAAGGAAAGTTTGTGGTAGATCTGGACAAGAACATCGACATCAACGATGTGACAGCCAATTGCCGCGTTGCCCTCAGGAACGAGAGCTACACCCTGCATAAGATCCTGCCTAACAAAGTAATTATATTTACTTTACAAACTTACTACAATGACCATTCATTTTTTAGGTTAAACTTCAACACATAAATAATAATTGCATCTTTTCATAGAATTTCTTGGATAAAAGGCAATTTAATTACTGATTCATGCTTGTTTTACATCAAAGGAGATGCAATAATATTATTTGTGATCCTTTTAGGTTGATCCCCTTGTGTCCCTCATGATGGTGGAAAAAGTGCCTGACTCCACATATGAGATGGTGGGAGGTCTGGATAAACAAATAAAGGAAATCAAGGAGGTCATTGAGCTCCCTGTCAAACATCCTGAACTCTTTGACGCCCTTGGTATCGCCCAGCCTAAAGGAGTTTTGCTCTATGGCCCTCCCGGAACAGGTAGGAACCTAAAAATATTTTTTATGCTATTTTTTTTTCAATTTCTGACCCACAACATACAAGAAATTACATTTAATTTGATCCTTGGTACTCGTTTTGTATCACATCATTTATGATTTAATATCACTTCACTTCATTTTTATTAAACATTTTATATCACAAGTTAACATTACCTTTCTTCCAGTTTAATATTGCTTTTACATTTAATTTTGATTTGGTTTACAGGTAAAACTTTACTGGCTCGTGCCGTAGCTCACCACACAGAATGTACCTTCATCCGAGTGTCCGGTTCAGAGCTTGTGCAGAAATTCATTGGAGAGGGAAGTCGAATGGTACGAGAACTCTTCGTCATGGCTAGGTGTGCTTATTTCATAAATATAATTAATTTTTATATTATTACAAATTAAGTATAACTAACAGTTCCTACCCGTAGCCGCACAGATGAAATTAAAATGCCTTCATAGGCATTCTTTTTTCGAATTGATGGAAATGGAAAAAAGGGTGAATAAATATATGAAATGTCAAATCACTGATTGATAAATTGATAAACAATTATGTGGCATCCTAATGTTATGATATCTTTTATTTTCCCAGAGAGCACGCCCCATCTATAATCTTCATGGATGAAATTGACTCTATTGGTTCTTCGCGTATTGAATCAGGCAGCAGCGGAGATTCTGAGGTACAGAGAACCATGTTGGAGCTCCTCAATCAACTGGACGGATTTGAGGCAACTAAAAATATTAAGGTAACCTCAAAACATTGTGCATTATTCATAAGAATAAGGTTTGAGTCGTTTTCACATAAACACGCTTTTGTGATTCATCTCTCTTTTTACAAGGGCCTCTTCAAGACCCTGAATTGCTCATTCTTTCCTTGTATAATCCCTACACCAAAGATGACATAGGTGCTGAGGCAAATCGGGACACGTCAAGGCCCCCTGTTTGAAATTAATCTTAAAAGACTGATAAAGTTTTACAATTCAGACTCGTTCTTAATACGCATAGATTATTGAAATAACACTTCTTTTCAACTGAATTACAACAAGGAACAACTATTTAAGTTGGCGGAAATGAAAAATAATGTATTCTGTATATTCCCGATGATCGCTTTCGAAACGTGTTGATATGTATATATTGTATATATGTATTTATAAAGTGGTGATTAGAAAGTAATTTTTAATTAATTTATTAATAATGACGCCACAAAGTGAATACCAATATTTTGAAGAAAAAACAAGGTTAAGGGGGCAGACTCAAATAAGGCGGTAAACGTCACTTCGCAGTATGCTAACGTAAGCAATACAACACATAATTTATCTGCAAATTCTTAACAGAAAGTTTCGAAAGTTTCTAAGGTTTTCAGTGACGTAAATTCTTAAACTGTAATCTTTTACATTATGTATGAAATATCTACTGTAATTTTAAGTAAAAAGCTCGACAGTGCCTTCGCCGTTATGTTAACTGCATCCATTACAAACATATTTAATTAAAATCTTTCCACAATCTCAGAGTAAATAAGATCAAGAACCAAGAGCGTTTATTAAAAATAATTCAGTAAATCTAGATCTTCACTGTAATTCCCTCAAAGTTCAGGAATTTTTAAATTCAGTTCCGTCATACAAAAAACGTATGAGAATTTCGGGCCCGCGCGATTGTTGATAAAATGATTTATTTCGTCGGAGTAAATCAGTTGTGAAAAGTCCTTCAGAGCGAGCGGACGTCGATTTGAAATTCGATATTTTTGTCTGTTTTATGACGAATAGCTGGGAAGAGAGGTGTTAAACTGCCACCGGAATGTAAGAATTACGTATTTTCGATTTTTTTGTTGTAATCACATTTCTTTGCAACGTTCTTTAAGATGGTCCAAAAAGTGATTAATTTATTATACGGCACAATATAAAAGACCTGCGCAATGGAAAAAACTGACGGACGTGATAAACTACAAGATTTATATATTTGCAGGCTGTCAAAAGCAAAACTAATGAATGAACGAATTATTTTTTAAATCTTAACATTTTTTGTGACCATATAATTTACAATCTTGACGCGCCTGACTGCATATATAAGTATGCCGATGTGTGCCTATCATAATCCATAGTTTTAGCGGCTTTAATCTTTAATTTCTAGATATTCACACCGATTTGGTTAGAAAGCGGCGTAAGTCATGTTAGGGGGGTTGCTGATGTCAAATTTAATGTCAACCTGAGTAATTTCGATGGTCATTTTGAATTTTGAGTTCTCTACCGATTTGGTTCAAAATCGGAATTAAAGTGTTTGGAGGTACACTGAAATCAAATGTGAAGAATGATAACAAAGAATGTTTTTCTTCATTTAGAACAGCTGTATTTCGGACAATATTAGGTCCTTGGAGACCAATTTGTTTTCAAATTGTACCATCTATAGCCTACTTTAAAAAGTATAGATTAACCTTTACCGAAAAATTACTCCTTCACTGTCAAAATTGACCAAAACACTAAAAAATAGCGAAGAATGAGAACTTACAAAAAATTTGCATAATTTAGAACCGCTGTATCTCGGACACTAGTAAGTCCTTAGAAACGTATTTGATTTTAAATTATATTGTAGCACATTTTCATAAGAAGCAATCACTTTGTGGTTTGGCATTGTATTAAGTAAATGAAACACGTTGTTATAAACCACGAATATATTTTATTTTCACCAACCGGTTTCGCTTAACTCAAGCTTCATCAGGGTAAATATAATAACTTTATTATATTTACACTGAAGCGAAACCGGTTGGTGAAAATAAAATATATTTGTGGTTTATAACAACGTGTTTCATTTACTTAATATAGCAGATTTGGTCTACTTTGCTTGTGGGAGGGGAAGGGGAAGATAGGAGACTTTTGTGAAAATACTCCCTGTTATAGGTATTATTCACCTCCAAAATTTCAGTTTTTCTTATTGCCTTCATTGACTGAACTACTGGTGAATTGTATTCAAGCTTATTGTCTGCATCTGGAGTGGGTTGTAAATCATTGTTATCTACCTATGTTATATTTTTACTGCTGTTTAGTATACAATATTGAAGGGCGTTTCGAAATCCCAAAAATTATCAAAAGACAAATAATTCTTATTACCGTTTAATAAACGGGATCTAATTCACATCCGCCATCTTGGTTCCTAAGTTAAATGTAATAGTCGGATTCCTTAACCATTAATAAAAACCAAAGCCATTGAAAGAACAGCCATATAAAAAAAGCATCTAATTCATTTCAACCATCTTGAATCTACAAGTGGACAATCGAAAATCGGATTCCGTGATTCAAAAACCATGAAAATAATTCCCTATGTCAAAAACTGTGCTTACAAGTATTTCTGAGCACAGTTTTTTTTTTATTTCTGGTCCACGTTACCCATTTCTATAATATTTCCGAAGCAAAAATAAAAGATTATGCTGTGAAGAAATAAATACGTAAATAGTAACAAAACAAAAAATTGAGAAAGGGAAGCACTTTGTATGGGTACTGTCAATTATTAATATATTATATAGAAATTAAAAAAATATATATATTCTCATCATTTACCCTAACCTATACCAACAGATCGACTTTTACTTTGCAGTAAGCAGAAAAAAATCCTCCCTTTTCCGACTGCTAAGTTAAGTCTGTCAAGCTTCTATTAATTTATTGTTATACAGCGAATAAACGAAAAAAATATAGAGCAAATATCTTTTGTTTCGTATTGCATCAATACGCTGAACATTTTTTTTAATCCGGCGTGGTCTACATTATCCACATTTCCCCAATCCTGCTGCCGGATCGTGGTGGTCCGTGGTTTTGAGTTTGAGGCCTAAAATTCCTAACGGCGGTGAATACGCGGTTTTATACTGGACCCTTAACAAGTTATTATGAAAATAAACTGATTTGGGCCGTGTGCAAATTTACCCTCAGCACACTACGAAAGTAGTAGATTGCGGGAGCTCGGCATTTCAAAGATTAAACCCACACTAAGAACCTATTTTTATATACAATACATTAATTATATGTAAAATCGGTTCTTAGTTTGGATTAAAAGTAGAAGAAAAAAAAAACTCCCCTAAAAACGAGTCTGATTTGTAAAACTTTGCCGACTTTGTAAAAAAATTATTAAAATTGAAGTGTCAAATTGTGATAGTATTGATGAGGAATAACTCCATGATGGAATGTCATTGAAGATTATCAACTTGCAATATATGCCAAGGAGTTCTCTAATCTCAGCAGAATTCTATAATTCCTTTGTAAAAATCTGAATTAATTTACAGGTGATCATGGCCACCAACCGAATTGACATCCTCGACCCTGCGTTGTTGCGGCCGGGTCGTATCGATCGTAAGATTGAGTTCCCTCCACCAAACGAAGAGGCTCGCCTTGATATCCTCAAGATCCACTCTAGGAAGATGAACTTGACCCGTGGAATTAACCTGCGTAAGATCGCCGAACTCATGCCCGGAGCATCAGGAGCTGAAGTCAAGGTTGGCATTGCGTATAAAATAGGCTTCCTCTTATTTCTGTTCTTGATATTATGACTGGAACCCAAATTTGGGGGTAATTTATTATTTTGATAAATCCCCAATTTAGGTTATGATAATTTTATGGGAAATCTATTAGATATTTACACATACCAATAATATTGATCTGTAATGTATTTTTTTCTTTTTTTCCAGGGAGTGTGCACGGAGGCTGGCATGTATGCCCTGCGAGAGCGCCGTGTCCATGTCACACAAGAAGACTTTGAAATGGCCGTCGCTAAAGTTATGCAGAAGGATTCTGAAAAGAATATGTCCATTAAAAAATTATGGAAGTAGAAATCTATTATATTGTGCTATGCTCTCCAATTTTGTAATGTCTTGCTTTAAATAAAAAAAATTATAATGTGTTTTTTTCTGTATTTATTTGAGTGTGTCGATGATTGTACTTTTATATATTACTAGCTGGGGTACCCGGCTTCGCTCAGGACAACATTCGAGAGTGTTATGGGATGTTCATGTTCCCTATGATGTTCTCAATTCCCTATTCCCGAACATTTCAGAACATTCCAGAATGTTCCAGGATGTTCTGGAATGTTGAGGAATGCTCTTGAATACTTTATTTATAATATATATTGATTAAAATTAAGATTGTTGAACCTTTTAGAACTTTCTAGAACCTTCTAGACTCACCGCCACACTCCGCCACTCATTTCTGAAAGCTTCTAGAACTTTCTCCTTCCATAACTTCCTAGAACATTAGCGAACCATCAAGAACATTCTGGAACCTTCTTGACTCACTAACATACTCCACCACTCCTTCCAGAACTTTTTACAGCTTTATCGAACCTCCTAGAACTTTCCGGAACCTTCTAGACTCACCGACACACTCCGCCATTTTTGAAAGCTTCTAGAATTTTCTGCTTCCATAAATTTTTAAGCATTTACGAACCACTCAGAACGTTTTGCAACCTTCTAGACTTACCGATATACTCCGCCACTCCTTACAGAACTTTCTACAGCTTTATCGAACCTTCTAGAACTTTCCGGAAGACTGTTCTTGAAATTTCTAGAGGGCGAAACTTTCAGCCCTTATATCTTCAAAAGCACGCCCTTTAGATAAAAATGGGAACCCTCATCCTGGAGGGGGGATAGAGATCTACCACACCATATAACTCCCTTGATCGTACCGGGACTCGTTTCTGAGTTATCGCGGGCCGCACGTTTTTTGGACTTTTTTATAATATACATATATTGATTATGTATCATGGTATCCAATTGAACGGTGAAAAAATCTGTCAGGTGACTGGCAAGTCGGCGGGTGATATATTTAGCGTTAGTTTTATCTTCAGTCTCTTATTGATATATAGTTCTTAAAAAGTATTAAAAAATTTCATTCATAAAAACTATTTAATATTTTTACAAAAAAAGTATTATCAAGTCTACCTAACTTCTTTTGAGAAACCAAAGAGATGAATAATTATTTAAATCCTTTAAAAAAACAGATGTTTTTGGGTTATTATTTTAAATGTTGAATGTTAACTAATTTCCTTATTCTATAGTAAATTCTTTGGTCCCCCCCCCCCCCCGTCATCCTTTTTTAATTTGTTCAAATATAATATTTGGTCGGTCCCAATTTAGATTGTGAACTTTGAAAATAACACATATTCCGCATTTCCATAAAGCTTAAACTTTCAAACATCAAGATCTAGTTAAAACTATCACAAAATATTAATATTATTTAGTTTTTGTAGACACTTACACCACGATATGGAGAAGTAAAAAAGTAACAAACATGAAAATTAAAGAGAAAAATAACTCCTAATTTAAAAAAGATTCGATATCTTTGACTTGTATGATATTGAATCCTTGAGTTATTAGGTACCCCTGACGACTTTTGAAAAAATAAATTAATTATTATAAAATATGCTGTCTTCAATGTCAAAGATGTCAATTAAAATGTACTTGTTAAAGGAGTTTTTTATTAATTCCCGCCGTTTGAAAATATGAATGGGTAAGTACTGACCTACATTTTAAACCATTTCTCATTGTCGCAAACATGATAACACTAAATTATAAAAAATAACTACATGTCAAAATGGACACGTATGAAAGTGTATTACTCGTAAAACCAGAGGTTTTCGTATTTAAAATACCCCCAAGGACTACAAATAGAGGATACAGGTGATTATTATACAGTCCTCTTACGTTCTTCATACTTTAAAAACAGTTTCCCATTTTGTAAATTGAGCAATTTTACTCTGCAAAACGCCCCTTGAATTGATTTGTTTTCTCGCAGAGCTGCTGATTGGAACCTCCAGGAGCCGCAATGGACAGGTCGAATGAGACTCATATCAAAGGGAACGGAATGTTTCATCAAGCTGGAAGACAAAGTTACCGGAGATCTCTTTGCCAAATGTCCAATCGAGACATACCCAGGAATAGCACTGGAAGCTGTGACAGATAGCTCTCGCTATTTTGTTTTGCGAATTCAAGATGATAATGGTAAAAACAGTACTCAAAACTCGTATTTTGTTTAAGTATAACCATCAGTTTATCCACCTTTTAACAATGGTTAGTGATGATAATGCTTGTCATAAAGAATCCTGCATTAGTCATTGTTGTCCTACTTTCCTCATGATAAACAATGAAAATATGGATTCATACTATCAAATTTTACAGGAAACTGCCCGAATATTTCATATGCTCTATTAATCTGATCTAGAACTACAGAGCAATAATTTATTAAAATACATTATAATTATTTATGTAGGTACATACTTAGATTTTTTCCAATGATGACATAATATTATGACAATATAGTATGACATTATATTATTATGACAATATAGTGTGACATTATATTATTATGGCATAATTATCATTGAAGTAATGATGTTACTCTTTTATTTTTATATACTTTAAATATACTACAGTTTATATCCAAGTACTGCACTTTATGTACCATATAATTTGTTTAACATTTAAAAGCCTAATCATTGACTAAAAACATCAAAGATTTCACAAAATTACAAAAATTCAAATTGTTAAAAAAGAAAATAATTGAAATGGTATTACTTCATTCTTATTTTTGATTTCAGTAAAAGTTGAGGTACGTTGATAACTACAGGAAAAATTCGGTCATGTTTTGATAACCCATTTCAACTCAATCTTTATTTATCAAATTGCACATAATTCTTTTATTCATTACCTAAACAATACCGAGTTTGTCAACTCTCCCAGAATATGTTTTAACGAGATATCATGCGATATCAACACTGTTTCGTCTATTTTCAATTATTCAAGTCATGTTTTTACCATAAACAAACAAATGGTGATTGACTGAGTTTGTCAATTTCCTCAAACCATGTAATAAATCTCTATGGTACATACTATTATTACCCAATGAGGTACCAAAGTCGAAATTAAAACGAGTTTTTTTAGGAATGAAAGTTAATTACGAATTAAAGTTTTTTTACGAATTTTAGTACATAGTAATTAGGCTTAGACTTTTGTATTTTTAGCACTTGGCGACGGAATAATTATTCTATTTGTGTCAGATTTTTTTCCAATGAGTCATTTATTGGTTTCTCAATTCCCACAAAGTGTGTAATAAATCTTCATGAGATATTCACCCTTTATTCTGTTCTATGTTTATTATATTAAATTGTTATCCATCCTTCCAGGTGTTTTTCACTCTCTGTGAACTCCTGAAGGCATGAAATATATCACTCAATGAAACGGAGAAAAATATCAATCAGAATTAATTCTGAAGTGTGCTAAAAGTAACTCATTAATTAACCCCTTAATCAAGCTATAAGTAATTGATGAATGACCGGTCAGTGGCGGAGTTGGCATCGCATCTGGGCGTCTTGAGTTCAATTCCTCGGCTAGCTAAGTCCTCTATCACGAGACAAGCAACATCTTTCGCTTACTGTGATGGTAGTAGAAGATTTTCAAATAAAATTGTCAGGTTATTCGCAACCCAAGAATGTTGATCTTTCTTTTAAAAGAATGAGGAACTCCAGTGAAAAATATTACGGCTTAAAATAAAAAAAATTTGTATAGATCAGGAAACACCGATTCAGAATATACAAGTTTTATTGTATATAATTATACTTAGAATTAATAAATCATTGTTTAAAAGTGAATAAAAATCATCTCATCAAAACACCCTGTTATGTTGTTCCCATGAATTCGGAATATCTGACGTCACCGGTCTTGGCCGGATTTGTATGGGATTTTGTTTGTCGATTTTGTTTCGTATTTTAAATACATATTATTTTAGTTTTGGTGAAATTTTAACTTAATTTGGGTGACTTTAAGCTCTATAATTGTTAAATAAATGAATTTAAAAATGTACTTAGTATTCACCACTTTATAAATATACATTGATATCTACATGTTTCGAAAGCGATGCTTTCACCGTCAGGAATGTATGAATACTATTATTATTATACTAGTACTCATATATTCCTGATGATGAAAGCATCGCTTTCGAAACATGTAGATATCAATGTATATATATAAAGTGGTGAATACTAAGTATATTTTTAAATTCATTTATTAATAATGACGCCGAAAAGTGAATACCAATCGTTTGAAGAAATTCTATAATCGTTGTTCAGTATAAAAACTCTATAAACAAATAATTAAATTTAGTCATTGTAAAAACTATTATTAATGAAAGAAATAAGAATATTCACGGGCAAATCAAATGTCAATACGGATATTATAATAATGTTAATGTTAAATACTATTATTCCAAATTCCTGTATCTGGTTTTTCTCTGAAGAATGTATCCTCTCTGTCTCCTGGCTCATTTATTTATGTTATAATACACGAGAATTCCAACTGCTCGGAGTAACTGGTAAGGTTGGGACATACCTGACTATTAAGATCTGGTCAATAAACATAGATAACACCAACTCAATAAACATTTCGATTTTGAATGATAATTTCTAACTAGGAAGATATTGAGAATACTAAATATAAGGACAAATTAATGATGTTAATATTTTCAGGTAGGGCGGCATTCATCGGGCTGGGCTTCGGCGACCGCTCTGATTCGTTTGACCTGAACGTGGCGCTGCAGGACCACTTCAAGTGGCTGCGGAAGGAGAAGGAGGCAGAGACTGCACCCCCAGTCCAGGGCCAGGACTTCAGCTTCAAGGAAGGGGAGACCATCAAGATTAATATGAAGATTACTGTTAGTTTCTTGCATTCCCATCCTTTACTTTGTGCAAATTATAATTAGCTCAATAAAAGTGAATTCAATCACTTCCACGTTACTTTTTAAGGATTAGAATTATTAAGAAAAACTTGGTATTTATTGTACCTGCCGCTGAGAGCTCCGTTGTAACTTCTCTTTCTGATACATGTGTTGTTTATGCGAAAGAGGGCTCTGTTTTTACTTCTCCCTCTTTCGCATAAATTTTTAACTTAACATCCTTTAGAGCATATAAATTACTCGTCAACTGAATATTTTAAATATTTCAACTTTAGAAAACAGACGAATAATAAACGACCTAATATTCTTATTAAAATTATTGCATTTAATCAATGTACACATATCTAAACGAACAAATAGATAAACATATTACATATGTATATCTCATTCCAACTATGGTTTGCATTCCCCAATACAACGCTTACACAGACTTGGTAACAAATATTTATGCAATATGGATGTATTTGACAAAAGTTTTAACTTGCCAAACTTCAAATGCCGTATGAACAAGCAATTTCTACCTAGTATATTAATTATCGTTGACTACCATTTAAATTTTTATATAAACGTTAATTAGGTAGATATTGACAGAATACCTAATTTTTGGTTTATATTGTCTGTTTCCTGTATTTTGTTAATTCTGGTACATTTAAAAAAAAAAATTGTTTCCCATGTTTAAAATTTTGTAATTTTTCAATGCCCTCTGTACGTTAATAAAATAAAATAAATACACAACCCATGTAACAGAAAGATAGGTGACAATGGAGACATCAGTGGTATTACTGATACTTGTGCCTTTACTAATTTATCTCCAAAGTAATAACTTTTATTTTCTGATTATTTTTAATAGCGACATGTTGGCACTTAAAATCAGCTTTGTTGAATATGTACATACTATATAAGAGGTTTGTTCAAAAGAAAAGCTGTATTTCGATTTTTTTTCGAAAAGTATTTACTTATTCATCAATATCCATTTTCTCCCCTTCAAAGTAATTCCCTCAGATATAATGCACTTATTGGTCTCTTCAGTTTCGGGAATAGGAAAAAGTCGCAGGGAGCCAAATCTGGTGAATACAGTGGTTGAGATATGATTACGGTGTTGTTTTTGGCCAAATAATCACGAACAAGCATTGATGTGTGAGCTGGTGCATTATCGTGATGCAAAATCCATGATTTGTTTTTCCACAATTCCGATCGTTTGAGCCGTATTGCTTCACGCAACGTTGCATAACTTCCTTGTAGTATTCCTTATTAACCGTACGACCTGTTGGCAAGAACTCATGATGCACCACGCCATTGTAATCGAAGAAAACAGTGAGCAAAACTTCACATTTGATCGAACTTGGCGTGCTTTTTTCGGTCTTGGCTCTTCTGGCCGCTTCCATTGGGATGATTGGGCCTTGGTTTCGACGTCATAACCATATACCCACGTTTCATCACCAGTTATGATCCCTTTGAGCAAATCTGAATCGTCGTTGAGGTCATTCAACAGCTCCTGAGCGATAGTAATGCGACGTTGCTTTTGCTCAAAATTTAGCAATTTCGGAACAAACTTCACTGCCACACGTTTCATGCCCAAACCATCTGAAAAAATTGCATGGCATGAGCCGATTGATATGCCAACATCCTCTACAGCTTCCCTAATAGTGATTCGATGATTTTCCAAAACCATTTTCTTCACTGTTTCGATCTTTTCTTCGTTTGTTGACGTGGTTGCAACTCCAGGACGCTCATTGTCATTAACATCTCGGCCTTCTGTAATGCGCTTGTACTACTTATAAACACTTTTTGGAGACAAAGTAGATTCGCCGAATGCCTCAGTCAACATTTTAAGTGCGTTGGAGCACTTTATTCCATTTTTAACGCAAAATTTAATACATATTCTTTGATCCATTTTTTTCAAAAGTAAAAAATCGAAGAACACACAAAAACGTAACTAACCTTTCCAGTTGTCAAAAACAAACCACTAATCCAAAATGGCTGATAATGCTAACATATGATAAACATATGTGTACCAACATAACAACAACAAAAAATTCGATAATCGAATGTACACAACCCGCGAAAATTAAAAATTTACCTTTTCTTTTGAACAAACCTCGTATCTATATCAAATACATTTATAATATGTTTTGTAACTTAATTGAATGATTTTATCGTAGAAAAAAGATGGTTCTGAAGGCTCAAGCAAATCCAAAGCACGCGGAGGGCTGTCAATTGGTGGGGGCCTGCTCCCCCCACCCCCCGGGGCGCCACGCATACCCCCTCCCTCCCCCCAGCATAACCCGCCCACCGCCAGCTCACAGCCCGCTGACTGGGGCGATTACAACTCTGCTGCTGGGTATGCTAATTATTACATAGTAATTTATTATAATATTGATACATATTCAATAACCTACAAGGCGTATCCAGGAAGTAAGTGTACTGAGGCTCTCACGACCGAATGAATTTTATTTTCGACATGTTGGCTACACTTACGTGTAACCTGACTCTTCCCCTCCGCAACAAGACCGGTTGAAGGTCAGTACGTTGAGAAGTGTCGACGCGACAACGCGTTTCGTGAAAAATGTCAATCCAATCTCCCGCCAAGTGCGAAATACGCGGCGTCATCCATTATCTCGTTTGGAAGGGAAAACCTCCGGTTGAGGTTTATAATGAGGTGAAAGCTGCATATGGTGATAAAGCTATGATTCGTACGAGTGTGTACAAGTGATATCGCAAGTTTAAAAACGGTCATACGTCTGTGCACGATGATCAGAGGAGCGAAAGACCTTCAATTGTGACTGACGAAATTGTGGAAAAAATCGAAAAAACGCTCCGTGACGATCGCAGATTGACTGTGGATGAACTTTCTGCGATGTTTCCGCAAATCTCCAGATTTCTACTACACGAAACTATCACAGAAACCCTCGGATATCGGAAACTATCCGCGAGGTGGGTCCCAAAACAGCTGACAGACCAACACAAGTTGAATCGAGTGGAAGCCGGACAAGAGTTTTTGAGGCGCTGCAAACTCCATGGAGATGAATTTCTCCGCTCCATCGTTACTGGAGATGAAACTTGGGTTGCACACTACACCCCTGAAACCAAAAGGCAGTCTCAACAGTGGCGTCACACCTCTTCACCCTCCGCCAAAAAGTTCAAAACCACAATTTCAGCCAAGAAAATCATGGCATCCGTGTTTTGGGACTGTCAAGGCATAATTTTGATTGAATATCTGCCTCAAGGGGAGACCATCAACTCTTCAAGATACTGTGAGACCCTAAAAAAGTTGCGGCGATTCAAAACAAGAGGAGAGGCATGCTGACAAAGGGAGTCAGTCTGCTGCACGACAATGCCAGACCACACACGGCCAACGCCACGAAGGAACTGCTTGCCTCGTTTAAATGGGATGTCCTGAACCACCCCGCGCATTCCCCTGACCTAGCACCTTCAGATTATTATCTCTTTACCTCCCTGAAGCTGCACATGGGTGGAAAAGGGTTTTCAACCGACGAGGAGGTAAAGGAGGAGGTGGAGAAGTGGACGAAGGGGTTGGCGGGAAACTACTTCGAGGAAGGCATCAAAAAGTTGATACCCCGCTTCACCACCTGCATTGAGAGGAATGGCGACTATGTCGAAAAATAGCTTACATATGTACTACGGTAACCATGTAATTTTTTTGTTTCAATAAAAAAATTTGTAACTTACAAAAATTCAGTACACTTACTTTCTGGATATGCCTCGTATTATAGCTTGACCAGTCTCTTCCCACGCGCAGAATGGGTGGGACTTGTTAGTATTTGGCTAGCTCTCGTAGATCACAGTTCTGCACTGGAACACGAAAAAGCCCATCTTACACATACAATATTTGAAGACGAAGATGCATAATTATTTTGTGACATCATTATTAATAAAATTAATAAGAAGTAATTTGTTTACACCACTGTCTAATATATAAATATCAAAATGTTACGGAAGTGAAGCTTACCTCATCAGGATTAACAGTATACTAAAAAATAATGACAAGTATAGACAAATAATAATGTAATTTGACTTATTTTCTGTTTTACGTAAATTGGCGGCACGCCTAGCTCGCCCCCCCCTTTTTTGGGTTTTTTTCCCTTGTATGTTAGGACATCTCTATATATTATTTGCTCAGGTCAATACTGTACTGACAATTATATTATTGATGTACTTCAAAATATTCAGAAATTTATCAAGACTTCTATTGATCCATCAATATTAGAGCAAGCACATCCTCAATACATAGTATCATCATTACTTTATTATATTGACAGTAGCAAAGGTGGCACCGGTTTGTTCAAAAGAAAAGGTAAATTTTGAATTTTCGCGGGCTGTGTTCATTCGATTATCGAATTTTTTGTTGTTGTTATGTTGGTACACATATGTTTATCATAATTTAGAATTATCAGCCATTTTGGATTAGTGGTTTGTTTTTGACAACTGGAAAGGTTAGTCATGTTTTTGTGTGTTCTTCGATTTTTTACTTTTGAAAAAAATGGATCAAAGAATATGTATTAAATTTTGCGTTAAAAATAGAATAAAGTGCTCCAACGCACTTAAAATGTTGACTGGCATTCGGCGAGTCTACTTTGTCTCAAAAAAGTGTTTATAAGTGGTACAAGCGCTTTACAGAAGGCCGAGAAGATGTTAATGACGATGAGCGTCCTGGAGTTGCAACCACGCCAACAAACGAAGAAAACATCGAAACAGTGAAGAAAATGGTTTTGGAAAATCGTCGAATCACTATTAGGGAAGTTGCAGAGGATGTTGGCATATCAATCGGCTCATGCCATGCAATTTTCTCAGATGTTTTGGGCATGAAACGTGTGGCAGCGAAGTTTGTTCCGAAATTGCTAAATTTTGAGCAAAAGCAATGTCGCATTAGTATCGCTCAGGAGTTGTTGAATGACGTCAACGACGATCCAGATTTGCTCAAAAGGGTCATAACTGGTGATGAAACGTGGGTATATGGTTATGACGTCGAAACCAAGGCCCAATCATCCCAATGGAGGCGGCCAGAAGAGCCAAGACTGAAAAAAGCACGCCAAGTTCGATCAAATGTGAAGGTTTTGCTCACTGTTTTCTTCGATTACAATGGCGTGGTGCATCATGAGTTCTTGCCAACAGGTCGTACGGTTAATAAGGAATACTACAAGGAAGTTATGCAACGTTTGCGTGAAGCAATACGGCTCAAACGATCGGAATTGTGGAAAAACAAATCATGGATTTTGCATCACGATAATGCACCAGCTCACACATCAATGCTTGTTCGTGATTATTTGGCCAAAAACAACACCGTAATCATGCCTCAACCACCGTATTCACCAGATTTGGCTCCCTGCGACTTTTTCCTATTCCCGAAACTGAAGAGAAAGGAAAGCATTTTGCCACAATTGATGAGATAAAGTCGGAATCGAAGACCGAGCTGATGGCCATACCGAAAAGCGCATTCCAAAAGTGTTTCGAGGATTGGAAGAAGCGCTGGCATAAGTGCATTATATCTGAAGGGTAGAAAATGGATATTGATGAATAAATAAATACTTTTCGAAAAAATTCGAAATTCACCTTTTCTTTTGAACAAACCTCGTACACAATAAAACAAATAATAGATTTAACTAAAACATTTTACTTCAAATTAGAATCGAACTCGAATCCCTCTATCTCCAACCTCGGCCGTTGGACCCCCAGCACCGACTCCCTCCGTCTCCGTCCAAATTCGATCTTATACCCTCCATTACCTTAGTGAGCGAGCTTAAATATAAGATTAATATCAATAAGTGCCGCTAGCACATAAAACACAGTTCACAATTCTTTGAAATAAAAATAAATATAAGCCCTACTGTAGCAATAGGCAGCCCGCTCATTGGGTAGAGAAGATTATCTCCACATTTATGCACCTCTAACCACAGTTGACATAGGAAGAGGGAGAAATGTTCCCTGGCACTGTACACAAAAATTTTACAATACAATATATATTGACAGTATTATTGAATATGTGCTAGCCTTGGTAGAATATCTCTTAATAACGGCACTTTTTAAATTTTGTTTTCCAGGGGCGCCGCAGCCGCAGCTGCAAACCCGAGCGCCGCCGCTGCCGCCGCCGCCGCAGCTACGAACAGCAGTTGGGTGCAGTTCTAGGTTATGTAGGATAGGATAAGGATCTTCTCTAATAGCTTTAGTTGCTATACACTATATATACGTTATGGCCGCATGACAGCTATTCTCCAGAGTACATAAAGCACCGAATCTTTTTTCTCGCAAACATTACACCGAATAGACATTTTTATTATTGAGTGATTAACAAAAGGTAAAGTTTAATAATAATCATCTATTATTGAGTCCTCTGAAAGTATATGTATTATCACTTTTCATTGTTTTTGCTTACTTGATGAGCAAGATACCTTTGATCAGCAAGAGAAAATGTGTATTGCTCATCCGGTTAAATGTTTAGCTCCATCATAAAGACCATTTCCCATCATGGTCATGATGCAATTTTTGTTATTGCTTCTTCAATTCTGACAAGAGTGTGTACTCTAGCGTTGTAGTAGCAATTTTTCTGAGAAATTCTTGTCTAAATAACTTAAACATTAGAGACCTTAATATACTGCTAACTTCAAAAACCGGCACTGTTGAAATTTCATCTTTGACAAACGGCAACATTTTATATCAAGCAACTCGACATTTCAATTCTTCGTCTGCTTAAAAATCCATAAAAAAACTTAAACGTAATGCTATTTTGTACATGGGCATTGTCAAACTGGTCAGTAGTCAAGTCACATTTTGTTTTTCAAGTGAACGGGACTTGTCAAAGTTGAGTTTTTTTTTTAAATTTCTTTTTAAGGCTGAAAGTATGAAAATATATCTATGCAACCATCGATTAGTGAGTAGGCTGTGTATTGGGGAGAATAGCGTTCTATGAGGGGACACTAGCACTGTGACGCACCGTGTGTGTGTACTGTTAAAAGAGATACTTATTATTCTAACGTTAGAAAACTATAATATTATATCAAATAACGTACCGGTGCAATACTGTATTACCAGTGATCTATATCTATTAGTCCCTCTAATGTTGTAGTACATATGTATATAATCATTGTTAATTTGAGGCGGTCCGAACCAGAGGTGCATAAGGCACAATTTGACACAAATTTCATCGGAATAAGAAGTTTGATGAACTAAAAGTCTGGATGCTACACTATCATTCATTAACTGCGTGATTACCTTTAGATTTTTCCTTGTTGCGTTTACTTATATGTGTAAAGTAACAAAGAAGTTAGCATCTTTAGTGATTTTTACTCATAGTAGAGCTTCTTTCAAAATTGAGGACATTGTTTTCAACTGCATTCTACTGTTTTGTTCATTTATGTATATGTATGTACTTAGCAAAGTGAGGTAGGCGTGTACATATTCATAGTATTCAAATAAACAATTCTTTATCTTGAAAACCATTTTGTTCAGAACTCTATGGTTCTTAAACTTCTCTGGTTCCGAGTGCCCCATTTTGCTTTCATTTATCTTTGTTCCGACACGGTACACATTATTAGCACTTCAAGCCAAACGGTCTACATATAAAAATGACCGCATTCTGTTGCTTACAAAATGAAATGTACATACATAGTTGATGATTGTCCAGTTGAGAATACTTAACGGGTGTTCTCCATCAACCTTCCTCAAGTAGAAGTAAAGTGTAAGCTTGTAGTAGCGGTATTTTCAATAATAGCGCAGTAGAGCCTCCATTATCCGGATAAAGGTTAAATTTCGTTGCCTGCGAACCTGTATTTATAATTTTTAACGATGAGGAAATAATTGAGGCTGTATCGAACTTACCCTTGGAGAAACAAGACAAAGAAGAATATTGGTTTAGCGTAGCTTAGAGGTCACCGAAGGAAGAATGTTACTAGAAAAAATAATTTTTCAAAAATGCATAATTGAAAAGAACTATCGATGTATGTAGGTAGCTTTAAGCAAAAAGTAGATTTGCGTTATATTGTCATTGGGAAAATACCTCCCGTATGGTTGACTTTACGAAAATTAGTTAAAAATTTGTAAAATCGCACAAAATGTTATTTGTACCTGGTTTCTATTTGTGAACACACACTGTTGCCTCTAAAACTTTATGTTTAAAAAAACAATCTGTAAATCTCAAAAAATAGTTTTTAGTACTTCCTGAACAATTAGCACTTTTGACACGTGGGAGGTATTTTCCCGTTGACGACGATATAACCATTTTTATTTGAAGAAATGTATAATATTGTTTACTTGATAAAGGTTTTTTTATCCTAGATTATTTAGATTTTTTGTCATCATATCATCTAGACTGGATAAATGAGGTTCTACTGAATTTGTAATGTTTGTTGCTCACGATTCCGGTTTCCATGAATGTTGTACTGTTGCTGTGTTTTGGCACTGATAGACCTCTAGGGTTAAGTATTTAGATTCATATTATTATTTATTTATAAGTGTGGCTTAATAAATATAACAGTTAAAGATACCTAATTTAACATTATAAATATGTACAATATTTTCTGGAGATGTAGAGCCAAAACTGTACTTTAACATATAAGACATGGACGAATTGGAACTTTAATGAATTAATCTTAAGATCTAGTTTCTTCTCTACCTAGCGGAGTAGTTATTCTAGAGGACTAACGGGGCCTGATTTGGAATCAGGCTCGTATTATCAACTTGTTCAGCAGATGTTGTTATTGGTGTTTGTTTGTGCATATATTTTTGTAAATAAATGCAGAATATAAAATGTTTCCAGTTTAAAACTTAATATATAAATATCCAAAACAAATATATCCCATGTATATTACATTATAGTAATATTTTATTAAGTTATAGCTCACATTCCAATAAAATTCTTTTGGTTTCCTTGAAGTTTTCATTTCTCTTCTTCGCTGATCTGCTCATCCAAAACAGAAATTCTTTTTTCTTATGAGTTTGTTTTATATCTATCTGAATAATGCAAATTTGAAAATATATTCGCATTCATTATTCGCCTTATAGAATTATCCTATGATTCAATTCGTATTCGTTGAAGCATGTTCTATGCTGATGCAGTGCTCATTCCCATGGAAGGTTTGCAGTCTTTCGTATCTATGATGAACGATGTGTATATGCAAAATGAGGAATAATTTAAGCAAATACGGTATTTTTTTATTTAAAGTTTTAAAATCTTTCATAACTATTATTATTTATAGATTAATTAAAAATTACTTTGTAATCACCACTTTATTAATATATACATATCAACATGTTTCGAAAGCGATGCTTTCCTCATCAGGAATATACAGAACACTAAAAAATAATAATGTCAAGTATAGGCAAATGATAAACATAGAACAAAATAATGTAAGAATATACAATTTATAAACCTAAACAAAAATTGATTAAATTGGGGAATAGTTGATAAAAAATTATTATAAAATATTGAATAACAAATCTATATTAGGAATTAAAAAAGAAATTATTTTGATTATTAATATTAATATGAAAATAACAGTGTGCAATATAGTTATGAATGACGAATACTTGGAGCAGGTAGATGAGTTTGTATATTTGGGAAGTATGTTTACGAGAGATGGAAAGACTGATAGGGATATTGAAAGAAAGGTGAATGCAGGAAACTCCATTAACGGAGGACTGAACGCGGTTGGCGCTAACAAAAAGTTGTCCAAAGAAGCGAAGCTAGCAGTCCACAATGGAGTGCTGATACCCACCCTGATCTATGGCAGTGAGGCATGGAAATGGCAGAAGAAGGATGAAAGTAAACTGAATGCCGTAGAAATGAGATCTCTGAGGCGAATGTGTGGTAAAACCACGTATGATCGTGTGAAAAATATTGAAATTCGTTAAGAATGCAGGGCTGATGTAAGTGTAATGAGTAAGATTAAGAAAGGGACGCTTAGATGGTTTGGGCATGTGGAGCGAATGAACGAAGAAAGGAGTGTAAGAAGAATGTATGACGCGAATGTGAATGGAAGAAGAAGCCGAGGACGTCCGAGGAAGACATGGCATGATCAAGTGAATCAAATACTTGAGTCGGGCCATGTCAGAAGTCGGAATAATAGAAGAGAATGTATGAGACGATGTATGAATGTGAATGAAGCAAGAAGTGTATGCCAAGATCGAGTTGTTTGGCGGTCCGTCCTCTCTGCCTACCCCTGCGGGGAAACGGCGTGATGGTTAGTTAGTTATATGAAAATAAATTAAAGAGAGCTATTTTTGGTACTGAAGTGGTGATTACCAAGTAATTTTTAATTACTTTATTAATAATGATGCCAGAAAGTGAATACCAATCTTTTCAAGAAATTATATTATTTAGTTTAAAAAATGGTTGTCACAAAAAAGTTCCGCTAGGTAATTATTATTATGTGTGACAGCTGTTTCGTCTTCTGAAGGTATTATCAAACTGTGGTGAGGCCACTTACAGACAATGTATTTATATTATTAATTAAAATTATTTCAAATTGGGTGGTATTTTCGTAAGAGATAAGGAAGGTCGATGAAAACGTTGACATAAGGGTAAATCAAGTACTTGACCAACAGATTAATGAATAGGCTGAGACAGAATTGTGTGACTTTTTATCTTTTCAGCATACCCCAATGGAGAAATAGTGAGTTGAAGGTGAGCAACTTCCACTCTTAGGTTCGTGCTTTGCGCTGTCAAATATTTACTTTTCGATGGGCAGTTTTAAGATGGTCTTTAATCTTCTTATGTGACAAATGAATGATGTTTGTTTTTACTGACTATTCTCCGATCGATCAGCCCTGCTTATTGCCACTAAAGCATTTTACTATTTCAGTTCCCTGACAAATCAACACACTTTTTAAAAACGATATAAAGTCGTGAAAACCTAATAACCCTAACCTAATTAATTTAAAAAAAAAAAAATGATTTATTCGGGTTAGATCATTAGGTTGTCAGACTAGTTATTTTTGTTCATACTTTGAATGACTTTATATCATTTTTGAAAAGCGTGTATTGAGACTGCAGCATTTATTCAATACGTAACACAGGTACTTATTGTATAGGCATACCGCTGATAGATCCATTGTAACCTCTTTCTCACATACTACACCTGCAACAAAACCTGAAAAAAAAACTCTTGACTCTGCAGAAACAGCCGGTCCGTTTGATAGATTGCAATCTTTGGAGCACAGATGTCGGGTGGGAATGCTGTCCTTGTTCTACCGGTATTTCAATGGAAGATGCTTTGAGGAACTAGGGTCATTGATCCATTCGGCACCGGTGCAGTTGGGAATCACGCCAAATGCGCCCCCAACATTTATACACAGGAGAATGTGTCGCTTCTATGAATCGTTCTTGTGTTCAACAGCTTGGCTGTGGAATGGTTTGCCGGCCTCTGTGTTTCCTCCCTCCTACAAGATGGGTCTCTGCAAGACCCAGGTTCACTCCTTCCTATCCTCTAAAAGACCCTCCACATAGCATCCCCAAAAATGACATACGCCTTGAGGGAAATTATTTCCCTCAGAGCCTCCTGTGTGAAGTCACTGTAAAAAAATAAATAAAAGAAAGGTTAAAACGGATTCCTCAGTGTAGCGATGGATCATGACTCATTTTGTTAAGAGCGGGAGTCACGGTATCAGCTCAACATTTTCGTACAACTCAATTGAACGACAGCTCATTTAAGAGCTGGCACATATTAAGAGCCGACTCCCAGTTCATGAGCTCACATGACTTGCAGATCCTACGGCTCCCAGCGGCCCAGCGTAGTTAGGTACAAAACGTCCAGATATCAGACTGTCAGGCGCCGTTCAAGCATTATACAGTGCTTACACGTGTAAATGAGGTAGTTATTCTTACCTCTATACACGAATGTCAACCCTTGAAAATACCTGCTATAAGATGCGCCATAGGACCAAATATTAATTGTAAGTCCCACAGTCATGGGCATAATTTAGCCTTGTAGAAATTAGACACGTATAAGTTGATTTTATATAAACAAATTAGAACAAAGGACCTTATTTAAAGATGCATCATCATAGAAATGCGTAAAAATACTATCGAGCATATGGGATATGTAAATAAATAAACAATCTTTCTTAAGTGGTTCCAAGGTTTGTCAAAAAGTCATAGTTCAATTGAGCCAAAGTACGGTTTACCAGGAGTCGTAAGTACGCTCACGACTCATCAAAATGAGTCGGCACAAATGAATGACTCATCGCTACCTTAGTGGTAAGACCATATTTATACTAGATAATATTTCATTTCATTTAAACAAAATCATACAATAAATTGTGACATGGACAGGTTAAAATCGATTCAATATGTACTAAAAATATTTATTTACATTGTCTAATATTTCCAGAATTGCGGCTAATATTATAACTACACATGAATACCGAGTTAATGAATGACCCCAAAAATAAATACAGTCAAACATGGTTATAAACTTACTTCATTTTATTTAAACAAAATCATACAATAAATTGTGACATGGACAGGTTAAAAATTGATTCAATATGTATTAAAAATATTTATTTACATTATTTAATGTTTCCAGTACCGTGGATAATATTATTATTACTACATATAAATACTAAGTTCATGAATGAACCCAAAGATAAATACAGTAAAACTTGGTTATAACGAGTACCGGGGGACCGACTAAATCTGCTCCTTATAGCCGTTACTCGTTATATCAGAAATAGGTTTTTAAAAATCATATGTACCTACCTACCTACCCTATCAATATATTCACCAATGTATAATATACATATTATCAAAATACGGGTTATTACTTATAAAAATATCAGAAAAATATACACTTTTATTGATAAAATTTATAATCAAAGATTTTGCTTCTATGCTTCTCAACTTCCCCCTCAAAATAATCAATGCATTATAAATCTCATAACCTGCTTCCATCACTAAACTGTCCATCATTTTATTATCACTTGCTGGAGCGTATTATTTCGGTTGGTAACCATTGTTATTGGTTTCAGTTGTAAAATTTTACATAGAATTTATAAATCGTTATTTAAAAGTGAATAAATAATCATCTCATCAAAACACCTTGTTATATTGGTACCATTGTATTTGGAACATCTGATGTCACGTGCGTATTCTGTTTTTGGATTAGTATGGAGATTTTTATTTTTCAATTTTGTTTCGTATTTTAAATATGTATTTTTTCAGCTTTGATGAAATTTAACCTAATTTGGGTGACTTTAAGCTCCATAATTGTTCAGTATAAAAAACTATTATTAGTGAAATAAATTAGGGTATTCAAATTAGGGTAGCAAACCAATTATCAATACGGATATTATGATAACATTAATGCTCAATACTATTATTATTCTTTGGGTTAAGGTTTCTAAAAAGGTACATAATTTTATTAAATATGTTTAGTTATGGTTTACTAAGAATAGAATATAAAATTATGCATGGTAAAGCTCATCCTAGTTTTAACATTTGACATTCTAACCTCAAAACTGACCGGCCATAGATTTGGAGCCTTTTGGCTGGCTTTGAAAAATTGAAAATTATTTTAACTACGAAAACTAACTTAAAAAAAACGAAATATACTGGTATTTAAGTTTGAATGTGATTATTCAAAAAAAAAAATAGTACGGGAGTTCCTTATTGCTCATTATAGGCGTGAACTCGCTATTGCTGTGATCGTTATAACCAAGTTTAACTGTAATTAGGATTCCTACGGAAGTCCGTTATTAGGATGAATTCTAACTTGCTATACATTATAATGCTGCCTTGTTCTACATACTACTAAGTAGTTAGGGTTAAATACGAATTTATTACATTTGTTGATTGATGAAAGTACTCTTACGACAAAACGCGGTATCATTTATTAACGAAGATACTTAAATTATTATATAGGATTGGAGGCCAGGAAGCTAATCTCCGTTCTTAACGAAGGTGATATTTGATCTGAGTGGTGACCTTGTGAACTTCCAACAATGAAGCTACCTAACTGCTTTACCGACAGTTGACACTACCGGTCACTGATGCCATGTATGTATGCAGGTTAAAACTAAGATACCACAGTTAGGTTTGAAAATAATCATTTTTTTAATCTCTGACAATTACAGAATACTTAGCGGGTTTTAAACCATACTACTCAAAATACAGTAAACCATCGTACATAATATGATATTTACAATACATTATTATTGTATTGTTTCTTGGTCCTTTAAAAATCGCCAGATTTGGAATCCACCACCGAGCAAACAATGTATAGAGATGCCCTAGCACACAAGGGAAAGAAACCAAAATAAGAGGGGTGAGCTAGACGTGCCAGCAATTTAAGTAAAAACAGCTACTAAGTAAAAAGGTCTGACTTGTTTACAAAAACCGAATATTTTGTTAGAGTTTTGACCCATTTATAAGTGTTTTGTAATTAGCTTACCGGAGTCACTATCACGCAAAACAAATGTGGACAGCAGTGAAACAAAGCTGGTGCCAAAATAGGTGTGCGCCCCCAGTCATCGAAATCGTATTAGGGCAAGTCTATCAATTCTGACGTTAGTGGAATTCACATACTTTTTAAAGTTTTTTCCAAATAAGATTTTTTTCTGTCCTTAAAAAACCTCACAAAAGAGCTTCACTGTACGTGCAACAATCGAGATTGAATATTAATTTATAAGATTCTCAGAAATCTTACGGAATATTCTAGTAGATAATAAGTATATGTAACAAAATACAAGCATTACTACAATAGTTAAATCTTATAATTTACTTTGGGCTTTTTCAGTTGGCCGAGATCTTTAACAATAAAAACTTGAAAATTACGTTGGCGATTTTTAGTGCGTTGAGCTGTGTTCCTTCTTTAGTCAACGTTTCAGACAGCCTTAGTGTCCATCATCAAGGTAGATGTAAAATCAAAATGCTAAACATCGATCAACATAATACAATTAGAATTACACAAGAATCCTATATCATATCCATTAACTTTCACCTGATCATCAGTGGCTATCTCCATACGCGAATGTTGTTATATCATCACCTTAATTAGTAAATTACCATTTTGAAAACTTTACAGGAAAAACAAAAAAAAACTGCTTATTTTTTAACCGCCCGTCCTTTGGGTTAGTTATTCAAAAAGTAGGTAAAAAAAAAAAAAAAAAAACATGTTTTTTTTTTCATTAGATTTTGCAATAACAATACGTGTTTACAATATACCAGACAAAATTTTTACATTACAAATTTTGTTTGGTATATCTTGTTTAGTATTTTACGTTAAATACTAAATGAAATGATGGAGGAACAAACTTGACGTATATGAATGTTTTGTGGGTTTTGGGTAGTTTTTTTGTACCAGAATGTACGGGATACGGCTAGTTGCGTTCGGACGATAATATAGCGGCCTTATCACGTACGTTCGTATGGGTAGGGCGGTTAAACTACACAGTATGAATTTAAAAATTTTATTAATAAAAATTTTTGTTTTCTTTTAAAATGATAAAGTTATAGTACAATATGAATTCCAAGATTCAACCGAAGATCTAAATGAGTCGCAAACAAAGGAGAAATCAGCTAGGCCATCAAAACATAAATATTTTTTTCAAATGTTTAAAATTTCTTAATTTCAGATTTATTGATAAATTTTTTATTATTCCTTACTATTTGTTTTACTTGATAAGATTTTTTAGTTAACTTATAATTATCATCATACAGATATGTGAGGTTTTCATAGTAACATGCATTTAAAATACCACCCAGAGCGGTAGATACTTTCAGTTTCGCCCCGGTGAAAGACCACAATTCAGAAAGTTTGGTGACCAGATCTGAGTAGTCTCACTAGCTCCAGACGGTCGGGATGTATTTCGTTCATATGTCAATTTGTGAAAGACAGGACTAATGAATTTTACTAATTAAGGTGATGAATTTCACTAAAACACGTAAACAATATACCACGTGATGGAACGGATAGATTACATTCTAAAGGTAATATTTTAATATCAATTGTTTAAAAACAAGCCACTAATCCGATTCCGAGTGATGTTTCCTTCTTTTTCTTCCATCATCTCGATCTCGGCTGTGTTTGTCTTCCTTCTTCTTCTTGCATTCCTTCCTCCTCTTTCTCTCCTTGCCGGGGGAATCTGAAGAACTTTCGCTGGACCGATGCTTTTTTGATTTCTTTGCCTTTTTCATGCTCTTTCGCTCCAACTTCTCCAGTTTTCTGTTTGGCAAACAAAAATAATCAGAATATTAAAGATAGGCAACTAAAAAGAGAGTATATGTACATAAATAACCAGTGGCGAGTGGTTGGTGTATATAAAATATATTCGTGGTTTATAACAACGTGTTTCATTTACTTAATACAGTTCGTGTTACTAAAAACATACTTCGTTATCTGGAAGCTATTTTGGGATTGGCAATGGAGAGCGCTTCATATCACTAGAGAAAATTTGTGCAATATTAAAAAATGTGATTGAAAAGCAAAGGATTGGGATCCAACTATGAATAATAATTCATAGGGGAAGATACTCTCCGAAGAATACTTCTGCCCTGGTGGAGGACTACAATTCAGAATCGAAATACTGCTTGAAATAAAAATTTGTATTTTTTTGTGAAAAAATCACCTAAAGGACAAAAAGGCTCAAATTATGTTTAGTGACTAGATCTGAATTTCCGAGTACTTCTCAACCTTTTTCCCCCATCTCCACTGAATTCGGGCAGTTGCAATTCTTGTGGTAGATAATCTCAGTATATCCCTGGTGAAAGACTATCATTTGACTGGTCAGTGGCTTAGTTGGCATCGCGTCTGGGTCTCCACCCAAGCTAGTGAATTCAATTCTTGGCTGGCTAAGTCCTCCATCACGACACAAGCAACATCTTCCGTTTACTGTGATGGTAGTAGGAGATTTTCTAATATTGTCAAGTTATTCGTAATCCGGGAATGTTTCTTTCTTTTTAAAAATAAGAAATAATTCAAAATCGAAACTTTACTTGGATATGCCATAATTAGTAACTAGGTACATATATTCTAACCTTCCTTTTCCTCATATCCTTCCATTACTACACTCCCTTCGCCGCCTCACAGCACACCCTAATTGAGAACACCATAGTTCCAATGGCTCTGGGCTGTTGGAACTCGTGTACGGTAGTCGCATTGTAAAAAGTGACCCTATGTATTAAAATCACATGCATTTATATTACTTGAGCAGTTTCTTCTTCTGCTTGTGCGAGAGTTGCGCCAGCAGATCGGGCGGCTCCACTTCCGTCTCGGGGGCGCGGTGGATGACCTCGCGGGCACCCAACGGGATGGCCCCCGGCCGCAGGGCCAGTCCCGCCTCGGCCAGCCCCCGCACCAGCTCGGCCCCCGCGCTCTCGCCAGCGTCGTCATCCTCGCCGCCCCGCCCCTCCGTCAGGGCGCGCGCCTCGCTCATGGACAGGGCATACATGCTGCATTCCTTGTCTGAAACATTCATTAAAATTGTAAATTTAAAATATGTAATAAAATAACCTAACTAACCAGATATAATAATTACTATATCGAGGCAAGGTTGTAAAATAGGATGGGACTGTTGTACTAAATGTAAAATAGGATGGGACTGTAGTACTAAATGTAAAATAGGATGGGACTGTAATACTAAATGAAAAATAGGATGGGACTGTAGTACTATATGTAAAATAGGATGGGACTGTAGTACTAAATGTAAAATAGGATGGGACTGTAATACTAAATGTAAAATAGGATGGGACTGTAGTACTAAATGTAAAATAGGATGGGACTGTAGTACTAAATGTAAAATACGATGGGACTGTAGTACTAAATGCTCCATACTAAAAAAGATAATTTTTTTAAACCCTTACATGTTTTTATAATTTTTCTGGTGCAAGGTGGCCCCATTTTATTACTGGTTTTCAATTATTCATAACGCTTGTAGGTATGCAAAAACTTTCCTAAATAAATGTCTAGACCTTGTTCAAACATAAAATGTCCTGTTAGTCGCATAAGATCTCTAGTTGAGAGACCTAAGATGTCCAGTTTGCCGCCCCATGCAAAGTTGGGAAAGCAACTTTAGAGGCTGTGCAAAGAGAGCAATGGATGGAGGCCGCTAAAGGAAGATAGGACAGGGAGATCTGAAGGCGCTTTATTGAGTTAATGGGTCCCCGACCCGAATAGGACAAGGGAAAGAAAATAAGAAACTCAAAATTCTAACTATTTAGAACTAAAAAAAACTGGTAGAACTATCGAGTGCAATGCAAACTGTGAATGATTTGGAGTGGTGGGTCGGAATGTTAAGGATGCTCTTATCACTTCAATGAAGAGAGAGCCTTAGAAAGAAATATTCCCCGACAGAAATCAAGAATAAAATTGGTAAAACGAGTGCATCACATTGGTGGAATGAGTTTGTTCTACCTCATTGATAGTGTACTATGTTATGAATTGCTTCTGATAATGTGTAATTATTGGACAAAACCTCCTCACCTGTATTGATATGTCCCCACTTGTGGCACTTGATGCAGCGGACATTCCTGACGAGGATGCCGAAGGGCTGGTCGCGGATCTCATTGTCCCCCTTGCAGTAGCTCTCGCGCGGAGCGTTGTACTTGCGCTGCCACTCGAATTTGTACTCGGGCTCGTTGTCCTCTCGCTCGCGTTCCTTCTTGGCCCCCGGCGGAGGCTCGTACATGAAGTTCACGCTGAGCCTCTCCTTGCTGTCTTTGCTCAGCATGGCTCTGCAATCATTCAAAGTTTTACAATACATACATAATACATGTAATTAAATGTTTTATATTCGTTTGGAAATTAGTGTTATCATTTAACTTTGGGTTTTTATTTGACTTTTTTATTAACTTTTCACCCTACATGAGTGTTGAGTAGAGGATAAAAGTGGAATGTTTGCAAATGTAGGTTAGGTTTTGTAATTAATAATTACACAACAAAAAATACAACTTTTTAAGTTATTAGTTCAGAGGTGAAAATTAAAAATATACTTTTATTTTGGAAATCACATGATTGTAATATTTCCAATTGTGCGATTTCTAAATCGATTTCCGATCGGGCCGTGGATTGTGTATCACTGTTATAGAAGGACAGTAGACATACATCAGCTATCGGGAGGTTGAAGGAACCAAAGCGCATACCTAATACTAAGTTCGGTGATGGTGCTTTCAGAGTATCAGGACCCAAAGCTTGGAATGAACTGCCGTATGACTTAAGAATGATCAAAGACTCGACAGAATTCAGAACTCAAAACTCATCTTTTCAGGCAATCATATCCATAAATGGAAGAAATGAATATGTAAAATTGCTTGGCTAGGCTAGCTGGATAGTGCTGACCTAGTCACTTATGAAATAAGATAATTTTGACAAGCACCGGTGTGCAAATGCGTCCACGGTCTGCAACACTGTAAATAACTAAGTGTAAAAAAAAAAATAGTAAATATCTATTAAAAACTTCTTAAGCTTTTAAGGTCATTTTATAAATATTCTCCTGTCCTAAAATTATAAATATTTCAAATAAATACCAACTCTTATTGTGCCACAAATCTTCTAATAAATGTAACATCAATGGAAAAGGAGGATAAAATAACGACAGTAAAAATCATATCTTCCCTAAGCTAAAATTTTCATAAAAACTGTGTTCATCGGAAGCGACCTGCCAGGTAAGTATATTTTTTGTATCTATTTGTGCATAATTAGACAGAGAATAGGAAGTAATATTTGTACAGCGCCCTTGAGGTGATTTTTCACAAAAACGGCGCTATACAAATCATCCAATTATTATTATTAATACTCTTTGTTAAAATAAAAATGTTAATAGCATGGTTCACTTATTTTATGAAAAGCTATGGGAAATAAGTTAGACTTAAGGTAAAAAATATAATAACGTGTCAGATTATAGAGAAATCCTCAATTAAAAAAAAAATGCAAAGCGAATATTCTAAATACATCAACTCTGTTGAAAGTGGTTTGCAAGGTAGTTAATAAAAAGTTGTTCTAGTCATACTCAAAAAATGAATGTTTGTCTGTGTGTCCTTGAATTTCTCAAAAATTACTCAACCAGTTTCGCTGAAAATAGCAGTGTGATCTCATTAGTGTCGGAAAGGTTTACAGAGTAGTTCGAATGAAATCCAATAAACAAAACTGTTGCTATAACGTTTTTAAATTAGTATGAAAAACATTGAACCCCCCATGTTGTATTGAGGTTAGCCCGTAGATATACCACAGATTACATATTAAAAAAAAGGTTTGTTTGGGTAGAATATTTTCAAAATGGAAAACACAAGTAGGTACTTAAGAACTTACCCACTTAAGAACTTTATTATTTAGATATATTTTGAAAAAATAAATGTTTGGAATGAAATAAAATTTTCAAATGAATGATTCTTTGCTTCTTTGTTTAGAGGTAGTAATAGTAGTCAAAAAAAAGGTTTGTTTGGGTAGAATATTTTCAAAATGGAAAAAACAAGTAGGTACCTACTTAGAACTTTATTATTTAGATATATTTTGAAAAAATAAATGTTTGGAATGAAATAAAATTTTCAAATGAATGTTTGTTTGCTTCTTTGTTTAGAGGTAGTAATAGTAGTCAAAAGGCATTACTTTCGCTGTCCAATCAATTATGGTACCCAAACGACAAGCAAGAATTCACAACTTCATAACTTTATTCCAAAAAACTAAATAATCCCGCGCAAGGCCGGGTACACACCAGCTAGTCTTTAATAAAAACTTACAGACCGATCAGTATACTATTTTGTTTTGCTGAGGTTTTTGAATCTCTGATACATAAAAATATTTTTTCTTACTTTAAGCCCCTTTACTGCACTAGACAACATGGGTTTGTTCCTCCCAGATCTATCGATTCAAATCTTTTGGAGTTTTGTAATTGTGTTTGTAATTCATTTAATGAAAGATTACAAGTTGATGCAATTTATACTGATTTCCAAAAAGCTTTGATAAAGTTACCCCCTCCATCTTAATAAATAAGTTTGATCAAATAGGAATACATGGAGACCTATTTCGCTGTGTGAAATCATATTTGTATAACAGAACACAATTAGTGCTTATTAATGGCTACAAATCATCCCGTATTGTTGTAACGTCCGGTGTGTCACAGGGATCAAATCTTGGCCCCCCGCTTTTTTAATATTCATAAATGACCTTGGCTCAAAATTAAAGTATGATATGATTTTTTCACCGATGATCTCAATTTTTTTCGTAAAATTAAGTCTATTTCTGATCATTAATTGCTTCAAATGACCTCAATACACTCAATAAATGGTGTATTGTCAATGATATGCACTTAAATGTTGAGAAATGTTACACTTTAAACTTTACTTGAAATAGAATTACAAAGAACTTTTACTATGTTATTAATAATACTATTAAAAAAGTATCTTCCATAAGAGATCTAGGAATCACTCTTGATTCTAAATTCACATTCAACGTACACATTAACGACATTAAATGTAAATCATCCAAAATGATGGGATTTATTCACAGAATATGTAAACCATTCAGGGACTCTCAATCAATTCTAACTCTACAGTGCCTTAATTAGAAGTAAACTAGAATACGGAAGTTCTATTTGGAATCGACATTATGTTTTGTGTATCCATTATCTGATTATTTGTAATTTGTGTATATTAACAGAGTTTTTATAACTGGATTGTTCTCACGTAAGTATAAATAAATAAATAAGGTGTTTTCACAGATTCTGTTCTAAGCACACAAATAACTAGCACTAACAAATTTTAAACGTTGGCTAACGGAATTGTCAACAATTGTCGTATGGCTAGATTTAAGGAAATTATTTGATGATTCCATCTTCATAAGTTTAGAATTTACATGTTGGCATTGACATAGACTGCATATTGATCGTTAAGGAATTATTTCCTTTAAATGATTATGTCTACTCACTTATTTTCATGAAGATCTTGTTCTTTTTCATATTGCACTCGCAGTTCTTCTTGTTTCTTTTTGTATGCCTCGGTTTTCTGTTCTGCCATCCACACCTAAACATCAAAACAATGAACAGAAACAAATAGAAAACTAATTGTATGTAGCTAAGATAAAAATATAGCTGGTAACAAAGAGTGACAGAAAAATAATATGGTAATGTTTTCCATTTGGGACTCAGTTGAAAAACTTATAATTTTTAAAAAAGAAAAATACTTTCAGATTCATAAAAATAAATAAAAAATATTTCCATATGCGGAAATAAAAGAATAGGTTCTGGAATCTTAGTTTGTGTTTTTTCTTCCTTAAAAAAACCCAAACTAAGAAAGAAGTCAATTTTTTGGACATCCGCGTATGCAAACATTTTATATTTATTTTGATGAACCGGAAACTATTTTTCTTTTTTTAAATTATGTGTTTTTCTACTGAGCCCCAACTAGAAAAAAGTACTAATAATATATACCCATTAGATATAAAACATAAAACATCATCACAAAAAATTGTGTTTACTAATAGAAAGTTTTTGACAGTATTAAATGTAATTCTTTGTATACATAAAATTCACAAAATTATTCTATAAGACTGTTATTATTGGGTATGGTTAAATGCCGTTCACATTACTAAAATAAAAGGAAAAAAAAACTTATTTCACTTCCCAAGAACATTTGCAATTTCGTCAATGAAAGAAAAAATATTTACCCTTTTGAGATTGTCTCTCGAAGCAGGGTGGAAAAACTTCTTGCACATGTAATTGTTGAAACCTTTCCCCATTTTGAAATCTTGACTGAACTAAACGATTTAAAATATATTCGTCCTAGTTAAATAACACTAAAAAACTATGACAGACCAGACAAACCAGACAGACAAAGCCACCATTAATTTTTCTAGGAAAAGCGCAGACAAATGATAAATAAAGATCAAGATATCGAAAGAAGTCCTTGATTAGTGATGGTAGGGACGGGCACAATCGAGATATTCATTCGAAAGGTAAGTACCCAAGCATGTTCTTGCTCGATGCTCGATCCCACATGGTCGTATTCACAGAGCTACTTATTTTGAAACATGTGCGTCTCAATTCCTGATAACTCCCCCCGACTAGATAGGCCTTGAAAAAATTGCGCAATAGGCTAGAATCTTTCATTGTTGACGGACCGGAACCCGTCGTAAAACTTAGACAATTACCAAGAATTATAAAACGTCGGCATAATTTTAACAAAGTACACTTCCACTCGAGGACAGTAATAAACTATTAATAAAACGGGTCATAAACCGACCCTTACCCGGACCAGAATGACCTCGGGAACCGTGGGACCAGTTAATAATAATAATAATTGGATGATCTGTATAGCGCCGTTTTTGTGAAAAATCACTTCAAGGGCGCAAGTTGCCTGGCGAATTTAAGTAGTGGTCGACACTAGCGCCAGAGAACCAGGGAAACTTTTTCATCAAACGGGAAAGGGAGAACTATATTCCTACAACAGATGACACCCAACCCCAGGAGGAGGTCGTCGGACAGTTGAGTTCAAAGCCCCGGCTTGGGAGGTCGTTCCATCTCCGCCCTTCGAAGAGGGCGCCCAGGCCGCGGGACGAGAGAGTTGATTTCCGAATACCGGCTCGGGAGGTTGCCCCATCTCCGACCTTCGGAGAGGGCGCCAAGGCCACGGGACAAGTGACTGTACGCTTTCGCCCAGGAAGGTACCCACCCTCACCCCTCGGAGAGGTCGCCCAGGCCCTCTGACCGCAGTTGCTGCCGACGTCCGGTCAGGAAGTTACTGGTCTCCGCCCTTCGGAGACTAGCCACAGGACTCTGGGTAGTCATCGTAACAAGGAAGTGCTTTTGAACACTTTCTGTAATCCTTCCATCGCCCAGTGAAATTAGTTTTAAGAATACATATTTTTACGTAGAATAAGCCAAGTGAATCGCTAATTTTTAAAACAAAGACTTTCACCCTCTAAATTTAATGATCTTTTTGTATCTAGTTAAGATTAAGTTTAGTTTAAGACTAACCCCACGAATAGAAGAATAAATGCCTTATAGTAAATACATAAATTGATTTTTAGTTCCTACCTTTTGGCGTTATTCCAAGAGATATTACGAAGCCACCTAACACTTAAGTAAGAGCGTTTTAACAAACGTGATACGAGTCATTTATGCGGGAAACACCAATCTACCCTAATCCCAAAAGAGGTACCCGAGGTCTATCTACCTACGGCTAATGAACAAACGCCCGGCTTAAAATTCCGGGAATTTTGCAGTCGCCAGAGGAAGCGAGCGAAGGTGATTAACTCGGTCCATAAGGCCGAACCAATCACAAACCACCGAGTCACAGTTTCAAGTTCCCGAAGGAACCCGACGTCAAGTTCGGATAAGATTAAAAAGGCAGACTTTGGCCGAAGGAAAGGCAGTCGAGGTAGTCGAGGCTTCCGTCTCCCATGAAGCAAGCAAGCCGGGAAGAAATACCTACTGACTCGGCAGGAACCGTTGAACCCAAACGCCCACCGTTCGAGTGCAGTCGAGTGCCCTTCGCCTCCTACCCTCCAACAGTAGTCCCATCAAGGCGCATATTTACAGCCGTAGGAATCACCACCAGACAGCAGTCGAGGGCCTCGATATCTGCTGTATTTACGTTATTTTACTCTTTTTTACATTGCCCATTTAACAAATATGATGGTTTCCTGATTGTATATTTACTTGATAGCGGGTATCATTAAAAAAATGGTGTAACTATTATATTAAGTCTATCCTCACTGTTACCAACCTGTTCTGCTATTTATTTATAATTATTTTATTGTTATTTCTAAATTTATTTAATACTTGCCGACTTTTTTTTACAGTAACTCCACACGGGAGACCCTGAGGGAAATAATTTCCCTCAAGGCCTATATCATCTTTTGGGATGCTGTGTGGAGGGTCTTTTAGAGTATAGGAAGGAGTGAACTTGGGTCTTGAAGAGACCCATGTTATAGGGTGGAGGAAACACAGAGGCCGGCAGATCATTCCACAGCCGAGCTGTTGAATACAAGAACGAATCGTAGAAGCGACCCATTCTCGTGTGACAAATGTCAACCGTGTGCAAATGTTGGGCGCGCGTTTGGCGCGTTTCCCGACTATGCACCGGTGCCGAAGGGATCAATGACGCTAGTCCCTCGGAGAATCTTTCATTAAAATACCGATAGAATAAGGAAAGCATTCCCACCTGACGTCTGTGCTCCAAAGATTGCAACCCGTTTGTTAAGATAGGCGAATCTATCAAACGGACCGCCCGTTTCTGCACAGATATTTTTCAGATATTTTGGGACTCCCGACCAGAGGTGGCTGCCAAATTCTACAGTGGGGCGCACTTGCGATTTGTATAGGGTTAGCAGTTGTGTACTATTAAATACTTTGATATTTTTATTTTTGTAATATTAATGTTTTTATAATGATGATATTTTTATTATATTGATATTTTATAGGATGTTGGTTTTTTATAATACTGATATTTTTTGTAATATTGATATTTTTATAATATTGGTATTTTTATAATGTTGATATTTAAAATGTTGATATTTTTAAAATATTGATATTTTTATAATATTGGTACTTTTATAATTTTGATATTTTTTATGATATTGACATTTTTATATTATTTAAATCGGTGTTATAAAATTGGACTCTAAACCAAACTGTAATGCTGTTTAAATTTTTTTTTTCTTTCTATTTTTTTTCCAACTTATGTACATTGATCACAACATGCGTGCGCCTCTACATCTTAATTTTGCCCTATGTATGATGATTGTTGTATTATATAATATTGTTGAAATAAACTCCTGCTGACATGCTACTTGCAGTGGCTTAGCGGGTATAAGTTCCCACTGTATATAATTAATATAATACAATAAAAAAAATATAAACTAAGGTTTTGTTGTATGTAAAAATAGAATAAAATTGGATTCTGTCATATGTAATTCATAACCTCCAATAAGGAACTCCAGTCCATTTTTTAATAATGATATTAAAACTAAAACAGCAGTATATTTCGTTTTTTTCTAAATATAGTTTTCATAGTTAAAATAATTTTCAAAGTTTCAATTTTTCAAAGGCCGCCAAAACCCTCCAAATCTATCTAGCGGCCGGTCGGTTTTGGGGTCAGAATGTCAAATGTTAAAACAAGAATGAGCTTTACCGTACATAATCTTATATTGTATTCATAGTAAACCATAACTAAACATAATTAAGAAAATTATGTATCTTTTTAAAAGTTTTAACTCGAAGAATTATAATAGTATTGAGAATTAATATTATCAAAATATTCATATTGACAATCGGTTTGCTGATGAATATTCTCATTTCTGTTATTAATAATAGTTTTTTTTTATATTGAACAACAATTATTGAGTTGAAAGTCACCCAAATTTTACCAAAGCCAAAAATATACAAAAATTAATCGAAAAAATTAAAATGTCCACACTAATCCAAAAATAGAATACACACGTGATGTCAGATGTTCCAAATACAATGGAATCAATATAACACGGTGTTTTGATAAGATGATTATTTATTCACTTTTAAATAACAATTTATAAATTCTACGTATAACTATATATTATAAAAGTTATACAATCAGAATCGGCGTTTGATGATCTACATAAATGTATTTTTTAAAGTCATAATATTTTTCACTGAAGTTCCTTAGCAAAAGTTACCTAAACTAGATGTTTTTCTTGGATTATTAATGTCAATATAATAGTCATCGTAGCTGTCAAGTGTAAGTGCGAAGTTTTTGTTTTATGTTTTTTGTTGTTGTTATATTATGACTTTCACCCATTAAGGGCGATCTTGGTCATGTTTAATCAGTTAGATTTTATAGTACAAATTGTTCGTAAAATTAGTTACTTTTATACAAGATATAATATTTGGTCAAATAAAATTGAAGCAGACAAGTTACAGCGTAAATTTATGTGTTTCTAATCCCCAATGACTTAAATTTTGATGCCTTTTTTATAAATATATTTTGCTAATAAATTGTTAATTTGGGGGGAGTTGAGACTTAGAAGGCAGGGAATACTGGTAGGGAGTTCAATTTTAAGTTTTACCAATTCATACATAAAGTTTGGAAATTGGTCATTGATAGGACACTCAAAGAAATTATGGTCCAGAGTATCCACTGACCCATAATCGTAGTAAGGTGAGTTTACTGTGTGGAATCTGGCAAGATGAGTAAGACAAGAAGTGTGACCTAGTCCTAGTTATGGAGGAAATACATAAATGTATTTATGAAACAAGAGCTTGACAGGAATAAAAAGTTGTATTAAGATGACCTTTTGTTAGAGAAGCTAATATCAGAAATCACGTATTCAATAAATATCGCTTACACGATCGGAACGCCCGGATCGGTTAGAACGCTAATATCTATGGAGTCATTATCGATGTATCCGATGCATGGAGGTATTATAATACGTATATCTGTTACGAATATATTAGGTTCAGGCCTACACTGTTGTCAGTAATCATATGAATGTCAGCAAGAGCGCACCCACCTTACGCGAACACCACTGTATTCAACACAATTCCTCATATATCGTATATCGGTATCGATTTAATACTTGCGTTATTGACCGATCTCGATATATTTGATACGTTGATCGTTATACGATATTGATACATACAAGGTACCTTTCCATATCGGTATCGCTGTATAAGGCAAGTTCCAAATTGAAACGCGGTTCAGCCCGCCGCCATACTTCGAAATCAGGCGTAGGTACATTATATTATGTTGATATTATTTTTTTACTAATGCACTTCGAATTGACAGTTTAAAAGTAATTATGGAAATCTTTTGGAAGATTTGAGAAAATAAACAATCCCGTTTTCGGTCATTAATCTATAATAAAAATAGTAAATGGATGATTTGTATAGCGCCGTTTTTATATAAAATCACCTCTAGGGCACTGCTTTTGATTCATTACATTTATTTGGAGTGTTTATAACGCAAAAGTGAATGGTAGAAGAAGTCGGTGACACCCAAGGATGACATGGCACGATCAAGTGAACCAATTAGTTCAGTCGGATCATGTCAAGTGTCAGGACAACAGAAGAGTCTGTATGAATAAGAATGGAAGAAAAAGCCGATGACGCCCGAGAAAGACATGGCACGATTAAGTGAACCAAATACTTGAGTCGAGTCTTGTCAAGATTCAGGACTAAAAAATATTATGTTTAAATGAAAATGGAAAAAAATGTTGGTGACGCCCGAGGAAGACATAGCACGATCAAATGAACTAAATACTTTTGTTCTGCCACATTAAGAGTCAGAATAACATAATAATCTGTATAAGACGATATATGAATGCGAATTAAGCAAAGAGTGTGTTCCAAGACCGAGTTGTTTGGCGGTCTATCCTCTCTGCATAATCCTGCAGTAAAACGGTGCGTTTTTTACTTTGCAGTTGGATGGATTCTTGATAAAGAAATATTTTGTAAGAGTTCGTTGATTAAAAAATTATTTTCATTGAAAAAATTATAACCACTTAAAATTACCTGTCACATGCGTGAACACAATATTTGAATACTTTATTTAAAAATGTCATCGGGAAACGAGGATTCAAAAAATGTTGAAACAACCTGATCGGAAAAGTCGGCTTTTATCGATGTCCGCGTAGGGGATTTCCCGAATTTGGGAACCTAGTTATTGACATTTAGTTTCGTATTTTATCGTCAGAGGCCGCAGACGACCCAACGGTGATGATTTTATGGTAAATCCCATGTCTGGGATATTTTATTCGTCAACGACCAAACCAAAATCATTATATTTGGATCATACATCCATCATAAATCACAACATAATATTATGTAACATACTCGAACACTTGAAGAATGTACACAATGTCTCATTATCCTTTTGTTGTATTTTTAATTGATATGTATTACCTAAGCATACAAACAAATATGGACAAATTTAGATCACATTATTCCTAGTTTTTTAAATTTTGCGATATTACCTGTTCCTGATATATTCGTTTGCCGGTATTACGTTATTTTCACCGTTTCCAGATATTAGGTACAGGTATTCAGATAGAAGAAGTTCTCGCATAAGTGTAATAATTAATTTTTTTCTATACATTTTACAGTAAGCAGTGTACCTAACGAAAGTTACATGATACGTATTATTTTATTTTATAATTTAAGACATTTTACAAAAATATAAACCAAAAACTTTCGATAAACTACTTTTTAGTAGTTTGTCTAACGGGAGCTTGTTATTCAAAACCTTATACTAAATTTATAGTTAAGATTAAGTATCTACATAAAATAAAAACATGTAAGAATTATATAGAATATTAAGAATATTACTTATAAATATTTTTATAAAAAAAAAACATAGCAACACTAAATCGTACAGAAAATAATATTTTAAAATTATTCAATACAGAAAGTTCCTTTCAGCTAACAAAGTTTTCAACATATGATATTTATTAACTGTTTAGATTTAATATCACATTTCCAAACTACCGACATTACGTTGAAAAATGTTACAAAGCTACGTAAATATTACTAACTAGGACATCTCCGAAGCACGTTCAAGGGTTCAAGCGGACACTGAGTATACTGAGTTATACTCGCTACGTATAGGGGGCGCCACCATCGCTGGTCCACCATCCTTTGATGTGTGATCGCTCTGCGTCATAAGCTATCAGACTCCACTATGCCCATACACGATGGGTCATCCGTAGTGGGCCAGCTGATGGCCCATCGTGTAGAGGGACATCAAATTTTCAGACTTCAGAACCAATTTTCTATGGACGACAGACGACATTACCAAAGCGATAATGGCCGCCATTGCCATAGACAATATTTATGCTATGTTTTCCCTTTGATGCGCTCATGGTCAAACTTTGAAAAGCATCGAATTTTATAACAAAATATTTGTTGATAATGGCTCAAAGGTTTCCAGGCGGTGGACCGAGTCCCGGCCCGCCTGGACCGATGCAGCAGCAGAGGTATAATCAGCCTCAAAACACTGCTCTACCACGGCAATACGCTGGTCCAAACTTTCCTGTAAGTCGTTCGTGCATTTTTGTAAAAATGATGCTTTTTGCCTGTTTGCAACTGCAAGTAGCTTATTTTCAACGACACTCATGAATTAAATGAACTATTCAATGAACTGTAGAAGTTTTATCCACCAGAAAGTCGTATTTTTGTGTAATTTTGGTGCCCAAACTCGGCGTATTTATAAACTGTTTTTGTTCCGTGTTGTGTGATTTCACTGAAATAATATTACAACATGTCAACGGAGTTTTGACCTATCTTCATGTTTTGGATGACCAATTTCAGCATCAAAAAGTTATTTCAATGTAATTGTGTCGATTCATAATAATGTAATGAACCAAGTTAGTTATTTCCAAACTCTCAAATGATATAAATGTTTAAATAGTTCTTACTATAGGAGATTAATTGAATCGACAACAATATTTTGGTTTAGCCCCAGCGCAGTGGTTTCACCCCACCTCCATCTATGGGAGGTCCACCTGGCCCGGGCCCCACTCCCCTGCCGGGGCTCATGCAGCGCCCGCCCCAGCAGGGGTACCCTGTGGGCCCACCTCTGCGTGGGGGCCCAGTGCCTCCCTCCCCCCAGCAGGGAGGGAAGAGACCCCCACCAGACGCTAGGGGGCCCATGCAGCAAACTCCGAAACCGTATGTCTACGCTTAGTATGTGTTCAGTTTGCTTTTTTACTATTTTTATTTTATGCTTTAAGGTCCCACACAACGGTGCTTTTATTCTTTGTGACATTATTTTAAATAATAACAGTTCAAATTCTATGTTTAGACAGTGGCGGTTTGTGGTCTTTTTAACTGGGGATTCAATCAGAAATTCACCAGAAGATATTATATTTCGCCAAAATGTACTTACTGTCCTTCGGCAAATCGTCGAATACTGCGGCAGTCACATTATTTAAATAAAGTTGATGGGAGGGGTACTATAATAACTAGCGACTTAAGATAATATGGCGTTTGTCTAAACTTTCTTAACTTGGGAATATAACCTCTTATCTAAAAAAAGGATTGAATTTTGAATACGAAAACAAAAGTATTCATTATAATCTGTTTGTTTTACTAGTAGATTTACAAATGCCATTAACAGCAAACGGTTAGAGAAATGCAGGAACAAGAAAATAAAGACTTACAAATATTTACTACTAATTATTTATACAAATTATTGATTTGCATCTGTATTGTTCAAAGTTCAGCCGACCTGCAAAGTGACACTTGTTTTGAAACATTCCTTAGCGCTGGACACAACCTTCAACATGGTTCGGCCTAGGTTATTTAATTTCACCGTCAGGGAGATCGTGTTGTTTTAGATTTGGTTTTTTTGTATGAAGTATTTGTACCGTAGTATCCAGTCGGGTGGATTTTAAATGCGGGATTTGAACGACACGCTGTTATAATATGCTTATATTATAATGCAAGTTAGTCTTATGTTCTCGTATATTTAATGGGAGGTCACTGCACAATCGCTCTTTAGCGAAAATCGCCACTGTGTTTAGACAATTTGTTTATAATCACTGCAAAAAGATATAATAAAAACGCTGATTGTGTGGTCTTATTATTTAAGTCTCAAGCTTGTGATAGCTCTTATAGCTATTCGTAGGCATTCTTAAAATAAATTAAAAAACTAACTGTAAAATTTTGTTAGCCCCTTTATTATTCAGTTCAGCAATTTTCTTTTAATATATGTAAGTTTCAAACTTCATTACTTTGAATATTAAAAACTTTTATTAGCAATAGGTAGTGCGCAAACGTTATAATTTGAATGCATTTATTGTATAACTTGTATGCTGACCAAAGCATGGGCCTCGTTTGAATGATCTGTTAATAAAATCAATAACACTAATTAAATGTAGATTTTTTAATAGGTATTTGAATTATTCTACTAATGTAGACCGCAATAATATATTTTTATTTATTTAGCAGCCTAATAGATTGTAGCCTGACCTAGCTGATAGTTGTAGAAATACAATGAAATACTGTCCTTCACCAATTATTATCAATTGATTACAATAATTGAAAATGTTTCCGTATTTGCTTTGTTAGTGATTTCCAGCACCCTGTACCTCCCAAGAAGAAAAAGAAGTTAGCTGATAAGATCCTCCCGCAGAAGGTTAGGGACCTGGTGCCGGAGTCCCAGGCCTATATGGACCTGCTGGCCTTTGAGAGGAAGCTGGATGCCACCATCATGCGCAAGAGGCTCGACATTCAAGAAGCTCTGAAGAGACCCATGAAGCAAAAGAGGAAACTGAGGATTTTCATCTCAAACACATTTTATCCCGGGAAAGAGAATGCTTCAGAAGGTTGGTGTTTTATTGATGGTACTCCCGGAATCCGCCTACCTCCTTTCACTGACTTCTGCTTTCATACCATTTCTATCAAATGATTGAAATAAATCCTCATTGATCGGCGCTGGAATGGATGGTCGAGAACAATATTATTTTCAATTTTGGAATAATTTATTGAAACTTATAAACCTCATTGTAATATATTTTTAGTCATTGAAGATAATATTAACAGCTCTCAAAATGAAACCGAAAAGAAAAAGGTAACGGTAGCTAAGCTCAGTGGATTAGAGCGCAAGGTCCCGAATAGACCATGAGGTCCTGTGTTCGGGTCCCAGTTGCTACCAATATCTTTTTCTTTTGTGTCTTTCCGGTTTCATGTTTCGTTTTGAGAGTTGTTAATATTATCTTCAATGATTAAAATTTTTTTTTGAGGTATTGAGCCCTGTCGTTTCTCCTCCTTATCTGCCCCGACGATGGACTCTGCAAAGCCGTCTGAAATGTTGGCCCAAGGAGGATTTAGCGCAACAGCTCAATGCACCAAAAGGCAAACAACATGATACTACGGGCCGTATAATATATATTACAACACTTCCAGGAGTTGGAGAAGGCTCGGTGGCGTCATGGGAGTTGAGGGTGGAAGGTCGCCTTCTGGAGGACTCAAAGAGCGACCCCAATAAGGTAATTGATAAGGTTTGGTTGTCTTTCTTCTTCAGTGTATATATACATACATAGTAAAAACTACATCTTATGTTGTTTCTATGTATGTATTTAGTAATATAAACCTTAAACATTTCTTCATTAGAAAAGCTTAGGAAAGATTTTGATCTCATTTGCATTTTCAAAATTATTAATTGTATTATTGACTCACCTTCTTTGTTGCAACTCATCCAGTTCAACATTCCTTGCCGTATATACTCAGAAGCAATGAATTGCTTTTCCTCAATCAATGCTCTACCAATTTATGGATACCATTCTCCACTGTCTATAATGTCGAGACTTGTTAATTCAAGCCAGGCCCTTGAAAATTTTGGTCTAAATGATATTTGTCAGTTTTTACGAAAATAAATGAATAAATAAATAAATATGTATACTTTTGTCCTGTTTTTGTCATTGCTTCATTCATGTACTATGTATGTGTTATTATTTTTTTCTCATTTCGTGTTGTGTATTTTGTGTAATTGGACAATGGTTCGTTAATATAAAAATTAATAAATAAATAATATGTTTTTTTTCTCCATATTTCTAAAAAGCATTTACCAGGGGTGTTAGTTGAAGTTTGCCGGTTTTACTCATAGATGTCGCTAGAGATATGTATACATTTCTATGATTTGGCATCTATGTCATATTTTTCTATGGACATTAACCTTCAAAAATACACAAGTTACATTCTGCCAAAATAATAGTGTCATAGTTGGTTACCTCAGTGAATATGTCGAGTTTCGTTCCAAGTAAATCACATTTACGGCATTCGTTGCTTTTCTTATTTCATCAAAAGAAAAAAGCAGTTGAAGCTCTTCGGTTGCTGGTAGAAACTTATAGTGAACATGCTCAGTGATTAGAACATGTGAGACATGGTTTCGTCAATTTAAAAGTGGAGATTTCGATTTAACAGACAATGAACATCCCGGTGCAACGAAAAAGTTCCAAGACGAGGAATTGCAGGCGTTATTGGATGAAGACCCAACCCAATCGCAACAACATTTGGCCCAAACACTTAATATGACCCGAGGAGCAATTTGCCAACGTTTAAAAGCCATGGGAAAGATCCAAAAGTATGGAAAATGGGTACCACACCAAATGAGCGAGAGACAAATCGAAAAAACCGCCAAACTGCCTCATACAGCTAAAGTAGTGAAGAACACTCTCAAAGCATTGAATTGGGAAATATTATCGCACCCGCCGTACTCTCCAGACCTTGCCCGTCCGACTATCACCTTTTCGCATCGATGGGACACTCACTCGCAGAGCAGCGCTTCGCCAATTTTGAAAAAGTCGAAAAATGGCTCGTCGAATGGTTTGTCTCGAAAGAGAATTTTTTTTTTGGAATGGTATCCATGATTTGCCTCAAAGATGGGCAAAATGTATAGAATCCGATGGTCAATACTTTGAATAAAAAATTTTTGAGATTCCCTTGAGAATTACGCGTTTTCTTTATTGAAAAAACCGGCAAACTTCAACTAACACCCCTGGTACTTTGTGGCTTGCCATAATTATAATGTAAATGCATAAGTTTGTTTTGAACCACTTAAATTTAATATAATAATCTCGACCGGTTTCGAAAGTACACTTCCTTCGTCATGGATATATTAAAACTTTTTTTAATATATTCCTGATGATGAAAGGGTACTTCCAAATCCAATTGAGATTATTATATTAAATTGAAGTGGTTCAAAACAAACTTATGCATTTACATTATAATTATGGCAAGCCACAAAGTAAATGCTTTTTAGGAATATGGAAAAAAATAAATTATTATTTTATTAATTTTTGTATTAACACACTTTGAGCGGGCGGCCGCCACACCGTCACAGGTGCGTGCAGCGGGCAAAAACCAGCCGAAAAAGCAATAAAAAAATAATTTTCAAAAAATCGCTCTCTCTTCTAAACCATCCACTATTTTTTTATGAAATTTCGTTTACGCACTTACCATATATGGGTTCCAGGAATACATCCAATTGCTAAGGAATTTTAGTGTTATCTCTCATTCAGGAAATGATTATTGCAATAACATCCTCGGGATTAACTCATTAGAGTAAAGGTCCAATGAATTTATAACATCTATAATAGGTACTCCTATTCCCAGTACCACCAACAAACAATCTATGAAATTTAGCACGATAAAATTGCCATTCTACTCACCCATCAAGAATAATCAAATGTGGAAAGATGACGCAAATGATTTACTGAATAATTGACTCCGCACAAATGAATTATTACGCGCATTGAGCTTCTCAAGAGTATGTGTGTACGTAAAAGAAACGACGGCTTACCTTTTTTTGTATATGTGTGTGTAGTCTGGAAGGTCTTCAAACGTTTAGATTAAATAGTCTCACGAAATAATCGGGTAACTTTACCTTTCCTGCCTTTAAAGTGGAGCCAGCGTAAAGGGTAATTTTACCCGTCCCGCCGATAAGCACCAGTCGGCCGCGCGGGTAAAAATACCCTTCCCGCTTAAAGTGTGTTAAGAGAGTTTATATATTTTTTGTCTGTCTATAGGTCAAAAGGAAGTTTTCGTCGTTCTTCAAGTCCCTAGTTATAGAGCTGGACAAGGAGCTGTATGGGCCGGACAATCATCTGGTGGAGTGGCATCGAACCCCCACCACTCAGGAAACAGATGGATTCCAAGTTAGTTACTGAATTTTACATTTGATTTGTTCTAGAAAAAATATTTGAGATAATTTTATTGGTGTTTTAATAACCAATTTTGCTGTTTGTTAGGTGAAGCGCCCCGGAGACAAGAACGTCCGTTGCACCATTCTGCTGCTTTTGGACTATCAGCCGCTCCAGTTCAAGCTGGACCAAAGGCTGGCCAGGCTCCTGGGAGTTCACACGCAGACCAGACCCGTTATCATCTCGGCTCTCTGGCAATACATTAAAACACACAAGTAACTATAAAACCCTTTTCTAGGTCACCTTTTTCTTACTTCTGCCAAATTGTGATTGCCAATGATATACCAATTTGAAAGAAAACTTCTGCCGCCAAAATACATAAGGCCTTTCGACCCCTGGGCCCAAACAGGTCAGTAAAATTGTTTGATTAATTTCACCCAAAGTAAGATAAAATAGACCTTACTTCGAGCACACAGACACGCCCACAACACACTTCTATTGGTTTATATCTTCAGTGCTAAATACAAAGTGCAAAAGGAGAAGAATATTTTATTTTATTCTCAAAAAAGTAAAATAAAACGGCCATTTACAAAATGAACCTTGATCAAACTTTTTGCATTAAAATTTTGCAAACTTAATGAATTTAATTTTCGACAGTGCGACCCCTTGGAATAACAAGGTTCCATCTGACAGCAATTTCATGCGATAATGTGCTCTATAGAAGGTAACTTTAAGACTCATTATTGCATAATATTGCCGTATCAGATGGAACCTTGTTATTCCAAGGGGTCAATGTCAAGTGCAAAACAAAAGTTTTGTTCCCCTGAGGGGTCACTGAGATACTTTTTGCATTCAAATTTACCTAACTTGATGAATTTAAAATGTGTTTCGCTGTTCAGGCTTCAAGATGCCCACGAGCGCGAGTACATTGTGTGCGACAAGTACCTGGAGCAGATATTCGGCTGCCAGCGCATGAAGTTTGCCGAGATCCCGCAGCGCCTCAACCCGCTGCTGCATCCGCCCGACCCCATCGTCATCAACCACGTCATCTCCGTGGAGGGCGGCGCCGAGGCCAAGCAGACCGCCTGCTACGACATTGATGTCGAAGTACGGTCTAACAATAAAATATACATATTTAATAAAAAAAAATTAAAACTGGCAACACTGAGTAACGCCGATTTTGGAACAATTATGGTTCATTCCGGTGTGAGGTACTTCACCTCAGTCACCTTCTATGGCACCTGGTGCCCCTCCACAGTGGCTCCAGCGCCCTCATATGAGGTCACTACTTGCAAAGTCGGTAATCTCCACTTTATATTGTTTGTTGTTGTTTAGTTTGTGATAAAATAATGTATGATTATGTGAAAAATCTTGAGATTCGTAAAGAATCCAAGGCTCATGTAAGCGTAATGAGTAATATTAAGAAAGGGAAGCTTAGATGGTTTGCGCATGTAGAGTGAATGTAGAAGAAAGGAGTGTAAGGAGAATATATGATGCGAATGTGAATGGAAGAAGGAGCCGGGGACGTGCAAGGAAGACATGGAACGATCAAGTGAATCAAATACTTGAGTCAGTCCATGTCAGAAGTCGGAATGTATGAGATGTTGTATGAATATGAATGAAGCAAGAAGTGTATGCCAAGATCGAGTTGTTTGACGGTCCGTCCTCTCTGCCTACCCCTGCGGAGGAATGGCGTGATGGTTGGTTGTGTTACATTGTTCTCATAGTCATTTTAGGTATTGTGGATAATTTTTAGAACCAGATCTTGCCTAGTTTTCCGGGAAATTATGTTTGAATTTTGACGTTTCTTGCAAAACTGGTAATCTCCACTCACCGATGATTCGGCCAATAGCAAAAAATGTTTAAAATTATCTCATATCATTTTTAATCTGTTGAATAATGTTTTATGACAATAAAAATATAGTATCTAAATCCAGTAAGCAAATAACTGTTTTCTTAATATTTTTCAATATAATGTAATTTATGGAGGTTACCGACTTTGCAAGCTACCCTCATAATATATATGTCAATACCTGGTATATAAATATGAATGTATTGTAATTGATGTATGTATTTGGCAGGTGGACGACACCCTGAAAGCCCAGATGAACAGCTTCCTCATGAGCACAGCGAGTCAACAGGAGATCCAAGGACTTGATACCAAGATTCATGAGACGGTAAGCAACAAACAAACGTCTAGTAATTATTTATCTAACAACACTTACTGTGGTAATAATATATTAACTTCCATCAATGTTTATTATTTATTCTCTCAGGTGGACACAATCAATCAACTGAAGACCAACAGAGAATTCTTCTTGAGCTTTGCTAAGGATCCACAGCAGTTTATACAGAAGTGGGTGGTCAGCCAGACCAGAGATCTCAAGGTACATAATTACATACCATTCATTCAAAATTTTTAGAAACTTCTGTAAAAAAAATCCTAAAAGACTCATCAATATTGCCACCGTAACAAAATCACCATCTTTAAAAATATTTTATATAAAATCTGTGTAAAATATTTAATATTTCATTTTAACTTCTAGTGCGCCGGAATTGCTCATCGGATAAGCAAAATAGGTTTCCACCGGCGTATCCGATCAGCAATGTTAAAAAATCATTTCTCTGAAAATAGGTAGCTATTCTGGGGAAAGTACATTTGATAGATATATAAACACATGTATCACAAATTTATCCTCGGCACACTACAGAAGTAATAGACAGAGTGGGCGTTCGGCGTTCCAAAGTTTAATTGCTTTATTATTCTTATGCTCACATTTAAAATATTATATAATTTTTCTTTATTCAGTAAAATAGTTTTTTTTTTTTTACTATGTTTTATGAACACCAGTTAGGCACATGCCCGTGTTGTGGCGGTTGGTTTTGCGAGATTCGCGAAAAAACTTAGTTATTTTATTTTTAGTATGATTATAAGTCTAAATGATGGTTCGGGCGTGTAGAAGTCGAGTTGTTGGCAGTCTGTCCTCTCTGCCTGCCTCTGCGGTGAAACGGCCTGATGGTTAGTTACAAGTCTATAAATTAATAACTGCTACACAGGACATAGAAAAGAGTGATGGTGCTATGTACATACTTGTAAACTAATTTCATTGGATTTTCAGTCACATCTTGTATTCATTGTTCCCTAACTATTTTTATTTTATTTATATTCATTTGTCCCTTTTAATTTCCCAGACAATGACTGATGTGGTGGGCAATCCTGAAGAAGAACGAAGAGCCACCTTCTACCAACAGGCCTGGGCTCCCGAGGGGGTGGCGCGCTACTTCCATTCCAAGTTGCAGCAGAGGAGGAACGAGATTGACTCAACTCTGACCAACCGAAACCCATAGACGGACGAATGACCGAGTGAATTGTCTCCAACCAAAAACATTAGTCAACAGCAGCTATGTGAAGACAAAGAGACATCTATGGTACAAGATAATATTTTGTATTTTTTTGACAGTTTTTTAGAATTAATGTTCTTAAATATTATTGGATGGTGTGGATATTCTCAAGACCTTTTGGGGTATCTAAATTATAATAAAAATATTAAATTGTAATTGGGTTTTTGTTTTCTTTGTATACATACTTGTGCATTTTACCAAATGTGATGATTGTGGGTAGATGAATCAACATTATTACTAAAGGTCTCTGCTGACAATACGTCGAAAATACATACTTGTGCATTTTACCAAATGCGATGATTGTGGGTAGATGGATCAACATTATTACTAAAGGTCTCTGCTGACAATACGTCGAAAATACATACTTGTGCATTTTACCAAATGCGATGATTGTGGGTAGATGGATCAACATTATTACTAAAGGTCTCTGCTGACAATACGTCGAAAATACATACTTGTGCATTTTACCAAATGCGATGATTGTGGGTAGATGGATCAACATTATTACTAAAGGTCTCTGCTGACGATACGTCGAAAATACATTCTTGTGCATTTTACCATAAGGAACTCCAGTCCATTTTTAAATTTTTTTTTATTAACATGTTCATTGCTAACTAAAATTCGTACATATTAATGCCATGCTGAGAACATTTGACTTAAAGGTCGAGTGAACTAAAGGGTGTTTACATGAGCATAATATTGTATAGACATCATAATTTACTGTTTTATTACCAATGGAAAATACAACAGTCACAGTGCCTAGCGCTGAGGCTAGAAACGACTCAAAACCACCGGTCAAATTACTGTCAACGCGTGACGTGCGGTGTCAGCAATGAACGTGTTAATGTTGACATCCTAAATTAATTTTCTGTTTTTTAATTTTTTTTCTTAAAGTTCATTTTCATGGTTAAAATAATTGTTAAAATTTCAATTTTTTAAAGCCCACCAAAACGCACGAAATCTATGGCTTGTTGGGTCGGATTAGCGGTTCAATAGGCAGTAATCGATATTGTATGGATTTCATACACAACTTTGAGAACTTAATACTCAAATTTAACTGCTTTTAATTGAAGGAAGCATTGTAGAATATCAGTGTCTCGTTACTATTGTAGGTGCACTGTACCAAAGTGCAAAAATACATTCATATCCGCAACTGATTAGTCCATATTCAACTTTTAAAAAACCTAAACTGGAAGACTAGGGCAGATATTGGTAACAGAAATGCGTATTATGATACCGCCGCATATCTGATATATCGATACCGGGTCCACAGATATTAGCATTCTGACCGTTCCGAGATATTAAACAATATTTTGGTATTCATATCTATTGAATAATGATTTGGTATGTGATAATAATAATAATAATATTTTGATGATTTTTATAGCGCCATTTTGGTGAAAATCACATAAAGGACGCTGTACAAATGTTTTTTTTCCCAATGCTCTTTTTTTCATTATTGAAATTTAGTACAATTTAATTTATTGCAATATTATACTTCTCTTTTAAGCAATGCTTGTGTAGAGAAGCGGAGTGTACATATTGCGTTCAGATGGTTATATATTTACACAGTAATGTTTCCTAAAGTGTCACAAGAAGATTCTTAAAATAATAATAATAAAATGGTTTACATGATTATATTACAGAGTTGGTGGTTTAATTAATAGAAAAAATGAAGTGCGTAGCGACAAATTTTGTTTTAGAAGTTAAAATCATAATATAATACACGTAATGTACAATGTGACGTAGGATATTTAATATATAGCATAACGGTACTAGTGGTATATTATGTTGTCTATCTTATCACTAACTATAGACAGTCTATCATATCGATAATAAGTACTGGCGTTACTGACCGTGCTCGATTCATTCGATATTCATTGTTATCTAATTTTAATAAATCTTTGTTTGGTATCGCCGATATTTCTATAAAAATTATTCCTTCGGTGTTAACAATGAAAAAAAAAACTATAAAAATAGCTAGAAATGACAAAATATTACGAAATTTTAAATCGTTGTGTCCCAGACCCTATTAGGTCTACAGAGACCATTTTGATTTCAAATTGTGTGTACTTCAAAAAGTATTAAATGAATTATCCCGAAAAATTAGTCATTCGGGATTTAAAATCGACAAAAACGGAAGAAAGTTTGAAATTTCTTTTTTTTTTAATCTCGATTACAAATCCGGAGGTTGTGGGTTTAAATCCCAGCGTATGCATGTAAATTTGATTTAATTATTCTGCGTCGTTTTACAATTAATTCGTTAAAAATAATATACGAGGTGTGTTCAAAAGAAAAGATGAATTTCGAACTTTCGTAGGCTGTGTACATTTCGACTATCGATTTTTTTTTGTTATGTTGGTACACATATGTTTATCATATGTTAGCATTATCAGCCATTTTGGATTAGTGGTTTGTTTTTGACAACTGGAAAGGTTAGTCACGTTTTTGTGTGTTCTTCGATTTTTACTTTTGAAAAAAATGGATCAAAGAATATGTATTAAATTTTGCGTTAAAAATGGAATAAATAATAATAATAATAGTTGGATGACTTGTATAGCGCCGTTTTTGTGAAAAATCACCTCAAGGGCGCTGTTGAGCAAAAGCAATGTCGCATTAGTATCGCTCAGGAGTTGTTGAATGACATCAACGACGATTCAGATTTGCTCAAAAAGGTCGTAACTGGTGATGAAACGTGGGTATATGGTTATGACGTCGAAACCAAGGCCCAATCAAGAAATAATGGAAGCGGCCAGAAGAGCCAAGACTGAAAAAAGCACGCCAAGTTCGATCAAATGTGAAGGTTTTGCTCACTGTTTTCTTCGATTACAATGGCGTGGTGAATCACGAGTTCTTGCCAACAGGTCGCACGGTTAATAAGGAATACTACAAGGAAGTTATGTAACGTTTTCGTGAAGCAATACGGCTCAAACGATCGAAATTGTGGAAAAAAAATCATGGATT